>VFFE01007989.1:2757548-2989214 GCA_008921705.1 Burhinus oedicnemus | reverse complement strand
TCCCTCAGTTGCTTGTGGAACTGGCTTAGGCAGATGTCGAATGAACTTGTGGAAAATTCTGACTGTAGTCACAAATGGAGAAGGAGTGTTTTACTTACAGTGTCTCTGTGTCTGAGAGGAAGGGCTCAGGTAGAGGAGCCCGTGTAGGACAGACATGTTAGAGAAGCACAAGCACCTGCAGGCTTCCCCTTAAACAAGTCTCAGTATGGTTCCAAATGTGGTGCTTGCAAAATGAGCTGGCCCTCTTTCCTGCTTATACTATGGTATTTATTCCTATCTTTGCCCTTACAAACTAGGCAAAACCCAAAATGATAAAATTTTCAGCTGGTTTAGTTCCCCTATTGACTTATCAAGTAGTTATACAACTGTTTCCGCCACATAAAAACGGTAGTAGGAATGAACAAGAGATTGAAAAGCACGACTTGGCTTTATGGCAGCAAGCTGTGCTTTGATTTGGCAAAAGTGACTGTGAACCACAGTCTTGGCTTGAGTCTTCAGCTATTTTTCTTAGTAGAAGCATCTGCTTAAGGACCTACTGCTCATGCACTGAGCCCTCAGTGGTGCTGTGGGTGAATGTATTGGGTGAACTGCATCGAAGAACTGATTTCCATTTGACAATCCTTATTTGGGGTTGTTTGTTTTTTTTGGTGTCCATACCAGTTCCCTGTTCTGATTTCCCCACATGATCTCACCAGCAATAGTGTGAGCCCAGCTAAGTCTGTCATTTCCTGATTTTTATTTTGAAGGGTGCAGCTCTTATGTTCCAACTTATCAGAGAACGATGGGGCTGCTTGTTATCTGCCCACCCTTTCCGTGTTACTGGTACAACTATCTGTGTGTCTGTGTGGTTGCTTGAATTGGGGAACTGATCCAGGTTAAAAATAACTTGTGTGTAACTTCTTTTAATGTGTCAGAAGGATGTGCACAGTGTAATACCACTGCTGCTCTGCAGAGCAAGTGGTACCTGATAGTGTTGTCCTTGTAGATCGCTCCACTTGAAGATGAGCGAATGATGCAAAGCATGGACTTTTTCTTAGGATGTGATTTCAGTGGCATTAAAGCTGGTATAACTGTGGGTTGCCGGAAAAAAAGGTAGTTGAGCTTTCTTTTTCCCCTCCCTTCCTTCATTCCCTTCACTTCTCTAACATCCTAGTGACTACTGCTGGAAGGTGAGTTGGTTCAAGTCATGAATCTAACAGAAAACAACTCTGGATTTTTTTTTTTTTTTGTTCCCCCTCCTTTTTGTGAATGAAGGGGAGAGGAAGAGGTAACTTTTTTAAGGTTAGGTGGTTGACTGTGCTGCTGGATGTTGGCAGATCCGATGGAAGGAGAGTGTTGGGAGCCCACGTGCTATAAGGATATGTGCAGAATTGTGCCTCCAGTGGGCTGTAGAGTTGCACTGGATTAGGTATACCCCGAAACTGCACCGCTGGTGTAACTTGGTTTATTTACTAGCTTCTGATATCCTTGAACAGGGGTAGATAACAGCATGCAGAAAACTTCCTCTTTTTAGAAACTTCAGCTGAAGTACCAACACTTAATTTTTTTTAAGGAAATCATCAAATTCTAACATGAAAAACTAGAAGACATTCTCCCTGTTTCCAGGAGCTTCCCAGAAAAGGAATTTTATCACAAGATTAATTGCCTCAATATTTCTTCTAAAACAGTATAGTCCTGTCATACCAAGTAGTACAGTGTTGATAATGACCTCTATCTCTTAACTCTTTTCTTACTAAAGTTTTTGGTGACTAAAAATGAACTTCAGAAACTTCCTAGGAAGTCAGACGAACGTTGTATCTAACCTCATAGTCTATGTCCAGCTGTAACAGTAGCAAATGCCATTCAGGGCTGTGATCTGATAATGGCTTTCACTCCCTTCCTACTTCCTCAGCATTCACAGTTGTACTACGGGTGTTGGAGGCTACATCTATACTTAGTCCATTTAGTATCCGTATAAGGGCCATGAATTTCTTTGATCTCTTCTTGAACCTGCGGATATTGCCTGCTTTCACAACCTCTTTTTACAGCAAGCTCAAGAAGTTCACTGCCTGCTGAATGAAGAGGTACATTCTTCAACTGCTTTAAACTGATCCCTCACTGCTTTCATCAAGTTACCTCAGAGTTGTCATACTGCAGGATTTGATAATGATAGTTCTGCATTCAGCTTGTCCACTACTTTCCCTCCTCTGGCCTTTGTCCCTCCGAACTGAGAAGACCTCTGCCTTGTGAGGCAGCTGCTCAATCCCACTGAGCATTTTACTTGCCTTTCTCTGCATTTTCCCTGACACTACTGTGTCCTCCTTAAGATGCAAAGATCAGAACTGCACACAATGCCCTGCATACAGGTACGCGAAGTTCTTGTGTCATGGCAAAATGATGCCCTCTGTCTAGTTCACAGTGCCACTTCTGATGACACCCAATCTTTACTGGCTGCTGTAGCACATTGAATCAGTGCTTTAAGGGAGATCTGCCAACAAGGACGTTGCTTCTCTTTCCTGAGCTGTTGACTTAGAAATGAACTCTATTATGTATCATTTTGTCCTTATTGACTACTTGCCCAAAGTCATCCTTGTGAAAATGTTATGGAGTCACTAACCTAAAGTATATTTCATAGCTGTAATTTTTTGTTGTTGTGTCAACTTGGAGGAAGATGTAATAAAATAATAGTAGTATGGAAACAGGGATTAATGATATAAACACGTGAAGAATTTTAGATTTCTTGGCTGTTTTTCTTTAGCCCAGTTAGAGAAGTCTGAAGGAAGCTGTTTGGTCAAGGTTAAAGAATAGTGCTGAGCGAGCTATAACCATGGGAACCCATACTTCTAGGTCTTCCTCAAATATGTTAAGAAAACATTCCATTCCAACCAGTTACAGTGAGCTGAATCTTGAGGCATTTTGCTGGGTATAACAGATTATTAAAATGATAAGACAAATACATGGCAAAATAAACTTTAATTTTGCTTGATAAGTTTTCCAAAGTGTGTCTCCAGCAAAGCTCTGAATGAATGGCTTGACTGTTTTGCTAGGGTTTTTTGAAAGCAAATTCGCATACCTTCGTCCCTCTCCATGGTTTGGTGGACTCTCTTAATGCTTGAGGCCTGCTTTTTAGATGCAAGTCTATGCAAGTCTCCTGCATGTGTTTTGGGTAAAGTTGCCTATGGCACAGTAAAGGCAGAGCTTTTGAGAAGGAAGAGAGTCTGGTGACTGATAATGTAGGTTCATGTTACTCCAGCTGGTGGCGTTGGAAGTCAGAGGGCCTTAAGACGTGAACCCAAGGTGAACTGTCCAGGTATCCTCTACTTCCTGCTGTGTTTTGTTGTTTGTGTTTTCATGATAGTATTTGTCCATCTGATTGAAAACTCGGCTTGGAAAGTGTCGTGCAGCAGTATGATGCTTGGAAATACTACCTACTCGATCAGAATAAAATAATCTAGTGAGTGTAGACTCTTGTTAGACATAGTGTTGTAAATGGGGCCTGTTTGTATTCATAATATAATTGCTGTCTTAGTCCTGGGTAACATTTATAACGAATCTATGTTCTTGTTACAGAGTTTTTTAGGGGCATTTTGGATAGTGCTGTTTCACTAGTTCGCTCTCTGCCCAGGAATAAGCTTCCCTAATATGGATCAACAGCATAAACAATATCTAAAAACCTAGTGCACACTTGAGAAACAGATCAGAGAGGTCTTGAAAGAGATTTTTCAGTGGTGGTCCTGTCCTGAATAGCAGTGGTGCTTACAGTTGCCAAAGCTGGGCTGCTGTATTGGAATGATGTTCTGCTATCCTGGAAAAGAAATCCACAGGAAGCTGTCCCTAATACAAAGCAGATTAACTGTGTGTAAATGTTGCAATTGAAATTAACTGGCATGCCGACTACTGCATCACACAGTTAATGTAGTAAATCCTCTTGGCTTAATTGTATGCTTACATGCTGTTTCTTGGTAGGCGCTTAAGTCATTATTTAGAATGGATAAACAAAATAGGATTTTTGCTTGGGGAACAGCTAACCCTTTCCAAGTTTTGGCTAGCCTTCTGTGTTAGAGACTTGATACTTTGAATACTTTCAGAGAGAAGGCACGGGCAGTTTTCCTTAAGCCTTTGTCTAAATCAGGAGTTGAAGATGAGCTCTGTACCTCTTGTGATAGTAGTGACTGAATTTACAGTATAGGGCAGACTTAGGCACTTTGCTCTGAGCTAGGCATGATGAGAGAAAGGTCTTTGTGCTTCGTGTGCTGTGGGCTCTGACAGGCATCGCAACTTTGAGTCTGAAAGCTTTGGTGTTTCAGACTTGCCTTGATAAATAAACAGAAAGACCCCAAACAAAACTTCCAGCAATGCTTTTATGTACTCTGTGTGTTCTTTTTCCTCTGCTATTTTATATATACCTGCTGACATACGGTCACTCTGAAGAATAGTACTTCTCTTGTTTATCCATATGTGGTATCTGAACTTCACCCAGGTTATCGGCTTCCCTTTTTCCACTTGTTATTAAATTCCTCCAACTATAGAGAAATAGTGTGTTTTTAACAAGATATTTTTCACTTGGTAGATTGGTTGTACGTTCAGTCTATGCAATCTGTAAGTGTCCTTCTGTAATTAAAGGTTTGTATTCTAACCTGCATGCATGACACTGTAGAGAGGTGTATCAGGTTAAGCCAAACTTTGTATGGGCTGGGGTTTCAGCTTGTGACAAAACTACTGTAATAGAACAAACTGTGGAACATGGTTTCAGCCTGAAGCAGCTGCGAAATAATGTAATTCAGGCTGTGGCTGACAGCTTGGTACTCACAAAAAGGGAAGGTATAATTCCCCTGTTCTCTTTCCCCCACCCCTTCCCTGCTCCCAAAGATGTGCTTCCACTGTCTTTCCTGGGTTAGCACTGGTGCTCAACCCTTGCAGAACTTGTGTCTGTTTATTAACCTGACAGAAAACTCTCCTCTCTTTCCTGCCAGGGCTGCTTTCTGCCAGGTTAGTGAGATTGTGTGATTGATCCCTCAAACAGGTCTGTCCAGTGTCAGAGCTGGCGCCAGGTAGAAAAGGGAGCACGCAGGTAGGGGGGTGACGAGGGAGGCACCCCGCTCCGCTCTTCAGCAAACTCCTTGGACCTTTTGAGACCCTAGTGTAGCCTTCCCACACAAAACCTGGTCCCTCATGTTTGCAATGGACTGAATGTTTGCAGAGATGCTTATTGTGGCCCAGATGAAGTGACTTAACTTGTTAAACCATGAACTAATTTGTACATCTGATTTGGTAGTTCATGTTAATTAGAGCAGGAAGCATGAGAAAGTTTGAGCTTAAAGTTATGCTGCTGGAAAAAATAAACCTGTGTGGGTGCTCTTACTTATGTTTAAGAACAGTCTATTTACTTAGCTCAAATGTTTTGATAAGGATGTCCGTGAACTTTCTCTTGTGAATGTGTTTGGTACAGTTTAAGTTGTTTGTGTCGTCTGATTCTCTGACTGGTTTTAATATTGTTGCATGCTGGGATTTGCTACCTTCCAAGTAAAGCTGATGGAATTCTGTGTGTACGTGTGCATGCATGTACTCTGGCCTAATGCAGGTGAGGTCCACTGCCTTAGCCTAAGCTGTTGATGGAGGCAGATGTAGCCTATGCTGTCTGTCCTAAAGCAATTACTTCTATTCAGTTCCACAAATCCAGGAGGTGGTAACAGTTTAAGCCACCACAAGTGTTTGCAAAGTGAGTCTGTTTCAACACTGATTTAGATTAAACCACACAAATGCACTATTGCCACTTCATACAGATTCTTTAGACATGATGAGATGTAGCTGGGTCTGGTGCTGTTTTACTATGAGAGGACAAACTGTGGCACTTTGTTAGTGCTGTGGGAAGCCACCCTGTACTTAGCTGCTCACCCTTTTTTGCCCCTCTCTTAAGTATAGCCTGGCTTGCCTCCCTGGGGCTGCTCTGGCAGGAGGAGACTGCTAAGGGCTGAGATGAGTTATATGCATTTATAAGCAAAGACACTGCAAAAAATCTTCTCCCTTGTACCCCCTGTGTTGTCTGGCACTTTATTTCAGTTAGAGTGAAGAAATGTTTGTGGGTGGAGGATGATCTTGCATACAGCTAGAACCAATCCCACAGAGGACTTGGGTACTAAGAAAGAGACAATGTACTAGAGTTTTATTTTGGGACTCCTTGACCTGGTTTCAGGCAAGATTTATCCTGTTTTTAGCATTTTGGATTTGAGATGTATCAGACTGAGAGCAAGAAGGATGAAATGAATTTGGGAAAAATTGCCTGAGAAGAAATACACCTTCATTTTTTTTGGCTGAACACCACTCTGCAGAAAGCCTGCAATGTGGACTTTAGATGAAAATTATCTCTTATGTCTCAAACTGTTAGGGATTCCTCTGATTCCTTTGATGAATTAAGGTAACGGCCTACGAACAAGCTATTGAACCATGAGCGAAGTTGTGACTGTGCATTGCGCTGCGTACAGTCGGTACCTGTTAGTATGTTCATTGTGCTAGGTACTGTGTTCTCTTAACCTGTGGCGAACAGGAGGTAGCTTGTTGAAATGGAGGCAGGCTCCCCTACGCTTACCACAGGGGAACACCATGCACATGGGCATTGACCAGAAAGTTGTGAGGACACTGTAAGCGTACAGCATAGCTTACGCCATGGCAGCTTTTTCATCTACCCATAGCTTTAGTTTAATTGGACACGTTATGTGAGCTTAACCAAAAGAAAATGTTTAATGCCGCCTCTTTCTGCCAGCCGGGTAAGGAGAATGACTTACGGCATGTTTGAACTTTACTTACCGCTAACGGTGATGCTTTTTTTACTTTGAGGGAGAATGCAAAGTAGTGATGGCAGAGCTCAGCGGGTTGGTTCCAGTGGTTTAAGTCAGCATGTTCTTGTTATAGAAAATGGAGAGCCAGTGGGATAAATTTTAAATCCTGCAGATGTTTAATGACAGGTTTCAGCAAACTTACGAACTCCTCAACTATGTAGCACAATACCAGAGCCAGACACCATGGACAGTATATTTCAAAGAAATATTTAGAAGTTGCCAGTGGTAGCTAAAGTTTGAAAAACATGAAGTCATTCTTGAAGGAGTTCAGATTTATTAAATATGTGAACAGCCACCTATTTCTTGAAGGTAATGTTAGTATGCCTCAGTGGGAAAAATACCATATAGAGCACATATGAAAGAGGGAAGCTTTTGCATGCACATAGGGGAAAGTACTGTTGCTGGTTTAGTGTGGCATTCTGCTCAATGCATGTTTCATCTTTTTATGCGAGTCTTAAATAAAACCTTTTGGATTTTTCTTTTTCAGAATCGTAATGAAATAAAAAATGGAGCGATCCTTCGATTAACAACATCTCCAGTGAGTTATTGTTCTGTTTTTCTCTCCCTTCAAAGTGAAGATTTGATTAGTAAATCATTGTGAACTGACATATGCATTTTTAAGCTTTAGACACACTGTATCCCACAATCCCCCTGCAAAGGAGGATGATGGTGTGGTCACAAGATGACTGTATGTGTTGTTACTTTAATTTTTTGAGTTTTGGGGTCAGGGGTGGTATCTCTGAGTGACATTTAGTGATAGGGTTGGCACAACTGGGTGGCTTTTGTCTCTCACTTCTCTCCAACTGGGAACAGCTTTCACGTCGAAGATACCTCTGCATCCCTGCTGGCATTGCAGCCTCACTCAAGTGCTCCTTTTCTGCCCCAGAGCTCAGAGCCAAGAGAAGAGGCTGGGAGTTGAATCATAGAGAGCTCTGCTGGGCAGCTCAGGTCAGAGCTTTCCTGCTCCCTGGGTTTCTATTGAATAAGCAGCAACTGTAATGTTGAGATTTTGCTGTTTTCGGTTTGTTTTTTTCCTAATTTTTTTTTTTTCTCAACACCACGTCCTTGCCAGCTCCTCAAAAAGCACGGCAGAGTTGCTGATTGCCTTGTAATGGCCTGTTTTCCTGCTGAGTTGAGCAGTACTGTTGCCACGTGCTGAAAGCCACTATTAGTCCCAGAAGATGTATGTCTAAGGCAGCAGCAGCAATCCGTTTCCTTGCTGACAAACGTAATGTGCCATTAAAATGGTTTGCCTCTTCATGGTGGTGTTCTATCATCTGCAGATTCAAAGCATTCTTATGGCCAAACTCTTCCACCCTGTACTGCAGCTCATTTGAACAGGCAAGAGGGAGCTGCGGTGGTTTAATTTTTGGCTTCTGTTGAACCTGTTAAGAGCGCTGTCAGTTACTGCCATAAAATGTGAAGACTTCTATCTAGAAGCCACGCAGAGATTATACAGTTTTGGGTGGATCACTTTTCAGCTAGTAGGACCTAGGCTCAAAGTAAAGAAACAGAGAATCACGTAATCAGGGAATTTTCAGAGTTGGAAGGAACCTCTAGAGATCATCTAGTCCAACTCCCCTGCTAAAGCAGGAATGCCTAGAGCACATTACTCAGGACTGCATCCAGGCGGGTCTTGAAAATCTCCAGAGAAGGGGACTCTACAACCACCCTGGGCAGCCTGTACCAGTGCTCTGTCACCCTCACCATAAAGAAGTTTTTTTTTTTATGTTTGAATGGAACTTCCTGTGTTCCAACTTGTACCCGTTGCCCCTCGTCCTGTCACTGGGAACCACTGAAAAGAGTCTGGCTCCCTCCTCCTTCAACCCACCCTTTAGATACTTATAAGCAAGAATAAGGTCTCCCCTCAGCCTTCTCTTCTCCAGGCTAAAGAGTCCCAGATCTCTCGGCCTTTCCTCATAAGGGAGGTGCTCCAATCCCCCAGTCATCTTTGTTGCCCTACACTGGACTCTCTCCAGAAGTTCCCTGTCCCGCTTGAGCTGGGGAGCCCAGAACTGGACACAGTATTCCAGTTGTGGCCTCACCAGTGCCGAGTAGAGAGGGACAATGACCTCCCTCGACCTACCGGCCACACTCTTCCCTATGCAGCCCAGGATTCCATTGGCCTTCCTGGCGACAAGGGCACATTGCTGGCTCATGGATAATTTACTATCTACCAGGACCCCCAGATCCTTCTCAGAACTGCTTTCCAGCAGGTCCACCCCTAGCCTATATTGTTGTACATTGTTACTAACTTTCCGGGTTCTCCAGACATCACGTCCTTTTCCACTCTTCCCCAGCCTGCTTAACCTGATGATGGCTTATATTGGACTTACGAGGTGACTGAATTTCTACGCAGGTTTGTGTATAAGTGGAAATTGAAGAAGCCAATATGGAAACATGTACATGGTTCAAGTTTTTTAATAACTGACTGCAATATTAATCTACAGGAGTGTAGCTTCTTAACAGAAAGCACTTCTAAGTGGCAGCCAGCTGGGCAAAGATGTCTTTTTCAGTGGTGGTTATATACAGAGCTTTACAGTCATAAGAATAAACAACAGTTTAAGACCATGGCTCTGTCAAAATCCATGTGACTCCAGAGTCTCTTGCCATACGTCACCAGAACAGCCAGGTACATGGGGAAACCACTTGCTGGTGGAGTAAACACCATTTGGTGGAACTTGCTCAGAAACAGATAGCCCCAGAACCAGCTTCTCCTAACTTTGGGACTTCTTAAGAACAAATACCCACTCCACTGAAAAAGGGCTATCTACTGCCCAGACTTGGGATATCATGAAATCAAAACAACATCTGTGATTCGTCAAGAACCAATGTGGTCCAAACGCACTGCATCATTCTTTTGTGTAACCACAGCATGGAGTGACATAATGAGACGACTCATGGAATCCTTCCCTGTCTCAAAATCCACAACCAGTTGCACCATGCAAAACTGAAGAGAGGCTGTGCTGCAACTGATCTGTGGAAATGGCTGGCTGTCTTCATGATCACTTCTGCAATTGGAAATGTGACCTACAAACACAAAAGACAAATTTTGGATTTATAATGTTTTCTGCTAATACCTATGGGCAGGAAGGTGGGCCTTTGCATAAGGCTTTCTTCTGCTTCTTCTGTTTCTTTGGTGATTTGCCTTAGGGTCAGTCAACCAAGACAGGGGTCCTTAGGATACTAAGGTATTACCTGTTACCTACCAAGTTACAGACCGTTCTGGCACTGGCCTGCAGTTACAAGTGACTCAGCCATCCTGTCAGAAGCTAGAAGGCCAGTCTACTTTCTAGGGTTAGGTATTAATTTGTATCCCTGAACCAGTGCTTACTTTCAAATTTTCTGGCATTTTAAAAAAGTTTTTGTTAGCTTTTTCCCAGAATGAGGGAGGTGGCTTGGAAGGAGGTTTTGAAGGACTGGATTGTTTTTTGTAAGATTAGAGAGTGTTTGTATTCTTAAAGTAGACATAAAATGAAGTTATGCATGTCCCCACCCTACAACATTATCTTTGCTTTTAAGGTACTGTCGAAGTGGTCATCATAGAGGTACCTAAAATAGATAGATTAAAGGTTTCCAAGCTGTGGTTTTTAGACTGGTGACCCACACAATGCTTCTCGTTTACCCTGAAAAGCTAACAGGCCATCTGTTTCCGTTTTTCCTCTGATATTCTATATGAGAGCAACAGTAGTTGGAGGAGATAATGTGAAGAACAGACTGCGTGATATACTTCTGCAAAATGGGGAAGATGCTTTCCTAGCTGCTAGAGCTGGGTGGGAACTGTTTTTCTCATCCTGTGAAGATACTAAGATTCTGAAATTTTTTTCCCCTTTTTTATCTATCCTACATCAGTATAAAGCTGAAACTATCTCCCCCTTCCCCTAGAAAAAGAAAATCATACCAAAAATGGTTTTTGAAGAAGGTGGAGGAATTAGAAAAGGAGGAGAGGAAGATTGAGAGAAATTAAGAGAACCCACTTAGAGATTATGCAGTGTCTGAGATGTGTCCATGTAGTTCCAGAGAGGCATGAGCTGCCTACTTCCTTGCTATTGTGGGGGGAAAAAAAAAAAGAATTTGTCCTGAGCTTCACAAGTCTTTTGAGGAAATTTTTTTTCCTTGAAGAGTTGAGAGAAGTCATTTTGACCAGTTCTGAGGGCTGCGTGAACTTAAAATGCTTTTCTAGTTCTTAGTTTTAATGCAATTTATTAGCATGACAGCCAGTAGTCTGGCTTATACCCATTCACAGTTGCATGCTGTTAGTCATTGAAAATTGGGTGAGAAGGCTGAGATTACGATCTTTTTGAGTTCTGTTGTCATTAGCTTGTATATTGCTTGTATATTGCTTGTTGTATATTGCTTATGTACCCAGAAGGAGATACTATTAAAGATTAAAAGGAGGGAGGGGAAAAAAGGTAGTTTTATCTAGAAGTAGTAAAACAGCACTTTTGGGTTGGCTCTTTAAAATTAGGATTTGAAATCTTAACTCCCCAAATCTAAATGTTAAATGCTTTCTGTCCTTTAATCTCAGATTTACATTATTTTGTGTGCATATATAAGGATCTTTTTCTGAAAATCATTGCTAGTATTGCAAGGGCAAAACTGCAGTTATGGTGTGCTGCTAAATCCATTATAAATGCTTGCCTTCAGAGATTTACAACGTGTCTATTTTAAACTTCTTTGAGTTAAAACTTTGCAAACGCCAATCGTTAGGCCTGGTGGGAATTTGAACTGCCTCTTTGTTTCTGTAGGTCTGTTTGCTAAGTTTGTGCCATTCTCTGAAAGGCTGTTTTTTCTAAACAATGCTATTTTTTTTTCCTCTATAAACCACTCACCACACAGACACTCTGTTTCCTAGGTAACTTGAGTACAGATTGAATTTCCCTCATATTATCTTTGTTCCTATATCATCTTTCTTACTTATTTTTAACCTGTCCTATCATCTTTCTTAACAATTCTTTGTGGTGGTGTGTGTTTTTTGCAGTTTTCCCTGACCTGTTTTCCCCCTTTGTCCATTTGCATTTCTGAAGGGACTCATCAAAAGTTTCTTCTGCAATATTTCTTTGTATTTGAACATATGTGGCAGTTGAAATGCCAGATTGCCGTTGTCTATTTTGTGATACCCGTATTCCAGTGCATGGTGGGTAGGTGTATAAATGAGCTGTAATTGCTCTCGAGTGTGAGACTGTTCCGAATGGACAGTTGTGCCCTGCAACGGCGCAAGCAGGGTCCAACCTTTTAGTTCGTGCAACTGCAGGATTCCTTTGACCAGATCCTGCAGATCCTCGTTCAAATGACTACTCGTTTTGAAAGGATGCTAAAATGCTGGGAAAATTAAACTGAAGGAACTGCCCCTATTTATTTTAGTCACTCATTTTCAAACAGAACTGATTATTTGAGCGCTCACTATTTATTTGGAAGTAGCTTCTTGGACACTTAAAAAACACGGCTTGCTCTTGAGCTGTATGCCTTAAAAGTTGAGTCAATGGGTAGCCTTTTCTAATGTGGTATTTATGGTGCCTGATCGTTTGCTTTTGTGCATGTTTTTCTTTGATCCTCTGGTTGGAGATTGAGTTCTCAAACCTGTAAGTTGTTTGTAGGCAGCTGTATTAGCATTTCTAGCATGAGCAATCATGTAAATAGGTCTGTTCATTAACAGTCATCGTAGTGTTTTCCCTGAATGCTTTTACAGCTGTGAGCAAGGCATTTTTTTTATTTATATGTGATCTACACAGACAAGGAAATGTAGAGTTTTTTTAACCTATTTCTACTTATGCATCAGAACCCTCTATCTTTGAGTAAAAATTTGGGGGTGTGGTCTCTAGTTTTTGATCTACAATTGCTTTAATACATGCATATCTGACTTAATGTTCTTGAAGTTCAGTAAATGCATAAATATTTGCGGGGCCAGCCTATGATTGTGATTATGTTTATCATGTAATGGTGAATTAGTTATTATTGAACCCTATACCAGGAGCACTGACCATGGAAGTCAAGGAGCCACTTTTATATTTGTCTGCTCATAGTACAAGAGGGAGATTTGGGAGGTGGAGCTGGTTGTGGTCTTTTTATAGATAAAGGTTTAATCTTGTGTTTTCAGGTTTCCAAAGGCACATTTTGAATAGTAAGCCAAAAGGATTGTTTCAAATGCAGCAAGAGGGAAAATTGCTTCTCAAATATTCCTAAGTGGCTACTGATTGCATAACCTTACTTCAGGCATATTTACATAATACATATGGCTATGCATCTGTAATGCTTTTATCATTGATTTAGTACGTGACTCTAGACGTGACCGTTTCCCTGTTCCTCTATTTCTGCCTCCTGAATCGTGTACAGCCGTATAGCATAGGACTGCTCTGTGTATTACATCTGTACAGGGCTCGAGATGTAGAAATTGTTCTTGAGTATTAATGTAAAAATGTTAACCATTGATGTCTTTACTAATTAAAATGTAATCTCATTGCTTACCTGGCATCAGACGCTAGTCGGCCTTGCTGGGTCTGTTGAATCTGGTTTGCGTATAATGACGCTGATGTAACTTGTCCACTCCTCCATTCCTTTCTGACGTATATGCAGTTGTAGCCGAAGCGGCAGTAACAAGCCAGGAAAAGGCAGCAGTTTAAACCACAGTGGTGTTTCAACCCTTGAGTGATTTAAATTAAACCACAGAAGTGCACCTGTTTGGTTAGTACAGAACTGTATCTGGTTGTTACTGATGGTCTTGTATACCTTTTTTTCTAGCAGAAAGTTGAATAATGTGACTAACATATCTACAGGGAAGACCAAAATACTCTTATTTTATTTTATTTGCTTTTTGTAAGGATAAAGAAGAAAACTGATTACATAATGGCAAAACAGCAGTTTAAATCAATGGTTCAAATTTCTTCTATAGCACATTAATATTTTATAGTGGTTGCATTTGGAATCTGTCCTGTGTCCTCCCTCCTGCCCTGACTCACCGTATTTTATATTCTGTGTAGAAACCCTGTGTATGTCTGGGTAATAAGTTTCTTTCAAAGTCTGCACTAAGTATTCGGTGGCAAAGAAATGATAATTTGATCAGTAGAATCCCTTGCTAGGATGATCTTGGGATTCCTAACCTCCAAATGGCTATTTGAGTCTCTAAGCAAGTCACATCTTGGATTTAGGTCATTAGTTTTCTTTTTAAGCTGACAATCTCATCAAGCCGCTCCTTTTAAGCACTGCTACTCCCTAAGGGCAACCTTTCTGGCTGTCCTTGGAGCAAGTCATTTAAGACTAGATACGCAGCTTATGCCTTTTGACAGCCTTTTGAAATGCTGGGACTTCAACAGCATACGTTTTATAAGCTTCCTGTCTTCCTTCCTTTCTAAACAGGAGAGCAGTTAATGCTGTCTTTCATTTACTTGAACAGCTGTGTTTCTGTTAATTCCCTCGTAACGGTTCTCAGTTGGGCAGATTTTATATATTTATTTATTCTTACCTGAATGATATTTCAATAAGAGCAGCAACATGGCAGCTAGCTCTACTGTTGCTTTAATGAGCTGTGCTCTCTGTCCATCCGCCGATGGATTGTAAATCATTAAAATAGCTCCCCGGTAAGCACTCGGAGCATATTTCATCTGGGTTTCATTTTTTAATGCAGTCATAAGTGAGCTGTACATTCCATAAGCACGTATGAATGCTATGGCAACAAGAACTAGGAGGCTTGTGAGAACTGCATGGTATTCACCGAAGCAATATTTTCACCCATCAGGCACTTGTGATGGCAACAGCCAATATTACTTTTGGTCATGTTTCCAGTGAGACGCGTACCGGCGCTCTTGCTGAGACAAATATTTGTTTACCTCTTTAATCAAGATCTGCTCTGCCATTATCAATTCTTTTCTCTTCCAATAGTAGAAGGAGAAAGGTTTATTGGATGCAGTGCAAAATGTGTTTAATGTAAGAGAAGTACACCCATGTAGAAACTTTGCTGATAGGGCATAAGCATTGCCATAGTCAGATAAAGCCTATGATGTGAGTAAGCTCTCTTTTATGTGCTTAAAACAGGGTTGAACCAGGTATTGGAGAGACATTGCTTTATAGATTTTTGTGCTCTGTAGAGAGGATCAAGCTGTCTCTGATCTAAGATTATACTTCGGGTTTACTGTGGTGAATTTCAAAGCTCTCACTGACTTCAGAGGAAACAGGATTAACCTATCTCTGTTGATAGGTTGGTCCCGCTCATGCTGCTGTTCTGCATTGTACATGAGCTGTTAATGCATGTCCCTGTGCTGGTGTTCTCTGTGTTGGTGAGAGGTAGGGTTAGCTCTTCCCATGCTTCGTATTGATCCATGTGTAATGGAAGTCTAACTGGGATGGCAGCAGCAGTTCACCAGCCCCATGTGTTTATGCTGGGGGCAGGAATCTGTCCTCAAGAGGAAGGGTGAACTCAACCATTAATAATCTGTTGTTAATGCGTACAAAGATGAGGCATTGTTTACACAACAGTTGTAGGTGTGAAGGGGTTTGGAGGAGGATGTTCTCCTGGCTCTACTTACCCTTTCTTGCTTGCTACTGTGCTACACGGGTCGTTACAGTCCCCATCTGTTTGGCCACAGCTCTGCCGCCCAAGTTCTGCCCACTCAGACTTACTGGTTGAGCAGCTCGGGAGTCCTATTTGTTTCATTTTCACTGAGCTTTCAGAAGACTCACTTGCCATGGAAAGCTGGAAGAACTGTATCCTTCAGTAGGCAGACAGTGGATGGGGTAACTTCCAGAACTATGGCAGGTGGAAGAAGTCATGTGCACAGATCTTAATTGAGTTTAAGGTTAAATCTGAACAACCATTTCCAAAATCAGGGGAATGCAGCTGCTGTGGCAGTATTGAAGATCTTCCGAAGTGTTTCTTTTCTGAGAAAGAGTAGCGTTTTGAGGGTGTTTTGCATCTCCGAGTCTTCCTGAGTTGTTATAGTGGGGAGTCTAAAGTAGAAACAGCTCAATGAAGGAGGTCGTTTGGTGAGATAGGAGTTGGCTGTTGAACTTGTAGTTCAGGTAATAATAGTTGTTGCTCTGAGGTTTTGTAGCTGATTGTGCAAGAGTACTTTAGCAAAACTTCCTTCACAAGGGTTGGAGGAAGTATTCCGTGGTTATCCTGGAAGTTGGAAGTTAGTGGGATCTGTTTTTGTTTCTGCCATAGACATTGGCAAATGCTTAAGCCTACCAGCTACTTAAGTTTGAGAAAATATTCTTTTAGTACCATTTGGACAGATGTTGCTGTTACAGAGAGGCTGTATAAGCCATTGTTTCCCCATTACAACTCAAACCCATTGATAGAGTAGGTAACTTAGGGTGGCAGAAGGACCTTTTGGATGACAGGGTTCTGCCTTTTTATACGTAATGTAACTGCTATGGCTGTACCACCCAATATTTAAGGCACAGAAAAGCTCAGGAGTAAAGATACTCTGGTTCTTTTCAATGCTGTCTTAACTGAAGATGTTAACAACAATCATACCAACTGGAAGATATTTCCTCCCCATACGTGCTCCTCACCACATAGGTTCTGGCCAAAAGCTGATTGGAGACCATGCATTAATTTTTCTTTGTGAAAATGGGAAGTAAGAAACCTTGCTGATCTTGGAGGATATTGGGACATATAATTTATTAATGTTTATGAAGCAATCAAAGTTATGTAGATAGGAAGCTGTATCTGTAACAATACGGCAGTGTTTTTTCCTGTGTTTCCTGTTAAATGTTCACTTGCACTAAAAATGTCTACCGTCTCAAAGTCTTGATCTGCAGAGATGGCCATCTCTGTGAAGAGGATATTCATTAGTTGAACAGAAAAGGAATTGTCTGTTGGCACAGCCTTTTCTTCTATTTTTCTTCATCAACTGAGAAAGAATAAGCATAATCTCAGAGAAAATAACTCAGCAGAATTTACCATTAATTTGGTTTCCTAGTGACACATAGCTTCTCATTCACCTTTCATTTGGTGCATGTAAGAAGTGAATTTTAGGAAATTGAATTTTGCAAGTATCTGTATATAGTGAGGAGGATTATTTTTCTAAGAAAAGTATTGGCTGGCTAGCTATTAAATGAAGCTTTTGGGTATTGTGTTCAGGTAAGTGAAAGCATCAAATTGAAAATAGGAGATATATTTTAAAGTATTTGTACGGCTAAAGAGAGAGACAATTTAGTATTCATTATTTAAATATCCCTTTAGCTTTTTGTCATCAGTGTTCATTGTGGATTTCACTGTCTTGTCCTGTATTTGAAGCATTAATGGGCAGAACAGCCTAATGTCTGTGGATATTGAACTTACATAAAGATGTATGAGAGATAATATCATAGTATTATGTGGGAAGTAATTATTCCTATACTCCTTGTAAGACAGTATGTAAGTTTTTGAATTGATTGTGAACAAAAGGAAGAGGGGGAGGAAGGAGCAGAAGGTCTGAAGTTGGTCTCTACTGAGAACCTGATTAGGACAGTATATAGTCTTTGTTGCTAAAGGTCATGAGAAGTGCGCAAACTGAGTAACTGTTGACAGGAGAAAAAAGTGCTACCATTATTATGTGGAGATTGATCCAATTTGTTTTATTTTCATTTCTACTTTTATTGATGACACATAAGCTGTTCAAGCCAAAGGCTGTCTTTAGTAGTGCTTACATTTTGCTTGAGACAATGGAATGTCTATCCATTGCTCAGCTTATGATTCTGCAACAATCCAAATAATTATAGGTAATAGTGGAGTAATACATGCATAATATACTTCTGTATGTGAGCTACTTAATTATTTCTGAGTGTGCAAGTGTTAAGTAGCATTAATAATAAACATGGCCATTGTTCCTGCTTGCGCTAATGTTTTATTCATTATTGCCATTGTAACGAAAGCTTTTTTGTTGGTTGAGTTTTTTGTATGTTTTGTTTCTCTCTCAGGCTCAAAATGCACAGCAGCTCCATGAGAGGATCCAGTCTTCTAGTATGGATGCGAAGTTAGAAGCACTGAAGGACTTAGCCAACTACTCACGGGATATTACATTTGCCCAAGAATTTATAAACCTAGATGGCATTTCCCTCCTAACACAAATGGTTGAAAGTGGCACAGAGTAAGTATTCTGCTTGAACTCTGACATTGCTCCCGTATAGGGTACTTTCATGCTCATTCTCTGAGTGCCTGAAGTATTTCTGTATACAACTTCTAAGCTTATATAAAATAAAACATCTGAAGAGTTCTGGGCTGCTATGATAGTATATACATTATCAATGAGAATATTTTTTTTTTTTTTTTATTTCCCCTAGCAGTGGGCTGATGGGGACTGGGGGTGAGCAAAGTAGGAAGTCACAAGTAACCCTCTGTGCCGTAAAGTTTTGGGGAGACTGTGGTCCTAGTTTCTTCTATACACATTGGAATTTAGATAAATCGTTGATTTAAAAGGCTGATATTTAAGTGATGTAATCTGAAAACTGTGTTTTAAATTTCATGTTACTGAGAACATGTGGAGCAAAAGCCCAGTGCTAACTTTATTTCCATTTTTTATTGTTTTAATTCTGGCTGGGGTTTTTCAAATGACAGTGGCTTTTTGATGTGAATGTGAAAGCTGACCTCTGAAAATACGTTTATTCTTTACCAGAATATCTTACCAATTTTCACCATTGGTGAAATTCAGGACCATGGTCCTGAGTAAGTGTGTATTGGCTTGATGTGGCGCATACTACAGAAAAGTATCAACTTGATTGTTGCATTATTAAATTATGTTCTAACCATTACTATTTCAAGTAAGAGTTTTAGTGCTTTGCAGTCAGTGTCAACCTCTACTCCACATGAAGAAATCAACAATACCCACACCCTTTCCTGAGAGAAAGAAAATGCTCTGAAAGTAGCTTTCTTATTCATTGCGGATCTTCGGTCTTGTGGATCAGACTTCAGAACTCAGTGGCCAAAATCAGTCCAAATCCCTTCTCAAATGTGCTCGTATTCCCTTCGATTCAAGAAATTAAATAGTGTTAGAGAGTAAAGCAAAAGTAGTAAGTGGGCTTTGAAATGGAACATAAATGGTCTCTGATGGTCCCGCACAAGATATAGTGGGGATTTTCCACAGAAAACTTAAGTACTTTTTAGAATCCAGTAGTCCTTAGATTGCGAAATGTAAAAGCACACGCTCACCCATCCCTGCCTGTTATGTGGTCAATGATTTATTGGACTTTGAATCTCTGTTGCCTAACTCTAGCTATATACTGGATTTCCAATAGCTCATGAGTTCCTGGTCAGTATTTTCCAATAGCTCATGGGTTCCTGGCCTTTATTTTTTTGCAGTGATGTGGTCTGTGGCATACATTATGCCACTTAAAAAAAAATAATTTAAAAAATGCTTCTAGTTATCAAATTTGTCAACTTGTCATATTCATATAGTATTTGTTGTTTAGGGACCAAATTAAATTTAAAATCAAAGACAGGCTTAAGTTGATGTAAACATGCATACAGTTACTGTACTAATTAAATAATATGCTGAATGGGCAGGCTCACATGCGCCTACGAAGAGCAGAACATAAGCAAATTAAAAGTCACTGCCTCTGTAGTTTATTTTGTCATTAATTTATTTAAGTTAAATGGTTTAATTTACTGCACTGCAGAAGGTATTTAAACTAAAGCACTTTATTTTCTATTGAAACAGACAGGGAACATTCACGTTTTTTACAAGCATTTCTTTTAGCTTCTGCAAGGCTAAACCAAGTGCCCTCCTCACCCTTCACGTGTGTGTGTACTACTGTTTTGTAGCTGCGGGATGGGCCAAGCTGTAGCAGACTGGTCTGGATTAAAAATAACTATTTGGGAGGGAAACTACTTAAGCCAGCACCACTGTTGAAAGAACTGCTCAGCAAATTACACCCTAGTAGTTAATTCCTGGCTGAGGGTATAAGTTTTCAAACCACACAGCAGGCTTGCAGACTGGACGTATGAGCAGACTCTATTGCGGCTTTTTTTTTTTTTTTTTTTTAAAGTGGCTTGCATTTGGAGGCACTTCAGAATTTCCTTTTTAGCTGGTGTAATGTATCACCAAAGATGCACCAATCGATCTACCTGTCTAATCTATTTATGAGTGTTTCTGCCTGTGGGAGGAAACGCTGTCTAGTTTGGGCACTGAGCAAAGACGCAGACTGTAAGAGTTTCCAGCAGCTTCATACGTTGATGAACTCTGAGTACTCGCTGCAGTCTTTTTTGTGTTCAGCAGCCTAGACGTTTTGCAGCTTCTAAGGGGGTCTGCAGGTCAGGTTTTTCCAAGTCTGGCTTTGCGAAGGGAGTTGTAAAGCAAGGACATCCATGCTACGCTGTACATTCCCTTCGGCTTTTATACTGTGCATCACTGGCTGATAAGCTCCTGTTTAACGTAACTTGAGATTTAATGACAGGAGCAAATCATAATATATGCAGACATGGCAGCCTAAGCCTGCCGTGGTGCTGCTTCTTTCCTTTCTTGTCTGACTTAAAGCTATTAATCCTGTCCTCCCACTTCAGGGTCTGTCACTCATTGCTATTTCAGCACGCTAAGCCAACAGACAAACTACTTCCACAGAAGCAGCACTTTGTTTTGGTTTAGTTTTTGACTTTATTATTACAACAAAACAGTTCCCTAAAGTGGCCTGTGGGCGAACAAGGTGTGTGTGGGAAGGGTAATGCATGGAGGAAGGAGTGGGCCAAGGACAGCCAGACATTTAAGTGCCTTAGGCTGTCAAGGAAAAGCAACTGGAGTCAGTCAATTGTCCTCTTAACGTTTTCTATTCCTGTTTTCGCTTGAACCCTCTGCAATACCATTAATAAGAGGTCCTGCAAGATGCTCGCTGAACTGGCAAAGCCATCTGAAGGCCTCCTTGCCACTAGCTTCCACCCTGGGCTCCGCACGGTGAACTTGTGGGCTGTGCTGCTGACCAGGTCATTCAAATGCTTCAAATGAAAAAGCCCTTTTCCCTCCTTTTCCCTGCCCCAGTAACTGCCACTTTCTCTTTTCCAGTGGTATTTTTAACTCTGATCATTTTGGTGTCCATAGGTGGACCTACCCAAACAATTATATTAGCATTACAAAGCGGGGGGCAGTATTAGAGGAGGAATGAGTAGCCAGAAATTTCAGGGAAGGGCAGAAACTTCTTTGATGGCCCAGATTTAGAAGGCAGTATATTTTGTAAAGATACCTTTAAGGTATATCTTCACAGTTCCCACCTTTGGGTTACTGTTGTTGAGCCAGCCTTGCTTGAATGAGGCTATGACTCAACCGTACAGCTGAGAGTACCCTAATGGCTTGGTGCTGCTAAGAGATGGTCCAGCTCCCTGCCCTCTTCTCCCGGTCCTTCTGTGTTAACCCCTGCTCTCCAGCCCAGTCCTGCTTCCTTCCTGAGGCTGGTTCTGGTGTCTGGATGCTTCACAAGGCCAATCCAGCTTGTTAACTTGGTTGCAAAGTACCCACTTCTGTTTTGCAGAGTTAGTTTTCTGCTCAGTTTGAGACTTGAAGAAGCAAGAGAGGAAGCGGGCACGAGTGGATGCAGAAAAGGCCCTTTTTTGTGGCAACAGGTCATTACGTTGGCCTAGGTGCCTCATTGAGCCACAGCCTGAGAGCAGTCATGTGGTGAAATAGCGTGACAGTGGCTGTCTCTGCTTTCATACTGCAACCTGGAGACTGGCACGAAGACTCTGAGGGGGTCAGAGGAGATGGGACATACCCATGGGGTGGCTGCTGCTGCTCTGCAAGGAGCCCCTCCGTGTGCTTTCCCAGCTGCCCCTGGGTTAATGCAGCTGAGGACAGCCCTGCATCAGTAAGCCCAGGCTGAGTGGCGCCTCTGTTCACGGTGTGGTGCAGCTGTGCTAGAAACCGATGAGTTTTGTTAATTCAAGCTTTATTCTCTGTTTTCCCCGAAGGGGCAGACAGTGCTCATTAAAAGTATCGTCATGCTCAGTGTAAGGTTGCTCTGAGGTTTTCTTTGCACGTGGAACTCATGTTAGGGGCGGCTCTTAAGTTATAATTTGAGTGTGTAATTAAGTTTTAGTGGGCAGCCTCTGGAAAGCAAGACTCCAGCTTTTTATATAACTTTCACCGAGGAAGAGGCCTGTGCTTTATTTATAGTTGGCTTTATTTATTGTGCTACTTACTCATTATTTCAGTGAAGCAGATGACTAAAAGTACAGTGGCCAGAGTGAGAGAATGTAAATCCCTGGGTTTCTAGTTACCTCTGCTTCATTTTGCTGGTGATGAAAAGAAGTAGTAGTATAAAAAGTTGACAAGAACTAATAGTGTTTCCTAGTTAATTTTCCATATGTTATATTCCTGAATATTGAAGAAAACTAGAATGCATTAGAGCATAGCCTTTCCAGTTTCTTGCTGTTAATATAACTTGAAAAATAAAAAAATTGAGAGAGGGTTTTGGTTTTTTTATTTTGGGTATGTTTGCAAAAGTGGTTTTAATACTATGCATAGTTACCATAATTTGACCAGATCTCCTTGAGTGCCTGTTGCTTGGAGCAAATGAACTGTAGACATGATGTGTGCTGGGACAAAGTCATATGGGTTGGTGGTAGGCAGACTGTAGGGTGCATGGGGCCCTAGTGAAGCTGAGAGTGCATCTTGTCAATATGAATATATTTATATCAGCAGAGATGCTATATGTCTTAGAAACTGTCCACACGTATCTCGATCCTGTTGATTGAGATGGCTCATCTTTGTTTTTCCTTCAGGCTCATTCTTGTTTCCAGACCATGCTATGAGTCTCTTATTAACTGAAGAAAAAAAATAAAAAAGAGCTAAAAAGTGCTGGTTTTATGTTTATTTTTATGGTTTGAGTGACCTATAAATTATAGCAGAGACTGCAAGGCAAGTTAGGTCATGAAGAACAAGCAAATGCTGATTCCATTTTATAATTGCCCATGATGTCCAATCGTTTTTCAGACTCTCTGCATCTGGATCACCAAAGAGAGGTGTGGCTGTGCACACACAGTTATTTTGGAGACTTTTCAGAAAGATTTCTATAGCACTTCTAGTGCTAATATTTTGTCTGAAGCCCAGCTCGTGCCTAGTTAAGGGGAGTTGAATATGCAGTACATCTGGTTGGATGTACAGGCAACGTAAAAGGGAGGTGTAAGGGTGTGGTGCTTCTGCTCCCCTCACACAGTGCGATGCCCTAAAATGATGCAGAAGGAGAGCAATGCTAGAAAGTCCCAATTATCATAATGACTGATGAAAAATGTGTTCAGGAGACAAACTGGAAGAAACTATCATGTCTCCTTGCAACCCCAACTGAGATAATGTAGTTTGCTCGTTCAGAGCTGTATTCTATAGTCTAACCCAGAATTAATATTTCAGAAAATCATGGCTGTATAGATAGTCTTTTTGATGTAGCAGAAGACTGTTAAAGACATGGTGCTTTTTTTTCTTGATGTATCAGAAGAGTCGTGTGACTGGACAGACTCTCAGCCTTCCTTAAAAGGAAAAAAAAACCCCTCATAGTCCCCTGTAGGGTAAGAAAAGGAAAATGTAAGTTACAGGCCATAAATATTGAAAGACTAAAGCGTTAATAAAAGGAATCTAAATTTATTTTTGTCATCACCAGTAATAATAATAATCTCACGACTGGGAGGAAAAGGAGGAAAGCATATGGAGAATTTTCAGTATTCTTTTTGTTGGCATTATCATGGTCTCTGTCACTTGTCATTTGGCTAAAAAAACACACAGTTTTTGCCAAAAAACTGAGACCATGCTAAGCCTAGCTGTCTTGACAGTAACCAGAATTGTTTCTGCCGCTGTTGAGAAAGTTGTTCTTCAGCGCTCCATTTCATCAACGTGGCTGTGCTGAGCAGCTTTATATTGTAGTACAGTCGTGGCACAGGAGCATGCTAGTCAATGCTGCTTGGGCATGGTTGAAGATAGCATGGTTATAATTTTAAGGGAGTTCTAATTGCTTAGTGCACAGATTGGAGATAAAAACTTGCTTTAAATTGGGGTGGTTGTTAAATTTTGGCATCTTCCTATTGGAACTAGTAAATGCAGCTAGATCAGGTTCATATAAGCTTCTAAATAAATGTGTATTTGTATGTTTTTGACTCTCAATTAAGAGGAGTCTTCTATTGAACACATGCAGTTGCAGAGTTGGCTGCCGTACAGCTGGAAGTCTCTGAGACGGCAATTGCGCATGCTTTAAGGACAAATTGTATTGTTCAGTGAAATTCTAGCTCTTGGCTTGTCTTAGAGAGATAATACGGTATACCAACCCAGTGGAAAACTGAAGACAGATTGGTTTGGAGTTATTCTGACTTTAACATGCTTTTTGGGACAGTTGCTCACATACCTGCTGGTGATTTTTTCCATCCAAGTCTGATGAGTATTTCAGTAGTGCTGTCGAAACACTTAAGCAGCCCTTGCTCACAGCCACTTGTTCCTGTCCTGCTTCATCTGAAGAGTTATGCCAGTGCTGTTTGTAGCAAGCTGGACTGGAAAACTGATGTAGAGTATTAAAAGTAGCCTTTATTGTCACTTTTAATAAAATATTGCTCAACCCAGTTCAGTTCCCTGATTGAGCTTGCAGTGTTGCCCCAGAAAACAGTTGTGCAAGCACAACTCACTAGGTAAATGGGAAGTGAATTTCCAGAAGGTACGAACAATGCTAAGCTAGTAGGTCGTTGCCACTAAATAAAGTTAGTCCTTTTGCACCCTTCCCAGCTACTGGCTATGTAGTACCTGCTCCCTCTCTTGATCAGCTCCATTGCTCATCTGTCTCCTCAGTGATCCAATTCAATTTGCTAATCTGGCAAAAAAAAAGTCAGCCGGTGGAGGGAGGAAAATAATTTGTATTTTTGACAGCACTGGGCTGTTGGACAGGCTCAGCCATTCCTGTGAAGCTTCACCTGGAAGCATAGATTACTTAATCTGACATTGCTGCCAAAATCAATTCTTGTCCAACAGGGGCTTTACGCTATCTTCATTTCTTAGTGCTTCTGTAATGTCGGGAGAGGGTGGCTATTGTCTATGAGGCAAAAATCCAAAAGAGTATGTAAAATCAGGTTATCTGGTTATACCACTGTGGAGATGGTAATGGCAGGAGAATGAGAAAAGGCTGCAGCCCAATCTTTCAGTGCAGTTCCCATAAAAGAAGAAAGTGAGATAGGTTTTATTCGTGGGTAGATTTTTTGTTGTTGTTGTTGTTGGTTTGTTTTTCTCCTGCTTACTTGTTCTCTTTTGGGTTTGTTTCCCCGTCAGTCTTCAGGCTTGGATTCCACCCTCCCTCTGAACGCACACACGAGTGCAATTTCTTGTATATCCTTCTGATCAATGTCATATACATAGCACACACTGTACATTTTAGATAAAAGCGTCATCTGAAGATTGAACCATCAAAGATCACATCTTTGGAGAGAAGAAGGGGACAGTTGCTGCTCCTTGCACTCCCCCCACCCGAAACACCTTTTCTCCAGGGTTGTTTTTCTCACTTTGCCTGTGCTTAAGAATATTAGCATTTAAATGACCCCTGCTAAGTGGTGATATGAACACCTTGTTGAGAGGAACGGGGAAGAGGAGAGGAGACAGTTTTACTGGGTTTTATTTGGCAACCGCTTTTGTAAAATGTGATAAAAAGAGTAATTCCAGCAGCGGATTTATATTTCCAAATGTACGGAGCTGGACAATACTAATTTATTTTTCTTTGGCTCCAGACAAAAGTGTAGTATTTGAGGAACGAGCAAAAATAAGGAGAAGAGCTTAAAATCTCCACTTCTGCAACTTTCCGGGATGTTCTTGGCTCCTGGACTGTGGTGGCTGTGGGATATTGTGGTGGCTGTGAGGAGTGGGAGTGCTGCTGTGTAACTTAATAGTCATTCTGCAGATTTCATCCAAATAATTTATTTCAACCTCCTGGCCAGAGTGTTCCCCAGACTTCATTTATATGTGGTCGCCACACCTGATACAGACAGAAGCCAGAAATACGTACTCCTGTGTATTTGTCTTGTCATATTTCTGAAGACTGCCTGTTATCCAGAATGTGGGCTATCCTTGTGTTTGTCTGAAAAGCAGTAGTCAAATACGATTTAATGTAGTTAGCTGGTCATTCATCCATCATCCCATCAGTTTTTCTGTAGAGGAGGAATTTTTTGTGAACATTTTCCACCTTTGCTAATAATGGCCCTCTCCAGGGCCATACTGTATGAAAAGCTTTTATCCTCAGTGGTATTTTTATCCTACTCTGTATGTCTGTAGGCAGCACAGGCCCAGAAACATTGGTTGCGGTGATGTGGTGGGACTGCTTTAGCTCTTGGCATCGCTAGGTCCAGTGGTCCACACTGGCTTCCACAATGGGGACAACATGTCAGTACTTCTCTCCAATGCCGACAAGCCCTTACGGTGCACTGTGTGTTACCCCAGCTGGGGTTTAGATTTGGGGTCCTTGTTTTTGTGCATGGACGGATAGGAGTTTATCTGGTCGGGTCCTTGCTAAGCTGGTCTCCACTGGAAGCTGCTCGTGACATGACCTGCAGTATTTGAGCAAGTATTAAGTCTGTATGGCTTGGGGAAGTCCAAAGGGAACCGCTACGCCTTGGCATTCAGCTGGAAATGTATCACAAAGTTCCTTTGAGACCAAACAGGGGAAGTACTACGGTAGCGAAATGTCCAAGCCAGTGACTTGTTGTTCATGTTTGTTTTGCATTATGTTGGCATTGAGATTTCTTCCTGTATAAAAATTGCTGTCTGTTTTTTGTCTTTCACCACTATATATCTGAACCTTTCACAAACGCTATTTAATTTACCCTCTTAACGTTTGTGTTTTGGCCATGGTTTTGTTCCCATCTGTGCAAGTGCAACTGAGGGATGGTTTCTAAAAAAAAAAAAAAAATACAAGTATTGAGCTAATTACAGTGTCTGTAAGTCTTTTGGCATTTTTGACCATACATGTGGTAACTCACCCAGGAAGCGTTTTACGGAACTGTCTGGTTGCTACCACAGAGTCAGCCCTCTAGAAGAAGCAACAGTTATGTATATATAGAAAGAGGAAAGTTGATGGAGGTGGCAGACTGTACTTGTTCCTTTCCAGGTTGACTTGCTGGAAGAGTTAGTTTGGCTGCTCCTTCAGTGGTAAACTTAGCATGGTCTGAGGGCGTATATGAGATGAACTCCTGCTCGTGCCAGGTCCTTCTGTATTAGGTTTTTAGTTTGGTGACGGGAACAAAATAGCGTGCACTCCTTTAGATAACAGCCTTCACCTGTTCAGTGGTAAAAGTCTATCTATAATCATCCTGTACCATGTTGCTGCAACATTTGATGTCCTAGATTGATTGCTGCTCTTATCACACTTTCCAAAGCAACACAGATCAGTAGAAATTGTTTGGTCTAATATGATGGTTATCTTTCCTCTCAAGACAAAATCTGCTGTCTTTGTATTGCTTCACCAGAGAAGTCCTATATGATTCAATTATTTCTCCGTATTATTCTAAATTCATATTTTCTTTTACATTGCACATCTTCTGACCTCAAGTTAACTGATTCCCAGTGAATTCAAGACGGTTAAGAGTTCTGTAAATGCTAAGTGACTTGCTGTCTAAATGTTTTGTTCTATGGCTCAGATGTTTGTTCTTTAATCCCTGGGCTCAGTCATGGAGAAAATGCACCTGATTATAGCCTGTTGTGAAAAATCTCCAGCTGAACTGAGTCTGCCTTTTGAAGTGCTAGCAGTTTGCAAACACCACGCTTGTTTCTCTTTGATGTCAGACAGACACAGTACCAATTTCAAGTTTACTTGCTGCTTAGCCAAAGCCAGCACCTGGATGAAAAGCAGCTGTTTTAAAAAGTGGGCTCAGAAGGATGCTATGAAGTTTTGCTGTCATGTTCTGCATAAGGTTCCTTGAATTCAGGCACATTTTGGAGATGACAAAACCCATTTGTGGTGGTGGTTGTTCTTGTTAGGGTTTAGCAGAGTCTGCCACAGCAAGGAAGCGCTCTGCAGAAGCACAGGAATGACATTCTGCTGAAGTTGGGATCTCCTATTGTGGGAAATGCTTTGAACTTTTCTGCTCCTAGAAGCATGCTGAGGGTAGTTTTCTCCCCTTTGTTAGGCTGTCTGATCATCTCGATTATTTTTGTTTGCTCATTACTGCTGGCCGCACAGATAGCTGTTGTAGCATAAAAAACCCAAAGCCATGAAATCCAAGAACAAAATCTTGTCACTTTTCTAATTTGAGCTAGGCTGTAGCTCAATCTGTGCTTGAATATATGGTAAACTGTGCCATCATCTTCAGGCATGAGTATTACAGCTCACAGATAGCAATGAAGGATTTCGAACCACTGTTCCTGTGATGTACTCTCTGTGTTCTCTCCCCGATGGTTACACGAGCAAGCCCAAAAGCTGCCCTCCCTAGGACCCATCCTTGAAAAGAGTCTATACATAGATTCATGTGGTCTCTGTGGAAAGCACAACACTACTTATGCATAAAGAGAGTGGAAAATGCAGGGTGGGAGGAGTTGCTGCTGTACCAAAAGGAAATAAATAAAATCTAGCCAAGTTCTGGGAGAGAGTTGAATCGGTGGCTGGAGACCTTGGAGTCCTAGAGCTGTTGTGGGCTGAACAACACGGCAGCAAGCGCGAAAGGGAAGACCTGGGGAGAAAGGCACAAGGAGGAAGGAGGGACTTCTTTGTTCTCCTTTTGAACGGTAGTCTACCCAGTATGGAGCTGCAGCCAACCCTCTGAAATAAAACTATGAAATATGTTTAGGAGGCACAAGAAGGGGTTAAGTAGGAGATAGGTATTTATTTCTTCTTCTTTTTTAATTTTTTTTTTGTTTAAGCGGTGTTTTTAAAAAAGAAGTTATTTGTCTTGGATGCCATTTTTACCATTGATAGTTTCTCTCTTCATCTTGCTTAGTAGCATAATCAGCAGTTCTGAAGCCAGTTATTAGCAGGAAGATGACTTGCAAATTGTGATTAGTGGGCTACAGCTTTCAAATGCGCTTATTATTTGCCCCACCTCCTCCCCCCCCTTAATATTTGGCTTTCAGTTTCCTGAATATAGTAATATGATGCCATAACGTATGGTTCACTGATGAGACACAACAGTGTATATCTTACAGGAAAAATAGGAAATGCTTAAACCTCTTTGTGGTATGTTAAACCTCTTGCTGCAACTAGGAACCAAGTGTTTGGGAAGCTACTAGGAAAGCAAGAGCACTTGAAGGTTGGGTGTGTAGCTTAGCTGCTCATAATCTGAATCAGTAAGTGATGTTCTTAAGCAGGTCATTGCCTTTCTCAAGTGGGTTGATTCAGCACCTTGGGTCTAGGCATGTCCATGCTTATGTGAATTTTAGGAGCAAAGGAGCTATGGGTGAGGTTACACATTCTGTTGGAACAAGACGGCTGCACTGTATTTGTGTATCACGGAGCTGGTGCAAGATGGTTTTGACTTGTTAAGTAAATGCAACTCTGTGGTTAAACACCCAGGGTAAATTCTTTGCCTCCCTTTGAAGTCAACAGAAAACTCATCCCTGACTTCAGAAGGTCAGGACTTTGGTCTATGTTGGTCCTAGCTACACAACAACTCTCAACCATACTGACAACTCTGACATCAGTGTTAGTGATGGAGACTGGAAGTAAGTAGAAGAGTTTTTCGGGCAATGGACAACATGTCAGAGCAACGAGACATAAAATGCTTAATGTGTAAACCTTTATTGTTTTGTACCAAAGACTCTTTTACACAAATACTGAATTAATTTAGGATGCCTAGACATGCTTTAATGGTTAGGAGAAACAGGTTTTAGAGAAATATGGTATAGTTCCCCTGTCAACTGTCTCTTCTCTTCTGCTTTTTTCCTAACAGAAGTTAACAGAAGTATTCTGAGCAAATATTTGAAAGTAATTTCTGAACATTCTTTATTTTACCAGTTACTGAACTGTTTCTATTCACAGCAAATTGTTAGTAATTTACTGCCTCTTATTTTATGTCTGTCTGAATTTTATGAATCAAGTATGTGTGTGTGAGGGTGTATGTGTATGCATAGGTAAATAGAGAACAGATGTTTTAAAGTGTGTCTCCTCACGTGCAAGTTTTAATTTTGCAGACGATATCAGAAATTGCAGAAGATAATGAAGCCCTGGTAAGAACCTGATTAGATCATCACCTTGCACACTTTCTCTTCTTTTGCATGACTGAGTTCAGGCCCTTGTGCTAATCTTTATATGTAAATACAACTTGTGCATATTCATTCAGACAGTCTTCAACATTCTCTGTTTTCTGCTCTTTGATGCCTGTTAAAATTTTCTGATGAAGCCTTTTTTGCTTTGCTTGTGGAATGGGTGCTTCATTTCTGTAACTTCTGCAGGGGCTTCTACTATTTCCTAAGTAAGGCTTTTGTTTTCTTTTTTAATTTGAGCAAACAAATAATTTTCCTGCTTTCCCAAATTCCCCTCCTAAATTTGTCTGCCTTACGTGATTGATAGTAGGCAATTTTAATTGTTGATGTTGGTGAGATGAAATCAAGAGTTTAAATTCCTATTATTTGCTGATCCCAGGTAATGCTAGTTGTTGCAGATAACTGCATAAAGGAAAACTGTAATACAGTAAAGGGCCTCGTATCAGAAAGTTCAGAAGCATGCTTATTGCCCTGATGATTTTCAATGGGACTCTTCTGTGTGCTTCAAGTTAAGCGCAGGCTTCATAGGCTTTGATAAATTGGGACCCCAAGAGATATTCTAGTGTCTTGATTGGCTTGCAAGTTTGACATGTCAAGTACAGCTAAAACCCAAGGAAGCAAAAGAATAATTAATTAACCATGCATCTGTCACTCTGAGAGCTTGATGTGGTTTATCATGCAGGAAATGCAGCTCCCCATCTGAATCCATGCTAAATCATACTTTCACAAATCTGCTGTAAACCAAGTTCTGAAACATTTATTATTAAATCATCATCTAATAAATAAATTAGTAAGAATAAATTTGGCAGGAGACTTAAGTCCTTCATCTACATTCACTTTCTCAACCTTATACAAAGTAACTTGTTTCATAATAGAAAAGTTTAGATTCTGAGGAAAATTATTAGAATGGCATGAGGCTTTCAGAATTCTTGACAGCATCACCCCTGCCAAGACAAGGTACCTCCTGTGCATTTAGGTGGCGGGCTTTTCCTCACTGCTGTAAAAATATTTATTTGTGGAAGAGTAGTTACACTCCTTCAGCATCTCTCTGCTTCCAAATTCTGTTATCCTGTAGGTTTCTGTATATTAAATTATGTGATTGTCCTCAAGACAGTACTAAAATACTGACTTATAGTTGCATTGCACCCTGGTTTTAGGACTTGATCATACTGATGATCTGAATTAATTTTTTTTTTACACAGTTTAGTTTTGTTTACTCATGGGAACAAAGCATTACCCATTTTAAGAGGGTTCTTACTGATCAGTGTAGGTACAGCACATCAGTGGATACAGTAGTAAAGACAATGTATGTGACTAAAGTTTATTCTAACTTTGGAAGTTAAATCCTGTCAGTAGAAGCTTCAATTTACGTTGGGCCACATGGTTTAGTATTTTGATCTCCATCAGTAGTACATGAAACGATGCAATGAAAATAACACAAATTCTTGAGTTTTGGACTTGTACTAAAAAAGATACCAAAGCCATTGGTCAGGATGTGAAACCGATAGTTCTGGAAACTGGCCTGTTCGTACATTTTGAAGGTAAAGTGTATACACTAGTGCTCTGTGAGTGTAGTTATCGAACATCCTGACTGTTTTCCACCCATATATTAATGGGAAAAGGTCCAACAAAACAAGAACTATAAAAAAAAACAACAAAAAAACAAAAAACAAACAAACAAAAAAACCCCCAACAACAACAACAACAACAAAAAAACAAACAAAAAAACCCCAAAACCCACCTCAGAGCTTGGTGTAATGAACTAAACTAAACTTTAAAACTCAGCCTCCACCTGCTGTCTTCCTGACTAAAGAAACTTAAACCAAATGGTAATGTAAAAAAAGAAAATTTACTTTTGATTTACAGGATGACATATTTCATAAAGTGCCAATTTTTCATTTTATCTCTGGTAGCTTGCACATGCTAGCCTGACTTAATTAAAACCTGATTGTCACAGAGAGGCCTTGGTTAATAGCTTTCTCCACTGAAGTAGGTTCTAAAATATGAGTTGCTTTGTCTTTTCAGTATTAGGGGTTCCCATTTTATTTTTGGATGTTATTTATGCCATGTGGGCTAATACTTGGATTTAAAAAAAAATAATCCCATGAAACAGCTCTGTCAATTGACCTTTTCATTTCAGTACTGAATTGCAGTCAAACCACATTGGTTGATGTTTTTCCTGTGTCGTTAGTTATTCCTGGTCTTTTAAGAAAATCTGGTCCATTTAAGGAAATTACAATGAAATGAGCAAAACCAGGATTTTAAAAGATGGGGAATAAGAGAAAAGGTAATTCTAATCATGTCCTCATGAAGAACCAGTGTGTAATAGTTTCTCTGGGCTAGTTTCCCATGCAAACAAATGCTTAATGTACCTCAAAGTGGATTTATTCACATTCCATAACAAGAGTATCTACACCTGAATTTATTCAAGAACAGTTACAGTTCTGTTTAAAATTCACAGGTTGTTTTCTTTAATCAGAGTTAATTTTCAAGCTTAAAGAAGCCCTGATACCAGGGGTGCAAAGCTATTTCAGGTTTTTAGAATGCAAGCGGTTTAAAATCAGTAGGGCTAATCCCTTGTTCGTGAATGCAGTGAAACGGTATCACAAAGAAATATTTCAGTGGTGCTTGGCACGATGAAAAAAAAATCTGTGTCAATTGCAGTGTAGTAGCTAAGTGCATTTTCTGTAATCATCTAGAAAAACAGGGACAGCTACCCTGTAGATTGTTCAGTCATTTTCAGCTGTACTGAGTAAGTACCAAGTAGGTGTGAATTGCTCCTAGTTTGATTTGATGGTGGCTTAGCTTCACCCTTGGAAAGGTTACTTGAAGAAACAAGGCAGTGTAGAAGCAATGAAGAGGAGCCATAGCAATAAAAAAAAGGTACTTGTTCACACTGTGCTTGCAGAGCATCCTGTTGCATCATCAGTCTTCCTTCTAGACTTGGTTAGGTTCTTGGCCCCATGACTTTTCCAGAGCTCTTGTCCTCTGATGATTAGATATATTCTGCTCCCCTGTTTAAATTTATTCATGGCCATTTATCCTTGACAACTCTAACTTAAAAAGCTGTTCTTACTCTTTGATGTTGACCTCAATGATGTCAGGCCTTTCCGCTGCCCAGTATTAGGCTGTGAGCACAGTTGCTGAATGATACGGGACTTCAAGTTAACTGCTTCCTTAACTCCTGCATTTGGTAGCAGGCCACAGCTCTTCTGTTGCCTCCTACCCAGTTAAAGTTGTTTCTTTGCTGCCTTTCCTCTGCACAATTAGAGATCAGCTTTGGTTCTGTTTTGCCCATGAAAAATGGCTTGTCTAAAGATGTATCGTCTTTGGCTTCTAGTCCTCATGGGCTGGTGGCTGCATCCTGGTTGTGACAGACAAGCAACAGTTAATTTTCAGTTTCTCCTGTGCAACTTTTATCATATAAAACATGAGCCAGTTCACCTAGCTTTATAAAAGCTTATAGTGCCTTTTTGTTACCTGATGACAACTGAGCCTGACTAATTATCTCAATTTAAAGAATCATTTGAACAGCTGAGTATTTTTTCCTCCTCAATAGCAGTAAAATATTCATTTTGGTATGTGTGTTAAACATGGATTGAGGTGGGGGTTTTTGTTTGTTTTTGTTTTGCCCCCCCCTCCCCCCAAACCATCTAGGGGTTTGGGTGCTCAAGTCCCACTAATTTATTCTGAAAAGAAATCCAGATTGCTTTAGGCATCTTTCAAAATATCAGACATACTTCTATGTATACATCTGAGAATTACTTAGCACACATGATAAAAAGATGGTTTAGCATGTAGAAATGATATAGGAAGGCAGATGAGAGACAGGTGTGGTGGTCAGGGTCACATGCACATTCCTGTCATCTTTATTTTTAGGACAGAAAAGCTAATATCAAAATGCGTGGAGTTTTTTTTCTTCACAGTTTCTTAAGGTAAGAATGCAGAAAATTCTTAGGAACATAAATTAACCTGACCTGATATTTCTCTAAAATTTGACCTGCTATTTTTCTAAAACCTAGAAATGTGAAACACAACTGTTGGCTTAAATCTTCAGTCAGGTTTGTCGGAGGGATTGAGGTGCACAGGCTGTGGATCAGAGCATCGCCATCCATCCACGCTGGAACGGCTCACACTGGGACAGCCGATAGTGTTACAGACCACAGCTTTCCACTGCCTAAGAGGCTTTTGCTGAGGGCTGCTGTGGGTGAGGAGGTATTTCATGACCAGCTCACTCATCATCACAGCGGTGGTTAGAAGAGGGCAGTTGACAGCAGAGAATGGGGCAACTTCATCAGCTGTCCCAGCATAAAGTGTCCCCACCTAAAAGCCAGAGCCCCAAATAGCACTCAGGAGGGATTGCACGAGTAGCTTGCCTGAGAGCATAGATCATTAAAATGTCAGTGTTACTGAGATATGAAATTGCAATTACACAGTGCGTCTTTGCGATCATTTTTCCCCTCTTGCTGCGATGACACACATTAAAAAGCACCTTCATGAACAATTACAGTCAAACTATTAAGTCATTTTGCCAGAGCAGCAAGGTTTTGATATTTACAGAACTGCCATACCTTTTGCAGTGGATTAGTCTAAAAAGATTTTATGAAGGAAGAAGCCACATCATTTTTTGGACTTTTTGTAGGACTAAAACACTTACTGAGATTTCAAGTTAAACAGCTCCTACCACATATTTTCTAAGATTACCACTTCTATGAACAAGCTTTGATTCCCTTGAAATTTCTAGCATCTATTCTGTCTGCTGCACTTAATAGTATGAGTGTGTCTGTGGTTGTGTGTCTTGAAATGAATTGCTTGGAAGTCTATTTCTACCTATTTGCTTGTGTTTAAACACATAACAATGAATCAACACCATTCCCTTCCCCCTCCATATGCTTTAATCCTTATCTTGCTCTAGTTAGCCTGGAGATTGCTTCCATCTCTAGCTGTGCTATTCCTAATGCTTATCCTTCAAGCCTGGCTTTTGACTTTTGCAATGCCACTTAGTGCGTACATGTGTGTGCAGGTGCATATGTATAGCTATATATTTAAAAAAATACATGCTATGTATGTGTGGTGCTGCATTAATATAGTTGGAGTATTTTGTTCTGCTTGATTAGTCCCAGTGTTGCACCTCTTCACTCATTAATTATTTGAAGCAGTGTCCCAGGAGTGACACCTTATGGGGTGTCGGATCATTTTAAGTTGAAAAGTACTTTCACCTTCTGGATCCCCAACAGTTGTATCATTGTCACAGCTACTAAAACTAGGTTTATACATTAATACCGGTATTCTCAGCTCCGTTAACCCAGTTTCTCCTCCAAGGCTGTGGAGGAAGCTGGATTAATTGGCAGGATTAATCAGTAGTTTTGGTAGGAAGAGTGAATGAGACTGTTGAATTCAGGTGAGTTTTAATTCCTTTACATTCCAGCCACTGCTGTTCTGAAGGTGAATATCCATATGCAGGTTTAATACAGTTTAAGTAATCCCTCTAAACTATACCCATTGTTAATGGGGATTAGCTTTCATGTACAATTATTTCATAGGAGAGTATTTATGTACTAAAGACAGGTTAATTGACTAAATTTTTCAACAATGTATGAGAAAATGTAGGGGACATAAATGCTTATTTTAATGCTGGGAGAGATATTTTTATACTTATATTTTTACTTCTCAACCTGTATGGCCTATCTTTTTGCAATTTTTTTTTTTTTTGTTTTTGTTTGGATCTAATTTAGTCTAGCTTCTTAAAATACCAGAATTCCATATATTTGTGGAAGTGTTCTGTCATGAAGATGCATGAGAATTTGGTACAAGTTTTTAGAAGGAACCCTTTCCTAGGGGTGCTGCTTTATTTGTGGATTCATAAATAACCATTTTATGCAAAAGGAATGGATTGGGGAAAATGACAGGACCGTAGCTGATTAAATTTCCTGCAGAGTCTTATTGTCGTCTTGTTATGAAATCCTTGGTTATTTGGAATGCTAATGATGACATTTTAAATCTAATTTAATTCTTAAAAGATTTGCAATATTAAAAAACAGGCAAACAAAACCAACCCCCCCATCCCCAAAACAAAAGCAAAAATTTCCAAATCATGTATTTACTGAACAAAATATTCTTTGCAGAATTACAGTGGATTTTTTAAAGACACTGTATTTTTCTTGTTTGGTCTTTGGTGTAGTTTTTTCATTTTGTCATAAATAATCAAAGCCACTGTGGATACCCTTAGGTGGAAGAGAAAGGTGTGGTTTAGGGTTTTTTTTGGTTTTACTCACAAAATATCAAGAATGGCAAATTTATTTTTAGTGGAGGGTGTTTGTGGAGTTTTGATGAACAAGAGCTCCTTTCTTAAATTAAGGGGCCACTAAAGGCTTCATCTCACAATCAGAAGTCCCTAAATGGCAGATGATATCAAATCCAGTAAACAGGCTATCTGAGTTGCCACACTGAAACTGATTTTCTGCCTTATTCCTCTGTACTGCTGTAAATGTCTTTCATCTGAGTGGATGTTCATTTATTTGTGTTGGGTCGTTGCAGGATAGTAGGAGAGCAAATCACACAATAAGGATTACCAATTACATTGCTTAAGTATGGCTATAGTACTAGATTTAAGTTTTTAACATACTGAGCATCGTAGCTCTAATCTGACAGAGGTTTTTTTTTAATTTTATCTTTTCATTAGGTAAGCTGTGGCATTAAAATCAGTGGGACTATTCAGGCTGTTTAGATTGATTGTGTGCTTATGCTTATTAATGGCTTAGTGGCAGAGTACCTTGCACAGGCGGTTTGGCATGCCCTTAAAGGTAATACGCTGCTTCGTTTCGGGCTCTGTGCACTGCTGCTTGTATTGAGTAGTTACCTCATTGAACGGCTTCATTGAAATCGTTATGGCTGCTGACTGTTTGGTGCCCCGACTATATATAGAAATGAAGCTAACCTTTAAAAGCTGGGTTTTAACATGGAAAATTCTTGTGCAGCTAGCCAGGTTAGAGCATATTCTTTATGTTGAGTTTAAAGCTGTTTTGAGTTTAGTTGAGGTCGTGCAAAGATGCATTGAATCTCAAATTTACAACTGTAAATTTACAGGTGTAGAATGCAGTGCTGTGGCCTGCAAACCGTAAACAATTTGAGCTGCATGCTTGGGTAAACTATGGGAACTTTGCAATTCGCTTGTCATAGTTGCCCATAGATAAACAAAAGGAGATGCATCTTCAGGTTCAAAGAAAGAAATTGAGGCATTAACTGTGGGAAAATCGCTGCTCAATAGAAAATCTCTTCTGGTGCATTTTAAAAATATATTTGCTTCCTTGTAAGAGAACGAACAAACAATCCACTAACTTTCTGCCAATCTGCTTGATACAGAGGTACCAAAACGTGGCACTTCGGTATGACATTCAATTAGGAGCATTTCCATAAGTTGCTAAGAAAAAGCTCACTTCTTCTGTTAGATCTAAAACTCTGAATTTATAAGAGAAGTTTAATTTGGACTATCTGATTTCCTTGAGCATTGCTTGTAGTGTTCTCCTGGGGATTAGTTCTTCTCTTACAAAGTTGCTTTCTTCCAGGTGACTGCTCTTGATGTCCATGCTAAATTGTTTTGGAGACTATCTGTTGCACGGCCTCTCTTGCTCTTCTGCTACCTCTTAGTCCATAATTGGCTTCACTTTCCTGCCTTTCTGAAAGCTTCCTGCTGCTTTATTCCCTCGGTCGTTGCCCTGCTGCATCACTGGTAAATGTTATCATGACTCCTGTCTCTTGCAGCTTTGGAGATATGTTGTCCTTTACACTGACTGCATTTGTTGAGCTGATGGATCATGGGATTGTATCGTGGGATACATTCTCTGTGGCATTCATTAAAAAGGTAAATTTGTAATCAATGCTACCTGTTCTGTACCAGTTTACATTTTTGAGGTGAGTCATGGTTGGGTTTTTTTTTGTGGGTTTGTTTTGTTTTGTTTGCCCCCCCCCCTTACATTGGTCAAAAAGGTAAATGAGAATGGAATTAAAGTGCTATTTCAAACTGTAAGTATTTGTAGTTGCAGGATCTGGCCCAACTTCTGCAGAAATCAATGGGAGTGAAATGGGATCAACACTGTATTAGGCTTATTACACAAGAAATTGCTTGCTCAATTACGGTGTGACCTCCCTGTGCAGATACTATGCAGTTAAAGCAAAAATTAGTATTTTGATTTAATGTAAATTCAAATGAGTATTACCATATATCTTGAAACAAAAACAGCACTGAAATGTTTCCTCTGAGGGTATGGGAGGAAGAGAAATGACTTAGTTTACAAATTGAAATTAAGCTGATATCTACTGAGATTATCAAGTTGAACTCTGGTCCTCCTGAATCTTACAGCTGAGGGCTGTGGTTTTGAAACAGATCTTTCCACGATTTGCAATGGTTTTGTCTTTTCTTACATGTAGGAGATGCACAAAAGCAGCAGAAACATGGGAGTACGCTTTAAGTACAGAGATTTAACAGACTCAGACAGAAGGTTTTGTTACTGATTTAACCCTTTTCATTTGCTGGGGAAAATAAACCAACCCACAATTCTTTACAAAGAATTTTCAAACCAGATTGAACTCAGAACTTATCTTAAGTTAAAGTGTGCTTGTACACATTCAAAAGATAGCAGTTACTTCACTAAAATGACATCAGAAGCAGTAATGGAACAAATATAACTTGTGGCAAAGATCTCTTCGTTTTAACAGAGTACATCAGAGCAAAGACTTAATTTAAATTTGGTTAGAAAATTGCTACCTCCGAAGGAAAGTACAAATTTACTTTTGTTGCCAAAAGTGAAAGAAGAATCAATTATGAAAAAAACATTAGATATTAAAGCTCACTTTTGGTCATTAAAAATGATGGCTGCTATCTGTAAGAAAAATTAGTATAATTGATCTGAGTTTTGTACTCTTTTTGCCAATATTGCAGTCTAGATAATGATGATGATTACTGTTATCTTTTCATGGCAAAGAAAATAGTACAACTGTTTTTTAACTGACTTCGTGAGATACAAGGTCAAGCCCAGAATGCCTTATTTGCTAGGGGAGCCTACTAAGAAGTGTATGAAGAAACTTGATAAAATGGGTTTACATCAATCTACTTTGTTAGTGACTCAAAATGATTGTCTTTGTCTAACCCTATCAACACCTTTTTCGCTGTGGGCTGTATAGTAACTACAGAAGAAAGTGTTGTGTGCACCTCTGTTAATGGCTCATCTCTTCTGTCTGGCACTTCCATAGGTTTCCCTGGACAGTGACCCAATTTAAAAAACAAAACAAAAGACATAAACAAAAGCATTCTCACAAAGTACCTATGAAAACCAAAACTGGCAAGTAAAAACCAGAAGTGAAACTGGTGGACAAGAAAGGGACCAAGGAGAAGAATAGGACAGTTAGAAGAGAAACAGAAGGACAAAGAATGACAAAAATAGAGGAAAGAGGCACAGGTGTGTCCTGACCTGCCACGCAGTTGGGAGACAGAACAGCAGAGCCCTCAGTGGGGCTCTGTGGGCAAAGGGCGAACCTAAAGGAGCACCTTTGGACCATGTCTCTCTGGTAGCAATCTGCATCTTTCTTCTCACTTGCTTCTGACTATGGCTTTTGACAGGCCACTTGCTTTGAGGTTGCTGATGGGCTTGCTCAAGTGCTTGACAGGATGGATAAGGGGACTGATAAGTTTCTGCTAGCTGAGGGGGAACTTTGCAATCAAGTGTTTCTGCCCTTTGAAGCTGTCTTTCATGTTAAATGGAAGCCAAACTGGAATGGGGAGGAATTAATCTGAACTTTTTTCTTGAGTAGTTTTCTAACTTAAAATGTAGAAGCTGGAGGAGACCTCAAGGGGAACCTCTAACTGCTTCTAATGACTTAACTGCTTGGAGTTGGATGCAGTCTCCCTCCCATCCTTTGGATACATAAAGACTGCTATTCTATGTGCTGCAAATAAGAATTTACACTTTCAAGGAGAGCTTCTTCCTTATCTTAAGGGAAAATACCATTATTTGTAAAAACTTCCTCATGATATGCAAGATTCTCTCAAGACCTTTTCTTGTTTATGACAATAAAGTTTATTTCCAGCTTCCATAGTTGTCTGAAGGATTTGAATGCCCAGTTCTTAGAAAATGTCATAGTAATTGGGTATCAAAATAGACTATGCAAATTTGGTACTCCCATCTTTAGTTCCTACAAGAGGCTAAATAAAGTTTGTAGTACTGGTTGAGATATAGTTAAAAATATCTCTTAGAATTATTTATATAATTGCTATTTCATAACTGTGTGATGCAGAGTCTCAACCTTGATGAATCGTTTACTCTGCCTTCTAAAATGTACTGTGCAGGAAAATGAGGTGGCAGCAGGGGAAGTGTCTCGGTGTCTCACAGCTGTCAGTTGGTTTTTCTGTAGTCAAGTGCAACTCTAGTTTCTTACTTGAAAATGAGATGCACACTTGAAAATTTTACTACGCATTAGAACTTAACAGAGAACAAAACTTTGTCAGATTTTTCTGCACGTTTCTGATATCAAAATGGTCCAGGCAAATAACTAAGGAACATACCGCTGCTCAGAAAATAAGATCTGTTTCCTTCCACTCTTCTTTCCCTGTGTGGGTTTTGTTGGTGGAGGGGTTTATTTTGTTTGGGTGGTTGGTTTATTTGTAGTTGTTGGTTTGGGGTTTTTTTGGGGGGTGTTGTTTGATTGATTTTAATTTTTGTTTTTTAACTTTTGAATTCTCTTCTGAGCTTTAAGTGATGCTGAAACAGGAAGAGAACTCAGATGACGATGTTTAGTTTGCTGTAGGTTTCTTATCTACCCTCACTTTACATGTTTAGCTCCTGTCTCAGCAGAGCACTGGGGCTGGATGTGTAAAGGCATTCTGATTCCTAATTTCCCTGAAATCTATTGGAAGTTAAGCACCCAGCCACTTTTTTGTATGTGGCTATATAAGTCCCCATAGGACTATCAGCTATTAAGGTTACAGGTATTTTGCTGAACAAATAGTTTTATCCTTAATGAGACACATCCATGTGGCAGGTTTTCACGTGGAAGTGCAAAACGATGAAGTTGCTTATTTCTGGAGGAGAGGTTGCATTTCTGTGAGCTTGCGTTATTTTTACCACCAGAATTTTTGATAAATGAGTGCAGGATTATTTTTGGATGTTGAAAGCCCTCCCTGCGCGTGATGCTTAATAAGCAGAGAACAGCAAATAAACACAAATTTGAACTCATATTGATTCTTGTCTCTTTTCAAGAAGGGTCTTGTTTTTCCACATCCAGAACTTCCAAGTATGGTAATAGAATTCTTTTTAATCTAATTTTGCTCCCTCTGGAACTGGCATGCCTTATTTATCAGGGTAGACAAGCCTATTATTTCTGGCCGGACTTCATGCTTCAGCAAGGTAGTTACGAATATACGCAGCTTGACATGCAGGTTACCTAGCAGCTGTTTTGCATGTATGTTCAGTGTCATATGTCATAGCTTTTTACACACACAAGCCAGCTTCATACCTTGGGTTTGGGTTTATGATTAAAAGACGTTGTGATCCAGAATCAGAAAAATAAATGTCTCTAAGGCAGCCTGTACTGGACTGAGGTTTCTGTTATCTATACTGTTACTTTTCTGCAGGCCCCTGATACGAGTATGTCCCAGCGAAGCATTTACACTGACACGTGAAATGTCGTGGGAATGAGCTGCTGCACCAAGAATAATTCATACATGTCAGGCCTTCTAAAGAGCATGGTGACAGTAGTCTGACAAGCCGGGACAGAGTCTGGACGTAATGTATTCCTGCTGCACAGCTGATCCATGGGTGCCTGATGACCGTGAGGCATCCAGAGTGCATTTGGCTTATTGTGTGAGCAGGGCAGAGTTGCTCTGCGCACACGCTGTCTGTATTGTGGGCCTTCTGGACATCTGGCAGCTCTGGCAGCAGTGCATCAGAAAACAACTGGATTATCATTAAGAGAGGTGGGGTAGTACAGTGCTTCTGAGATACAGCTTGTTACTCTAAACAGCTCAATGTGCATCGTATACTAATGTAAATATTACTTGGGCTCAGGACTTGCAGGCAGCAGATACTGGAAGTCCAGAGTAGAAAAAGGCTAATTGAGTTGCTTCTCTCCTCCTGTTCTCTATGCATACATGGGTTCGTTCTTTATTTTCTGTAAAGTCAATATATATTTCCGGAATTGAGTTATATTCAGCATAGCATGTTCCTATTGTGGTAATGCAAACCAAGTAGCAGAGTGAACAGCAGTGCTGCACTAGATTAGAAGGAAAATCTGTCCCTCTTCCCTTGTCATCTCCAGCCAAAGTTGCAGAAAGGCTGTTTTGCTCCATCAGTACTACATAGAATGTCACAAGTGCAAAACATTGTCCTTGTCCACATGTCAATATTTAACTGAATTTTACAGGCAGCTAGGCAGCTTTTCCAAGCATAGGGTATGTCTTTCTTCCTCCACAAGGAAAACGATGCCAAGGTCTAAGCAAGCATCCAGAATCGGAAACAGTATAATCACATTAGTGGCTTGTAGCATGAGTACTGAAGAAGTGTGTGGACTTGAAGTTTTCTGGAAAGAATGCATCGGACTTGAGACAAGGCCACTGTAGCCTGTTACTTGGCTGTAAAGAGCAAATAACTGTGGTCACACAACATTTCTTCTGTCTGACTGTGCTTCCTTGGGTACCTTTCAGCTTGACTGTGCTGGTATCGGTACATTCAAGGAAAACCCAGGCAGTTCTCACTTCCTGCGTCAGGCAAGCTTCTTCTAGGGAAGCTGGGTCCAAGGACTGGGTAGCATGTGGAAGAACGCACATTGCCACGTCTTACTGCACAGCTGTGTTGGCTCTGCAGATGTGAGTGTGCAGCATGTCATTGCCACACTGCAAAAAAGCAGAGGTCAGACCTGGTTTTCATTAACGTACCATTTGTTTGTGGCAGCTTGCAGTAAAAGTGAAGGTTATTAATGCATGAACACTTAGCAAGACTACTCTAGACAGAGTTATGGAACCAGTTGGGCTGATAAATGATCATCAACAGAGTTTTAATTTGTAACCTGGAGAGAGCTTTTAGTGTTGTTGGTAACAGCAAGGGGAAAAAAAATAAAAATTGCTTATTTTGCTAGAATATGTTTTGCCAGAGAGCTAGATGTAAATTTCTCTTTTGCAACAGTTGCCTTGAGCCTAGATATTTGTTTAGATAACACTGGCTGCACAGATTTCTATTGGAAAGAATGAGGAGTATTCTCTTTGTCCTTTCCAAAGTTTTCCTCACAAAAAATATAACCGTTCTAGTTCTTTAATGTTGATTTATCATGTTCATAATGTAATATTGAAGCATATGTTTCAGTGGTATGAATATTGACATAAATCTGTGGTGATTTGTGCCAGCTGAAGAATCTGTGCCACTGTGTCCTTTGAAGGTATCTGCAGTGCCTGGTTGATTGCTTTCAGGTATTCACTGATACCTGGCATGTGGACAAGACTGATTTTATTCTAATGCCTTTCTAAGCCATGTCCACATTTTTCTTTCTTCCCTTTCCCCATTTTCATGACAAGATGTAAATTCTCTAAATCTTTGAATTTGTAGATAGCAAGCTACGTGAACAAATTTGCCTCGGACATCTCTATCTTGCAACGGTCGTTAGCAATCCTGGAATCGATGGTGCTCAATAGCCATGACCTGTACCAGAAGGTGGCACAGGAGATCACAATTGGGCAGCTAATCCCACATCTGCAGGGGTGAGTGTCCTCAACTGCCACCTGATATGGTGGATTTCCCCCCCTCCCTTCTCCCCCTCCCCCGCCAAATGACCAAAGCATTTGGAAAAGGAGTGGTATAAAGACTGGCAACCTCCTGTATGACTCCTGCATCCACTGTAAGTGGCTGGATGACTGGTAACCAGCTTTCTGCAGCTGCTTGATCATTGATTTTTTTTTTTTTTTTTTCTTGCTAAGCTGCCTGTGTAGTTGGAAGTGGGGAATGATGAGAAGAGCACCCTGTAGTAGTAAAATGCTTAATGCCATTAGCATACAGATGGGGTTGTTTTGCTCACCAGCCTCTGGGAAGTATGTAAGACAAAAATTGGTCAACTTTTGCTGAAGGTATATTTGAAAAGGGAGAGGCTTTGTCTTAAACAGTAAAGTGTGGTGGTTAAACGGATGGAAACTGCCTGTGGTAGCATAGGGTAATGTATTGTGTATAGTTAGGCTTGCCTCCCAGGTGGGATGTTTTCCACTCACCTGAAAAGCTGTTAATATCAGCAGGTTCATCTCCAGAACGCTTTAGGGGAGGAATCCTCTTCCTACCTCTAGCTGTTGGGCATCTGGCAGAAGCTGATTGTCTGGGCTCCTGCTATGATCAGTGGAGGGTCAATGGCACTTCAAGGGTGTGATTCATTCCACCTTTCTTGAATGCTGAGTCTCCCTCTGGAACATCTCGTCTCTTAATAATAGAAACAACCTGGTCATGACCAACTTTCACTGACCATTACCTAACTTTTACATGGTTAACATTAAGTGCAAACGGTCCCTCCACTGCTACCTGCAGTAATGCAACTGGAAGATAGTTTCTGCAGCTCCTGTGTATTCATGTTCTTGTCTCATGTTTGTAATTTTGTTCCAAACAGGACAGACCAAGAAATCCAGACATATACCATTGCGGTAATAAATGCACTTTTCCTTAAAGCACCGGATGACAAGAGGCAGGTAAGTTGTTGGGTCTTGTGTATCTATGTATCTGTAGGAAAAGTGTGTCATGTTCACACCTGCAGTTGCAGCAGTCAGACTTTTCCTGCAGTTAATTCAAACTGAAACTTGTTCTGTTGTTTCATGCTGTTGTAATATCATTCATTTTAATGGAGCTGCCTCCATCTTGCACCAGTATTAGTAGGGATTAAGCATTCTTCTGTGCTTTTGTAGTTCCCTGTAACCTCACATGAACCATATTGACTGTGGCTGGCTGTAGTATTTATTGTACTGAACCCTTTGCCAGCACAGCTTGTAAAACCAGCCTATTTTTTGGTAAACTGTTCCTCCCCCCCAGTTTTTTAATAAAAAGCGTGTTCCTTTTGAAAATGGAAATATCTTGCCATGTAAGCATTGCATGACTTTTATAGTGTACTATTTTAAGTTAACCTTGGTGCCAGAGATCAGAAGTCTCAAAAGGAAATATTTCAAGATTGTGAGTTGCTGTTAAATGGGGATGGAGTGTGATGCATTATGAAATAGAGAAGTTTTATCCATGTTTATGAAGTCATTAGCCTCTGTTAAAGCCGATTTAGTCATTTATTTATTTAACATTTCTGTCACCATGAACAGTGATGATAATTCTTGTGGTGACATACTGTTGGTGTCCAGAACAAGTTCATTGAGAGCTGCTGATCAGTTCTGACAAGGACTTTTCCTTAGATTTATTTACATTTTTAAATGCTGGAGATTGTTTAAACAAACATCAAAGTCCTAATGGGTAATTTTTCTTTTTTGTTTCAAAAATATTTTTAAATTTGCAAACAGGGGAAAGTAAAATCATGGTTTAATTTTTTTTTTAAAAAGCCTTTTTTCTCCATTCCTTTTTTCCTTCTCCCTCCAATAGTCTTTCGGTTATTAAGGGAAGAGGTCATCTAATAAACAAAAATTGGAATAAAAACTGTCTTTCAATTTTGGCAGAAATCTATGATAGGTCCTTGTAAGAAAAACAAAGATTTCACTTTTTACGTTTGTAAATAGTTGTTACTGCTTATGTTTCTATGAAGAGTATGCTTTGGTCATATTTGAAGTTGAGAGACAATGTCCGATGTAGATAAGACTTTAATATTAATCAGTGGGCATATGTTCCTGAATGTGACAGTACCGTAGAGTATTCCCAGCCAGTACAACTGTATTTCACCAACGGCGTAACCATCTAGTGAGGCTGGCAGTAGACCATGCAGACTTCACCACCTGTAGTACCTGCTGCTGTGACACAAAATTGTTAGTCATGGAATTTATGACCATCAGAATATAATGATCTGATTTGGCTTGAAGGCTAATAGCTCTGACACTTGCAGAAAATGTCTTTCAGCCTTTAATAACCTATAATAAGTAGTCAGAATCTGTTAGGTTTCTCTTTACATCTATCTTGCGGTTAATTAGTAAACCATACATTGAAGAAGGTAGGTGTCCATTAGCTTTAAGATAGGGATAACTCATATTGTTTACTGAATTCTGTCTTTCTAAGACAACAAACAGAGGTGGTGCAGTCTCATGTAATTATCTGATGGTGGGTACTCGAAAGTTAAGGTTCAGCACTCACCACTACTATGGTTAGGAGTGAGAAACTGCACCAAACCCTGTATGACTCTAGGAGCTTTGGCACCCTCTCTGCTGTCGTCTTACAGGGACTGGCATGATGTGGATGCCTGCACTGCAGTTAAGGAAAAGATTTAAATTGGTGCTGGTATCTGAATTCCTTCCCCTCCTTTTCTTTTTCTTTTTCTTTTTCTTTTTTTTTTCTTTTTTTTTTTCCCCCTATTCTACTTCTGTAATGCAAAAAGCCAAGAGGCTCAAGGTTTTTCTTTTTAATGAGGACTCCCTGGTTGCTTTGCTTCCTCTACCACTGTCAAGGACCAAACCCTCTAGAGAAACCTAGGTTATTTTTAAGAAAAAAAAAAAGCAAGTCTTTATCAGAAAGGAGCTGAGAGTTTGGACATTGAAATGATACTGTGAATGTTTGACACACTTCTTTGGGGAATTGTCTGCATTTTTGCAGACATGTTGCTATGGGAAATGACATGGCAAATTTTGTCAAATAGTTCTTGTTCTCCTCTGTTACTACAATACCTATTTTAGAAGAGGCAGTTCATCAGCTGCTAATAACCATATAGCCTTCTTGAAGACAAAGTTGATTTTGATGCGGTAATTGGTTTTGTGGATGCTTGTTGCTCCTATCGGTTTTTGGTCCAGTGACAAAACCAGTATCCCAATAACAGCTTTTTAAATTTCAGGTATAAGAAAGAAGTGACAATTTGATAATCCTCCCAAAAAAGTAAAATAAAAGAATTACCCTTTTTTTCCCTTGAATGCAGAAAAGACTACCTGTCCATCTTTTGGCAATGAATATACTTTGACAAAACCAGCCAGTCTGTTCCCTGTAACATGAAGTATATCCTGTGCCTGGCACTCCCCCTGCAGCTCAGTTGCGCATTTCCAGAAGAGATGGAAACATCTGTGGAAGCATCTGTATCATTCATTCATTTGCTGTTATATGCAATTGAAACCTGCTCAGCCAGAAAAGGCTTAAAAACTAAAGCTGAGTTTCTCTTGTCTTTGGTCCCTTCTTCCTTCCTTATCATTTCCATGTTCTGTTGCAGCACCCTTTATCTGCTATAAAGAAAACAGCCAATATCCATGACTGCCTCCTGTCTCGCAATTAGAATTATTTTCTTTCTGCAAGCAAGATCTCACCCTGACACTTCCTTTATTTGCATTGTTTCTGCAGCTGTGTTTCAGCAATCCAGTTCTTCGTATATTTTATGTAATAGTCTTTTCCTGTTTTCTGATTTCTTGTTTGTTATATAAAAGTAACCAGCATGTACTCTGTATTACTCTTCAACTGTCACAAAGATCAGCAGGAGTTTTTAAAAATTTACTTCTCCTGAAGCTGAACAATATTTTTGATGTGGTGCCAACTGCACAGAATCACAGTGCATCCTAAGAATGTCCTTAAGCTTGTGTCAGCGTTGATGTGATTTGTTGTGCTGTATTATGTAAGGCTGTGATAAATGAGCTGTTACCAATCAATGATCTACTAATTCCAGACATTACCCCTTTGTGTACATATAAACAGTGTCTAAATAGCAATGTGCAATAAGTTATCCCATCCTTAAACAGTACATTTTGAAAACAAGAATGTAAAAATAATTATGTGATGATGATTGCTCTAAGTTGTATGCATTGCGTATGCTAGCATATGTCGTGTCCCGTTCCCCCCCACCCCCACCCCATATTTCTGTATTGATGGAAAAGATCGTGGAGCTTAAAAATGAGGTATGGACTTGTAGGTATGGTTAAGATTAGACTCTCATAAGTATGAAATATTCCCTCCTATGCATTGCAGGACAGTTTGCAGCATGTACAGCTGGGATCAGCTGCTTAAGAATGACAGTAAAAGCATATTCCCCTTGACAGTGACTTCTGACAGGTCTAGAAAGAGAAGTTTATTTAAGACAAAATAGTGGACCAATGTCAACATTGTTACCAAAATACAGGGGAGAAGTATTGTTTGCTATGAGGAAACTGTACTGAGTTGTAGGCTGATTTACTGAGTGAATATTAGAGCACTTGACTTTAAAACAGCCCAAATATTAATGTAAATAAGCACGTTGTTTGACGTATTGTTTTAAAGTCCTGGCTGGCTTCCATTCCATGCTTCTGTCTGATTGTGTGGGGAAGGTTATGCTCCAACAAGTGTGTGTAAATACTTTGTTTAACCCACGGAGGTCTGTTCTGAGGTCTTCCATTGCTGGTTTTGGATCATCAAAGTCCTCAGCTTGTGACATACTTTTCATTTTTTTTTGCCTCTTTTCTCAAAGTAGAGTAATCAGAGTTTGTTACCCCCAGAATAATGCATACAATCATATAGCTGATACGCTACTTTATTTCCTTTATAAGTAAGATTGCAGAAACTTAAGACTAAAACCTTTAAGTCAGTGTTCTTCTAGGTATGGCACTAAAATATCTGCTTCTGGCTAATTATTTTTTTTTTTTTTTTAAATCAGGAAATGGCAAACATTTTGGCCCAAAAGCAGCTTCGCTCCATCATCTTAACTGTAAGTATATGACTTATATTTATATATAATAGCAGAGAGAAAAAGTGACTCCAGTTTTGGCATTCATGGGTTTTAGCTTAACATATTTTAATTGCACTTGTATTTTGGTACGTTTTGAAGCTTGTAGTGTACAAGATAAAGGGTTGGTTGTTGAATGGGTTCAAAACTGATTATCAGAAAGGGTGTTTTCCCAGTCAAATAAACTGCAGTTTCTTCATGAAAATATAATACTGAATAAAAGAGTAATATCTGAAGCATTTTCTTCCTGTGGAGAATGTGAACTTTATTGTGCAGATGAAGGGTTGTCTGAGGAATTCATAGCGAGTCCTCTGTGTTGAGGTTTGGAGCTGATGACAGCTGAGCAAGCTGCACAGGCCTCTCCATCTTGCAAAATGAACCTCTGTGTTTCTCGGTTCTACAGATTATTCTGTCTTGATATAAGGTTGCACACAATTTGTCACCACTTGCACAAAAAAAGTGTGAAATATAGCTCAGAGTGAAGTTAATGAATGTAATATAAAAGATAATATAAAAGACTTGCATCTGCTATAATGGAAGACCAGAGGGATTTTGCCTTTGACCTTAGAGTAGATTACATCTTGAAGGGAACAAGGGAAAGTGCTCTTTCTCTGTTATGAGATACTAGGCAGTATAAAACAAACCAAACAACAACCAAACAACCCCTCGCTCTTTCTTATTCACTGTCATAATTTCAATGATGCATATAAAAAAACCAGAATTGGTTTCAGAAAGCATATTTTTAAACTGTTTGTGTTCTTAAGAAATTTGGTATAAGCATATGGATAATATTCTTTATGTGTTCCTTTACTGTAGTAAAATGCTCCAGTGCTTTTTGGCAGACAGATTCTTTTATTCTCTGAAACTGTACAATATTGGTTGCTGTGTCCATCTCTTACTTGATGATTCTTTCCTTATGCGTACTGTGCTGCGTTCAGTGACCTGGATCTGTTTCCCATATAGAAACTCCTGGTGTTTTCTGGCACACTAAGGATTTTTAAATTGTCCATTAGCTTGCTATCTGCTTTCTGAATGGGATAATTCTGCACGCATGGGGCATTGTATGCTAATGTTTTTCTAAGCAGTCTTCCTCATAAAGAACAGACTTTTCTGGTAGAGATAGGATTGTGGTGTGATGTTGACTCCTGCGGCCATAGCCTTGTTACATCGCTGTATTCACCGGTTGTGTTTGCAGCCTGAATACTTTTCTGCTCAGGCAGCTACTCTCTTAAATATTTTAATATACTCTCTCTTTTTTTTTTTTTTTTTAATATAGAGATCTAATGCTTTTGTTAAGGAGTTAATTTTTCTTTGAAGTGACTTCTTAGTTCTGATTTTTTTTTTTTTTATGCTACTTCTCAACATATGCATAGGCTCTATCTAGTGGCTAGAAAGAGAAAGCTTTGGTGCATTGTTCTTGTAAAGTCCTATCCCTTAAAGTTACTTATCATAAAATCATTGAATGGTTTAGGTTGGAAGAGACCTTGAAGATAATCTAGTTCCAACCCCCCTGCCATGAGCAAGGACACCTCCCACTAGACCAGATTGCTCAAAGCCCCATCCAACCTGGCCTTGAACATTTCCAGGGATGGGGCCTCCACAGCTTCTCTGGGCAACCTGTTCCAGTGCCTCACCACCCTCAGAGTGAAAAATTTCTTCTTGAGATTTAATCTAAATCTACCCTCTTCCAGCTTGAAGCCATTACCCCTCATCCTGTCACTACATGCCCTTGTAAAAAGTCCCTCTCCAGCTTTCTTGTAGGCCCCTTTTAGATACTGGAAGACTGCTATAAGGTCTCACCAAAGCCTTCTCTTCTCCAGGCTGAACAACCCCAGCTCTCTCAGCCTGTCTTACATAGTACCCAAATAAGTAGCATTAGTCCTGGTTTGATTTTCTTTTTTCTGGAGTATACATACAGTCTTGCATAGCAAACACGTACTTAAAGAAATGGAGACACCTGAGTGCACCTAATGTAATTTTCTGATAGGATGGCATTCACTGAAGTCTCTCTTTCTTTGCAGCATGTTATCAGGGCACAGAGGGCCATCAATAATGAAATGGCACACCAGCTTTATGTTCTGCAAGTACTTACCTTTAACCTTCTAGAAGACAGAATGATGACAAAAATGGATCCACAGGATCAGGTAAGCATCTGGCACGATCTGGTCAGAACATGAAGAGGACAACTGCTCATTGCTGTGCCTAAAGCTCTTTATGGAAGAAAAGACACTGCTGGGAGTGCTTGCATGATTCATTCATTCATATTCTCTCTCTCTCTCTCTCTGTGAAGTTGGGTTATGTTTTCTGGTTGTTAGAAGAGGTACTGGCTATTGCATTCCTTGTGCAAAAGTACAACAAAATGGCCAGGCCTTTCTCCTTAGCATGTAGTTCCATGAACTGAATTTGGTGTCATCCTGAGCTAAAACTCCAAGCAGCAGTCCAGCATTTATTTCTTTTGTGTACTTCTCAGAAGCAACAAAGATGTATGGTCCTTCCTAAAAGTACTTCTGTAGAGCTAAAATGAATGTATAAATGAAAACTATATGGCATGCTAGAGTTGGAGTTAATTTGTATTACAATAAAACCCATTTTTGTTACTGGGAACCTAGACAGTAGTTGTTCATTTGTTATTGCTCGCTCTGTCCAAACACCAGCTTAAATATTGTTCATTGTGCAAAGAGAGGCACTTACTCCCCTAAGAGATTCAAGTTTAAATATAAAGTCAATGAGCCATAGATGTGTTTTGTTTCTTTATTTTTTTTGTGGCCATTTTTTAGGCTCTGTACAAGAAGGAACCTGATTTCATTTTTAAGAGGGAGTTGTGTTAAGACTTGCTGATAATTTGGAGAAGAGGAGGTGGGAGAGTGAGATGGTTGTAAACATAAGTAACATAAAGCCATAGGATTTTACCCTTCCTGTTTCTTAAGTGTGAGGCAGGAAAGTTTGACTCTCAGGAACGTATACACAGTTAACTAGTGCGTATCTCCATAGAGAGTGACTAACACAGTATTGTTAGTATTGATGATAGGATGGCTATCACTGCCTTGAGACATTTCTAGGGATGTCTAACTTTAGTATTTCCTCTCTTGCCCATTCTTGTGCTGGCAAAAATGGACAGTTACCAAAAGGAATGCAGAGTGCTGAGTGATTTTTGATTTCAGCCTTCCGTCAGTGGCATTGCTAACATGGGTCCAGCTTCTGGAAGTCTCAACACTTAAGCGTCTGCATTTGAACCCCACAAATGCGAGGACTTTGGAAAATGGGAACCACAAAGTCATTCTTGCTGACTGACTCTGAGTGTCAAGTAGGGAATTTAGACAAAGAAGGATTGGGCACTGGAGGGAATACCGTGTTTTGAAACAGCTTTTGTGGTATTGGTTGTTAATCAATATTATTTTAACCAATTTTTTTAACCTTGTTTTAACATAGGCTCAACGGGATATCATATTTGAACTCCGAAGAATTGCATTTGATGCAGAATCTGAACCTAACAACAGTAGTGGCAGTATCGAGAAACGCAAATCCATGTATACTCGAGACTATAAAAAACTTGGATTTATTGTGAGTATTTTTGTGTGGTGGTACACTGAAAGTGGGTGAGTGCCTCTGTTGTAGTATGTCCTATAATCAGTCAGTTCACTTCTCTTACTTGGTCTTCTGCCATTTCCTTCACGGGAATAGTTTTTTTTTGTTGTTTTTTAAATCCTGTTAACCCTAAGTGACTGCTTTAGCAGAATTTAGGGTTAATTGGAAGAAATAACTACCTGAGGTTGAAGCACGTAGTTTTGCGTGACATGCTGTCGTGGTTTGGGCCAGATTGGCCCAATCCGGTGGAACGACAGATGCTCTCTCTCTCCTGCTCCGCTCGGGAGGCAAGGAAGAGAGAGAAAAAGAGACTTAAGAGTTTAGAAGGAACTAAACTACTTTAATGAAATATTGATAATAAAATTAAAAAAAAGAAAAATAATGAAATATATACAAAACCGTATCAAGCTCCCAGGATGACAATCACGTCACCAGCAGATGCTGGGGAAGTCCAGACTGGACTTAGTGACGGACGGGAACTGGATTCCGGATCTGGATTCAGGATCGGGATCAAAGGCAGATGCAGAGAGAGAGTCCTCCCAGGACACCAGCCATTGAAGAAACAGAGCTGACCCTTTGATCCCTCAGCTTTTATACTGAGCATGAGGCAGATGGGATGGAATACCCTGTTGGTCAGTTTGGGGTCACCTGTCCTGTCCACTCCTCCCCGCAGGTGCGACCCCTCTACGCTTTTCTGCTTCCGACCCTCCAACGGGGCAAGTAACAAAGTTGGCTGGCCTTGGTTGTTCTAGCAATAAGTATAAGCAGGAGCCTCTCTGCATACCGTTCCTTGGCATCAACTATAAACATGGGTCTTATCACGCTGAGAGCAAACAGTTTGCTGCATAACATGCTGTTAATTTCAGCAGTTAGAAGAGGCCTAGCTAAAAAGTAAAGTTACTGAACAAAATTGGGCCTGTTTTACCTCAAACCAGGACACATGCCATAATTAAAGTCTAACTTTTAATGATAACTGGATGAACAGGCATCGGCTAATGGGTCTGTGGCAGACCTGTATAGTTACTGTACTCTGTTAATAATAATGTGGACTGATGAGCACAGTAAATCTGAGGTAGGACTTTGTGGTATTTACTTGTAGGGCCTTGTGTTTTGGTTGCTTGAAGTCCTTTCATCTGTGAGTAGGGGATGCAGAATCTCTTACTCTGACTTAATCACGCCAGTTGGAGTTCTGGTCTTGCCTGAATCTGTTGGGGAACAGAGCATGATCTGGCTAAACTGTTGCATACATTTATATTCATGAATAATGTGTATTTTTCCCCCTCTGGAAACAGAGCGTGCACACGTTCACTGCAATCAGTATCTTGATTTATTGTTTACTCTAGGTTAGTATGCAGTTTTCCTTTTCCTTCTCCTTAGGTAAAATTGTATGCTTTGTATCTTACATGATTCATTACTTTGCTCTTGGCCTGGCAAATATACACTGAATATAGTACAGTAGCCACAGTAATAGACAGGGTGGTTTTAAACACTGTTGGTGCAAGCTGAAGCTCGCTGTGCAGTTTGAGCGCTCTGCTCAGCTCTGTGGCGAAGGGCTCAACATTACGTGGTTCCCTTGTGGTTTTGGGTGGAGGCTTTCTGAGTTCTGATAGTTATTTTCATTACTGACGAGTGAGGAAAAATTACTGCTGTATCAGTGCTGTTGTATCTGTAAGGCGTCATTAGTAAATAGATGGGAAGGGAGGAACTTGGCATTTTGGGATTGTAAGGATGATAGTAAAACTAGTGCTTTGAAGAAGCTTTTGAAGCTCAGTGTGATTTTTTTTTTTTTTGTTGTCTATGAATCTGTTCTCAGCTCCTGTGCAACAGAAGACTATTGCTATGCCAACTTCTGAGATTGGCAACTCCTATGGTGAGATGAGCAGAGGACTTTGTGCCCTCAAGGCCAAAACTGAACGAAAATGCAGGCCCTGGCTTAGAGACAGATGGTCTGGATATAGAGCCTCCAGCTTGTGGTGAATGAGAACAGAGATGGGGGCCACTATCATAGGAGGAGGGAAAGTAACTGGTGGCAAAGAAGGAAATGGTGACAAACACAGAGAGAACAATGGGGTATGCTAAAGTCATGGTGGCACTGTACATACCGAGATTGTGGCATATGGAAGAATCAAGGAGATCAAATTTTAAACTATTGTTCTCTAATTCAGCCTGATCACTTTGGGATATCTGCTGCTCGGTCTAGTTTTATGAAATGTTGAAGACTCTCAGCTCCCACAGCCATCACTGGCACCTTAGTATCTAGCACTTCTGAAAATCTGATCTTGCTTTCTTAAAGCTGGAGCTGGAAAACTCTGGGCATGTAACGGAGCATCCAACAGAAGCTGAACTGGGACCAGTGTACAGATCTGAATTCCAATCCTATTTTTCTGCTGCATAACAAGGACTAAAGATTACTAGTTTTGCAGGCTGGCAGTAGTTCTTCTAATGCTTTTTTTTGTCCCACAGGATATATTTTGATTCTTCAGAGCTGAAATTATTAACAACAGCATGTTTTAGCAGATAGAGTTGTGAGGAAAACACTCAGTGTGAATCAAAATGTGTTACTGCCTTGTCTGAGTTTGCAGGATCTCTGTTGCTGTGCCTGTGCAGCAGGGACTTACCCATTATCTTCATTATTCTCATTTGGGTTGTTCATTGGGAAGCCTACTGAAAACACTCCAACAGTTGTGAAGGGTAACTGCAGCACTGGTTACTATTTCATTATGTTAGCCTTCCATGAGGGAATGGGGAGCAAAGTCTAGGAGGGAATGGGAACTGGGATCAAAGCAATGAAGAAAATGTGGGGAAGGCATAATGGGAGACAAGAAGAAATATGGGAAAGTGAGCTGTGAAAGGAGAACCATAGCAAGAGTCTCACTGGGAGGCAGGTTATCCCACTAACAGGCAATGTACAAATAATAAAAATGTCAATAGTGAACTGTGAGGAGAGTTATTCTACTCTTGTACGGAAGTTTTAATTTGAGCTAAGAGTACAGGTGACACTGCATGTACAACTTTTCTCACAGCTGAAAAGGAATTTGAACTTCCTCTTAGAGCTGGGGAAGGAAGCAGGACCTGTTGTGAAATCAGACTGGTGAGCTCCAGCCCTCGCACATAGACTGTGCTTTAACTAGATTCCAGTTAGCCTGGCTGCCTTCACCCCATCTGCTTCTTTTCACTCCATCATTAAAGTGTCTTCAGTGCTTTCATAAACTGCAGGTAGAGGGATGCGTTAGCAAACTCATTAGCAAACTGATCTATGCTCTGAATACTGGGAGGTTTCTCTTCCCCGTTTTGGCTGTGTGGCACAAGAAGAAACCCAGCCAAATAGGAGGCTGCCTTCAAATGCTGTCTTAGTTCCACTGGTGTTGGTGGTCAGGATGCTAATTTCTTGAACTGATAAAACATTCTTTCCGAGGGGGAGAGTAAAACCATGTCTAGCCATCAAGTTGTTCCTGGGCTGCTTGTTCTCTTTCTGTATGTGAAATGGAAGAACTCTGTTCATTTCTCTCGGCCACATCAAAAAGCTTCACCCCACACTACAAATGTAACGTCAACAAGAGACGAAGTCCAGACATGATTTCAGAAGTTTACAATATCATTTGTAAAACTACATAGTTAGAAATCTACATCCAGTTAAAGAAACCACAAGGCCTTTCCAGATGGTTGCGATGACCCATGTGAGGTTTATTATAGGCAAAGAGATTTTCAGATGAGACAGTCTTGAGGAGGTTTATTACCATGCTGATGAATACAACAAAAAATGACCCAGTTAGGACATCGAAGATACACTCCACCCTACTGAACTATTTTCTGAGTCAATTGCAAATTAAATAGCCTGAATGTCTTCTTTTTTTCTCCCCTTCTAAAAATCTCTTTTGGCCGGGAAATCCTAACCAATGTTTATCCCTGTCAATTCTTGTAGTAGAAGTAGAGTTTTGTAGACTTTCAAATAATAACATAGTTCAGTATTAGGGATATTGGAAAGATAAAACCACGTATATTGGTAGTGATAAAATCAGTCCTAAAATTCCTGGTCTTTTCAAATTATTTAGTTTTGTAGAGCGCATTGTATGTGAAGCTTTTAAAGTTTTCTTGCATTTGAGTAAACTTAATTCCCCTAACCAAGGCAGGCAATAGATAAAACTCAAGAAACGGATATCCTTTATATTTTCGGTGTATTTCTTTAAACATCACTAACTGTAATTGAGAAGTTGTAGTGAATGTGTTTGTTTAAAGTTAGAGGCAGATCTGACCAAATTCTAAAAAACTTAATTAGGTTAAAAAGGTGAAATAAATAAATAAAAAAATCTCATTCTAGAACAGTTTTTCTGAAGTTTGCAGTGTGTAGAGCATCTGTGTTTGGTTTTTTTTGTTTGACTTTTCTTCAATAGAATATAAATGGTTTGTAAGACTGCAAAAAGTCAACATGGAAAGCGATTTCATAATTCTGCCATGCCACACTGGAGTTGATTAGTGTAGCAAAATAAAATGTGGTTTAGTACAGGAGATATGAAGTCAGTAAGGAACTCGCTGATAAAAGGTGACAATTGAAAAGGGAAATTGAGAATGGTGGGGTAAGAAGAACATGGGCTTGACTTTCAAAATATTACTGGTGGTGACATAAAAGAGTGAACATACACTGATGAAATTTTCTGGTGAAACAAATTTGGGAAACATCAATAAAAGAATCACCATGTCATTCACAAATTAGATGACCCTTTGGATTACAGAAATAGAAATATAATTTTATTCAGTGATATAAAGTGCAATGGTGTTCATTTAGGACCACTGGCAAGAATTTCTTCTGTAGGCAAATATCTAATCTATGAGAAAAGATAAGAGAGATTGTGCAATGTAGCCATAAAAAAGTCAAATGGTAAGGTAGGATATATCTGGAAAGATATTTTCAGCTAAACTGTTACGGCCATTTTCTGCATTTCTCAGACATCATCTAGAACATGGTATAATTTTAGTTCCCTATGCAGTGACTTGTGGACTGATTGAATGTAGGATGAGTGCAGAGGGCAAGGCTTGTGCAGTGATGAGGGAGGTGTCTTATAAGGGATGACTTAAAATGGTTGGTTTGTTTAGCCAACCAGGCTGAATGCTGTGCAAATATCAAGTGTGTGAATGCTGAGAGGGAGGCAGTGATGGTAATCGGTTTATGGAAAAGATTTTTTAATTTAAATGATGGGGACAAAATTCATTACTATTTTAAAGATGGAGCTTGGTCCTTTATGAAAAGGTTTACATGCTATGTTTGACAATGGTGGATCCAGGAAAGAAAACACATGAGGACTACATGGAAAAAAACCCAACCCAAGATGGCTTAGAGAAGTCTGAAGGGAGACATGAATAATTAGATGAATAATGGCTTAAATAGCAGCATAGCTGATTTGTTAGACATTACAAAAACTTTCTGATATGAGGAGAAGCAGCACCAGAATAGACAGTTTAGAGGATGTGTCTTGTAGACATCTCTGGAAAGAAACGTAAAAAATAGTTGAGAATAAATAAAGCATGCCTTAGGCAGAATATAGACCTGATAAGCTTCTGAGATTTCTTCCAGACTTGATGTTTTTTCCTCTTTTTCATGTCCCAGATGAGCAGCTACTTTGTTTTATCTTTTGATCTTATTCTTCAAAAATCCCTTGTTTCACAGCACAATATCCAAGTAGCTCTCTGAAGACAAAAGCTATTCAGTTTTCTCATGGGTTCTTGTGTGGTGTTCCTCATTGTCTCTTTGAATAGTTTATTAGCTGACGAGATGAGGGGAGGATTTTTTTCCCTTGAATTTTCTGGCTAAGGAAAGATGCTCAGCACTTTATTTTTTGGAACACTTCTGCTTTCCTCAGTGCATGGTTTGTTGTACCTGTGAGTTACTGTCTGCAGAGCTGAGTGTATCAAATCAGGTGTTTGGAAAATGAAGAACATACAGCTAGTGACTGTCTTTTTCCTTACTGGTCTTGCAGTCTTTCTTAAGTCCGCTTCTCTTCAGACATAACTTTCTCACCAGGACAAGTCTGTGGATTTCTTAATTGAGAGGTTTGGCCTGAAGTTTAGGTTTGCTCTGTTCCACCAGCAAATGGGAAGTATTTGTTCAGGACAATACCTTTGCAAGCATGAGCCATCTATGTGTCAGAGTGTCTATAGGGAGTCTTCCCCCCCACCACCCCAGGCAGGTGAAACTTAGTCATTCACTATATGGAATGGCGAGTCCTTAGGTTGTTGTGGCCAAGAATAACTTAAGACAAAGTCAGTAGCTGCCTGGATAACTGCCCAGCATGATTTATTCCCCTCAGATCCATTTTGCTGCTTCTTGTATGTTTATTCCTGCAGCTGCCTCAAATAGAAATTCTTCTCAGGCTGTCTTCTGTATGAGTCTTATCTCCTCCGACAAATAGAACAATTGTGCACAGTAACCTCCTTCATGTCATGATATATTTCCCAGAGAAAGCCCCTTCTCTGCACTGGAAGACGGAGGGTATCAGGGAAATAATTTATAATTATGTAATTAATATTTTGTAATGATAACCTGCAAGAGGGGCAAACTTGGATGACTCCAGCAAGTGCTGACATACTCGCTGACATACTCCAACCTTTAATTGCTGTTCTCTCCAACCTATCTAGTAGGTCTCTGGTGTGTAAAACTTCCTCATGGTCACTTGGAAGCTTCTTGTCTCCCCAGCTCATTTTCACGTCGTGCCTCATCTGTGTCCCCACCCCTACCCCAGGATTTGGGAATGAAGAAGTAAAGTTAAGCTTTGGAAAAGGCAGGGAGAAGGTGTTGTTTTAATGTTTGTTTTTCACTACCCAAATCTATTTTAATTGGCAATTAATTAAATTGACTTTCCTCAAGTCAAGCCTGGTTTGCCCATGATGGTAGCTGGTAAGCAGTCTCCCTGTCCTTACCTCAACCCACAAGCTTTTTCATCCTTTTTCTCCCCCTGCTCTGTTGAGGAAGGGAGTGGGTGAGCAGCTGGGTGGGTGTGTGGCTGCTCACCAACGTTAACACTACAGCTTCTTTCCGTGTTCTGCTAACTGTCTTCAGGCAGCTTCTGGGCTCACTCCCTGAGCCATGGTAGCTCGGAGGCTCCCTCTTTTCTGTGTTCTATTGCAGTCTCCTTGCAGTGCTATCTCACTTTCCTTTTTTGATTCCTTATCTCCTCTGGCCTTTCTCTCTCCATTTCTTTCCCTAGTCTTTGGTTTTGATTTCCCACTCCCCTCGGGCCCTTTGTTCCATTTTGATCTCCGGCTGGATCTGTCTCATTCCAGCATGTCTGATCACTGCTCCCCATTATGTCATTCATTCTATCTCCCTGAATTTCCTCTTTTTCCATCCCCCACTCGCTCCTCATAATGCGGTTCCGCTCTGGGTTTTGCCTCTCTCCACCTCCTGCTCCCACCCTGTTTGTTCCTCCATCAGTATAAAGCCGCCTCAGTCAGCTGGCTCTCATGTCCAGCCTTTGCACGGGAAGTTGTCAGGACTTCCTAAAGACAGACCCAAAATGCATTTTTCCTGTGTTTTATTTTCAGAAATGGATGGACTGGGTTTAGCTGCATGTTCCAAAGGTTAATATTTGCCTCAGTGTGGAAAATTTCAGTTGCCATGATAATTGCTGTCCAAGCTATTAACAACTGAGAACAGGGTCTAGTAATGGGAAGTGCTGGGCAACTGTATTAATCATCAGCACTATAAGCCCCACCTCTAACTGATCTGTAGACAGAATGCTTTTCTTTTCATTTTTTTAACATAAAAGGGGGGTGGTTCTGAATTGAGTAACTCAACCATAGTTAGATTCAATTTTTTTCTAAAGTGTTACTTTTTGCTTATTATTTTGGGCTGTGAAATAGTTGCATCCTAGTTTTGAAGAATTTAACTTAAACTTTTAATGTATTGTAACCTAATATTAATGACAAATCATGCGACCACAGATTTGAGACATGGGTTTACTGGAGATGGTGTGTGTGTATTAAAAGAAAGTTCAGATTTCTGTTGATAGAAAGGCAGTAGATAAATAATTAGATTGCTTAGCGATAGTCATTCATCCTTTATTACTGACTCTGATAGAAGGAAGTAAAAAGTCAGAGTGAAATCATGGAGTGAAAGGGCAGTGCACAATTCTAGGTAATTTCCATGGTATGGATTTGTGGTAAGTCAGTTAAGCAGTAGATTGAGATGGGCTCTAAAAAGGAAAAACTGAGCAAGACTGGAGTGGGGTTGGGGTGCCATGCCCTGCAGGAGTATTCATAGTCCTTAAATTCTCTGGAGTTACTAATGTCAGCTAGATCTTTGAAGCCCCTGTGTTCTAGCTGGTCATCTGGATTTAGGGAGGACAAATCTTTCCTAGGAGGGAGGGTGAGAGGGAGATGAACAGATGAACAGAAGCACCTCATGTGATGCATTTATGTAGCTATTCTTGTTGAACACCTGAGGATGGTCTTCCTTTTTGTTCCTAAAAATGGAAAGCCTGAGTGTGCGTAGTCTTAAAGTCTTACTATGAGTTGCAGGAGTGGGAAAGCCCAGAACAGGAAGCTGAAGTTTTGTGATTTGGGGACTGAAATCTGGAACTGGTGTAAAATGCAGAACAACTCATCTAAAAGGTCTTGAATGGTCATTTTCAGCTGTTTCATTCACAGCTCTCTGATGTTTCTTCCTGTTGGTGACATTCTGTGGTGATGGGAAGTGTTGCATTGTTTATCCTTTGGGGGAACTTTTCAACTATAATAAGAAGCTGAATCTAAGAAAGCATTACTTTTGTGTTGACTTTGACAGTGGCAGAAGAACATTTTTAGAACGATACTGTCTGTGTGCCAATCTAGATCTGATCCTTTTTTGAATTTTAAATTGATAGATTTAATCATTGGCTTAATGATAGAACAGCATAAATGACAGGTGGTCTGTACTACTGAAGATGATTTGTAGTTTTCTGTCCTCCTCCACTCTCTCTACTCCCATAACCCTCTCTTTCCCTATCTACTGTTTCAAAACTTGTGAAATCACTTGTTGCTGGAAAAATAATCAGTTTGAGAATATTTCCTTCTGCCAAGCTATTCAGATGTGCAGTGGCTGAGGCTGCTTTGACTCAAGAAGGAAGTGCCTGACTCTCAATTTAGTTGACATATTTCTATATGTAACAATGGCCCACTCTAACATAAAATCCTTTGTTATTAATTAATGATAGCTAATAATAAGCACCATGCAGCAGAGCAGAAACCATGTCTAAGGCACTCCACCGTAAAGGAGATTCTTCTTCTCACCTTTCATTGTAGTACATGGTTTGTAGATTTGAGTATCCTTTTATTTAACAGAATTAAATTCACAAATGCTGTGACCAGAAAAAAAAATATGGCCTGCACTTTGCCACTGAAATTCCCTTTAATACTGAACCAACGGGGTAAGACAGGAATGTGTATAGCATTTATTCTCTCATTTTTACTCTTATGGCCACTAGAGGTTGCTCTTCTCCGTTGTTTGCAAGCTTCACTCTCCATTCTGTCATTCAGTTTTGAAGCGGAATTTTTTCAGCAGGTATTTTAGAAACAAGGTATTTCTGATTTATTCCTCAGGGTAAGTTTTGGCAGGTGAAGGCTAATCATGTATATTTATTTCTAGGTGTTACGAGAGAGTTGCAGTTGTATAATGACTGATAGTTGCAATATTTGATCACCTTTTCATTGAAAAGATAGATTCATATGACACTATTTGCTTTCTTAAACACTTACTTGGAAGTACTTGACACAAAACAGGATTTGAGGACCATTTCTGTCATTCCTGTTCTCAGAGAGTAACGTCTATCTGTATAATCCTATTGCTGTGTACAGGAATATCACATGAACAAAATCTAGTCACTGGGAATGACAGTCCAGGACCTCATGTAACATTGATCTTAAACCAATGAAAACATCTAAACGGATGTTAATGTTTGAAATGCTTGTGTATTTCATTAATGTTGTCTGCATCAGAAGTGCAGCACCACCTTGTACAAAGAGCAGCAAAGTTCAATGTTTTTAGGAAAAGGCAGAAATAAGTCTTTCAAGCCTTAATTCATTCCCTTCCTTCTTCATCACTTTTAATTACATGCACGTGCAATATTTCTTCTAGCTGCCTCTGCTTTTTCCTCCCTTACGCTTTGCTCTGCAGTTCTGTCATGATCCTTCTCTCTCGTTCAGCCCCAGGCTGATAATTATGGTCCTCCTTCCCACCTGTCTTGGTTTCAGCCCTACTACTCTGGCCCTTCTTCTTCCTCTAAGTCTTCCCATGGCCAAACACCTGGCTTTGACCCTTTCTCACTGTTGCTGTGTACCCTTCTACTTAACTTCTCTTTCCACTCCACTCCTGGTTTGCTTTTTCTCTACGCTTTGAAGATGGGGCCAGGGCATGCTCAGGACAGGCAGCGCCTTCCGAAGAAACTGTGCATGCTCCAAAGAGATTTGTTAAATTCAGTTCATCCTGAGTTTTTATAATGTAGCCAAATCTAGCCTACGTTCCAGAGAAATTTCAAGACTGACATGAGAACAAGTCTTTTACTAAGCTGTAAGTTTTTTCTTGCATCGTGTGAGTGCACTGGAGTTTCTTAACAAAACAATTGTGTAAAAATTGATTTAATAAGACCAATACAAAGCTTAATAAAGCATTCCTAAAAATGATCAAATAATTCGCTAAAACTTGCTAAGGCATTTGAACCTAAAGGAGATGCTAGGCATTCTGTCCTGACACTTAAAATAGTTGTGAACTATCAGAAACAAAAGAAAGTCTAAAAATGAAAAGTGTCAGACAACCTGAACTGCAGGTGACACAACCAGTTTTACTTGTAATTTAAACATCTTTCTCAAGTTTCCATTTCCTTTTGACATCTTGCTTCCTTAATGTTTCTGTGAACATTGCCACTTGATAGATCTCTGGCAGAGCATTCACAAGTTAAGAGGTACTGAAACCTGTATTAGAAAGGTGAACAAAATATGTGAAGTGCAAGAAAAGAAAAACAAAATGGAAGAGGAAGGAAACATAAATGAACTGATGATGATACTAAAGATGTAACTAAGGGGTTTACTAGGCTATACTGGCATGTGGAGGAGCCGCAATCAATAAGTTCAGTTGTTGATTTTACCGTTAAATTTCCTGAATCTATATGGAGATAATTCAGTCTGAAAATGGGACTTTTTATTTTATTTCTTTTTTAAAAAAAATAAAGTCTCCATTTCACTTGTTGAAAAACAAAGGAATGCTTTAATTTTATTAGCTTAATATTTTAGATTATTTTACAGTATGAAAGCTCCACATGGTAGTCTCACAGAATGTTTTCTAAGAGAATACTTAGATCTTCTCTTTACAGTAATACACAATGTCTGTCAGGATTGTTTTTCTTTAATATTCACCTGAAGACAGAAGTCCTTGATTTACTGTATTTATATGGCTGGATATTATTTGGGGTACAGCTGAACCTCATTTTAAAAGAAAGGTGCTAACTAATTTGTAAGATTGCACAGCAGAGGGCACTGGCATCATACCAGATGTAGTTTGTTCACAAAAGTTGTTCGACAGCTCACTTGCTTGGGTACAGAATCATTTCAGCCTTAGGAGTAGTCGAAATAAATGTTCTGGGCTGTAAATTCCCATTTCTCAGTTGAAGGCCAGCAGATGTTTGATGTTTAGGTTAAATGATACCTCTGGGAGCAATAAAAAGTTACTTAATTTGGCTTGCACGTTACAGTTTGTTATACACTGTAAGTAGAGTTTCTTTTCTGTCTGGCACTTACTGGTGAGGCATTTTTTCCCTCTGAAATAATAGTTTGTTCCTGTGTCTGAGTGTTTTTCAGCCTTGTGTAGGCTCCGTGACAGGGATGCTTTCTTGCAGCTTGCCATAAACGAAGCATTTCACGGTTTCATGTCGTGCTGTGTATTTGGTGCTAGGTTGTGGAAACATGGCCCTGTGTTGGAAGGAGGATTGCCGCACACAGAATGAAGCCATGCACGCAGAAGGAAGCACTGCACGCTGGGGTTTGCAACTTAGCAGAATTCACGCTGGAGCCCCGCTCTCCACGCTGACATGTAAATTTGCTGAGACGTTCAAGTCAATTTGTGGCTGTGAGAGATATCTCCCCTGGTATAACTTAGAGGAGGGTAGCCCGCCAGGGTTAATGTTTCATCCACAAATATCTTCTGTTGAGCCCCTGAACCACTTTGAGCAGTGCGAGGAAGCGTGGGTAGATGCCTGCTGAGCACAAGCAGGGGAACAGCTTGGTTGCCCTTCATGTCAGTGGGGCAGAGCTGGTGAGGATGGCTTGGGGTGCAACCCCCCGCCCCCCGAGGGAGAGGGGTGATCTCCTCTGGCCACAGGGGGTGATGCTGTCAGGTGATTCCATAACTTCTCAGCCAAGTGTGATTGCAGTGTGGGACAAATACTGAAGAATGACAGAAAATGAGATGGGTGATGAAAACTGTGAATTGATCCGTAAATCCAAACAAAGATGATGCATTTTTTTCTTCACCATCAGTGTTGTCTGCTGATCCTAACAGAGGGGTGCAAGAGAATTACAGCTGTTCGGAGTCATGAGGTTTTAAATAGCTGGGAGAAAACATGAGAAACTTTATTTTATTAAGAAAAATAGATCAGTTGTAACCAGGAAAGCCTGACCTTACGACATGCGCAATGGATGATATCTGTGTATTAAAGGAGCTACTAAGTATATCTAGACTTGGTACTGTTATCTGAGCCAGTGATTGCGCAGAAGGAGGCGCCTGGGTCAGATGCATCATTATAGTGACCAATAACTGGGGCCAGCAAATCCATACATTAAAGCTGCTGTTCGTGTTTACCATGCAGCTGCATATGATTTACCAGGATTTTTTGTCAGGAGCTATTGGCATCTAACAATTTGCACATTGTTAAAATGCATAAACCAGGCTTTTACTGTATGCTGCTGAATTCCTTTTAGCTTTAGTCCTTCCAGAGGACAACAGATTTAAAATAAAGAAAAACATAAAATCCCATTTTGATGGGCTACCAAACTCCTTTGGCCTTTCAGCATCACTTCAAGAATGAAGTTAAAACTAATTAGAGTGAAATATCTATGCTTGTGTCTGTGTGAATGAACTGATCCTGTATAATCTCAACCCTTTTGAGTTTTGATTTTTTTTAATACTTTATTTGATCATTTTGTGGTGGTTTTAAATACTACTTGGAGGAATCATCCTTTAAATCAGTTTCTTAATTGACAGGATGAGTTCTGTTATTTTGGGGAGGGAGCGTAAAAGGGTTTTTATAATTTTTATACCTTTCCAATATTTTTAATTGTGAAATTGTAAAATAAAAATCTTAAACTCCTGTAATTTGAAAAAATGTGCCTCTTTTGAAGAAAATCCACTAACAAATGTAAATGTGCTAATCTAAAATTGTGGGTAGTGACGTACTGCATTTGTGGCATATGTTGTAAATCATACATATGCTATGTATGATTTCAATTGTTTTCTTTTTTGCTGCTCGTTTACTATGTGCATCCCAGTTATAAACTCGTGGGGGCAGGCAAGCTCTATGGATTTGAATGTAGTAGGGTTGAGTAGTTTGTTTCAAGTGTATCATAACAGAAGAGTTGTTTTACTGCTAATTGTTTTCTGACCCCTTCTCTTAGGGATGGATCTTGGACATCTTTCTCTGGATATTAGGTCCTGCACATGCCTCAGAATTTGCATTAAAAAAAAATAAGACGAAGAAACAGGCCTCCCCCAAACTGGTCAAACATAATGATGTCTCTTTTTTTGTAGTGTGGGCTTCACCTGTTTCACAAGGCTTGAGTTGGATAGCTGATTCCACACAAACCCTTACTTGATATTGAAGTGATGGCAGTTTTGTGAAACAGTGTAAATTCAATTTAATGTTAATTACTGCAAATGGGTTTGGGTTTTTTTAAGCTTTTGCAATTTTCCAGTGTATGCATGCATGTAAACAGGTATGTATGTTACTTAAATGTACATACCGCTCTGTTGCCCCTCCTCTCATTCCTCGTGGGAGTTTTTTTTGCCTGTTGTAAGATTTAAAGGGTAGTAAATAGCATAGCACACAAAGTATTTAGGTTTTCTTCAGTTACAAAGAATTACAGACATTTTCTTTGAATGTGTGATTTCATTAACTTAGGCTTGTGAATGAATTAAAAGACAAGGGGGAGAAAAGCGACTCATTTGTGAATAACTGAATTATTTCCCCAAATTAAAAACACCTTCATATCTGAATTCTGAATGTTTTGATTGTTCAATGTAGGCAGCTTATTACACAGCCCCTACATGAGTGGCAATGGTATGTATTCTTTTAAAAATTCTTTAATTTTCTGAAATCTTCCTACATTTTGGTGCAGCTCCATCCTCTTTTTGATGTCTATCTGGAGGAAACTGGAGGCAGAGCAGAACAGTGCCCAAACATGCAAAACATATCTGCATTTTGCAGAGCACAGCTCTAGTCACAAGAACTTCACATTCTTGTAGAGGAAGGCAAAGAAAAATGGAAGTCAAGTGAACTGAAAATCCCTAATAAATGCATCCAGTGGGGTTTTTTTTGTCTTTTATTACCCCACTACTGAGGGCAGATGAGGGTATGCTATAGGATGGGCATAGGTTATTGTTGACTTAAGACAGAAGTACGGATTCAAAGGTTTTTAGGAGGGATTCGTCCTTTCTTCCCAAACCCATCTCTGACATCTGCAAAGCTTGGCCGTTTGTACTCGAGCAGGGGGAAGATTTAACCATAGAACTAGTCATTTTGTATGTGGGGACATACGTCCAAAGGTAGCTAAAATATCATAGATGTTGACAGTTCCTTTACTGTAGATTAGTTTTCAGCTTGTCCCCTGTAGTTACTGGAAGCTTGACCCGGTCACAGGTAATAAAAGAAGTGGCAGTGTGTGAACCATAGAGCTCCGTAGTGGCAGCAGGCTTTTTTTACCTAGGACCATGAGTCCGTATGCCTAGCCACAGATGACATTTCAGCTCAGTTCCCCAGTTCTGAATTTTGACAGCTGTTGTATCTGGCTGCCAGGCAGCCAGTAGATTCACATGGCTGATTCATTTTGAAGTGGAGTTTTCTCAGACACAGGATTGACTTCTCCCTGCTCTTTATTTGAACTAAACACAGCCTGGCCCCTTCCAGCCATTTTAGCTAGCTTGCTTGAAGAAGAAAAATGTGAAACCTTTCTACAGAAATATCTAAGAGGAGAGCAAAATCTATCCCAACCTACCTTTGGTTATACTTGGCACTGGGTTTAGGTTCTTTGGAAAGCTCACCGTTCTCAAGCAGCATGGCTGGTAAGGATGCAGGGATGTCCCCAGCCACTGCGGTCATCGTTACTAATGAAGTTCCACGGGAAGTATAATTCACTGCACAAATGGAGTGCCAGTCGTCTTGTTCTGTGGTTGTGCTGTGCTTACCGTACTACGTAAGCATCATATCCTTTACCAGAGCTGATAGTTGTTACAGCTGGAAGGATCCCATTCAGAATTTCACTCAAGTCTTCTGGTGATGATGTATGGGAGAGGCAACTGCAGCAGTTAAGTGGGCTGCTTCGCATGTGGGTTCCCTGTCGATACATATCCTCGGGAAAATTCTAATGATTATTTTTACCCTGATTTTGCTTGCTTGCTTGTAATTTAAGTAATTTTTCTTTAAAAGAAACCACAACTGAACAGTGTTTTAATTAATGCACCTTAATTACAGAGGCAAATGTTATGTCAAAAAGGTTAAGTTTAGATAAAACTGCCTGAAGTGGAACTAAAACAATCAAAAAGATGCTTTCCTAGTAGTCTTATGCTTAGAAGACTCTGATTCAAGCAGCCCAAGACCTGGCAGAACTTGGTTTTGAACCTTTCATTTTACTTAATAAAAAGGTCTAGAGATTCTTTTTGTTTGTTTGTTTGTTTTTGATAGGCTATGCAACTCGCATGTTTTAGCCATATGCTAAAATATATATTTATGTACACTTGTTAACACTTCCTTAACTTTTATACAAAATGCCTGTTGAAGAGCTCTGAATTTCTCCTTAATATGTAATCTTTGAACCATCAGTTAGGACCATTAATGCTTGTATACCAATATACCAACAGTGCCAGCCGTTGTGCTTAAATAATGAGTGGAAGTCACAGTGTACCTTACTCAACAGACATTAAGCTTACCTGAAGTCAAAAAAGACTTTTCATGCCAAAGTTAGACTTAGGAACACTAAGTCTAACTAATTTACACGTCTGATAGGATTCACAGAGATAAAATTAATTACTTGGGTAGATTTTGATTCTGCTGTGTCTGACTTCCACCTAGTTGCAAACATTTAATCTGTGTTTGTTTACAATATTAAAGTTTAGATGGATTAATTTTTTTGACTTACTGTTCCTGCTAGCGCTGTTCACAGTATTTTCTCACGTGACTGCCTTTTTGCTAGCTTGATAATTATCCTGCTGGGCAGGATACGGATTTGTGCCTTAGATCCTGTCCATGTGGAAAAGGCAAACTGCTTTAATGACACTGGTAAAATTAAACCACTCAATCTCCTCACAAGTTCCAAGGTCATAAAAAGGCCTATATTTATAATACTGTTTCTTTTTAGGTTCAGGATACTCCATGCTAGTTTATCCTGGTGTACTTCTTGACTGCTGTAGTTCAAACAACACAGAAATTCCTTGCTGGCCAGGATGTGGGTAATGTACTTCCATCATGATTTTGGAAGAGCTGGAGCTATCTGGAAAGCTGTAGCTCATGGTTGCTCTCCAGCTGCCCTGGCTGGAGGAGTACCTGCCTCACACCCTTTCAGTTGAGCCTCTAGAAAGTCTCCTGGGAACAGTCCCTAATTCTCTGCAGTGAAAGCCATCTGGATTAGCTCATGCCTTGTCCAGCACCAGTTTCATCTAAGGTGGACTGATTTTGTGCAAAAGTGTGGGACAGGAAATCTGACAGGGTCCGCTGATGTGGTTGTTAAATGAACTGATAATCTCAAGTGTGGAGTAGTAATAAACTAGTATGGCTTTTAGTTTCTTGACCCAGTCTAGCTAGATCTGTGAGTGGATGTTTCCTTATTCAGTTATTCTGTAAACTTAGTGGATACTGGGAGATATCTGGTAGGAATTTCACACACTGGAAAAATGTCACTGAAATGACCGTGTCCCATTGATTCATTTTAAATATCCCTGAGAGAGTGCATGACCTGTTACTGCTTGATAAGTTCATTTGTCCAAAAAACATTACTTCAATAAGAAGTCAACAATCTGTGAAGTGCTAAACATGTATCCAATTTTGAAGTCTCTCCTTGTTGACTAAAATAAAACCTGAAAGGTAATTCATAGTTGTTATGCATTGGACAAGATGTGATCACTCTAAATTATAACACTCATTTTAGATTCTTTCAGGCTTTCAAACTATTGGCAGTCCATAGGACTTAAGATCTTGGAATCCAAAGCATTAGTTCCATGTAACTGTAAAGCTGCAATATAGGTATGTATAAAATACAAAGAATTCTGCGAGATTCACTCAGATTTTTGCAATTCTGACCACCATAGCATCCATTCATGATTGGGACAGGTTTCTCGTGGTGACTTATGTAGAGCTCTGTGGTGCTTTATATTAGATTACATGCTAGCTCAGTGAATTAACAGAATGTGATAGTCAAATTATGATTTTTGATTTTTTGTTTTTAAATCTTTTATAGGGCAAATGCTGTGCAGATTGTCCTTATGATTTCTTTGCTGTTGAGGTCAGTTTTATATTGGTGAAGTCAAACTTGATTCAGAAAGGCTGTTGCTTAACATGTTACATGGATTGGATTGAGTGTTATTATTGGAGGATAACATTTGCAATCTACTAATATGTATTGCAAAGCTGTCATTAAAGAAAACAAAGTTAAACAGGTAGAAATGGCCAAATATTTGCTGAAACACAAAGCTGGGAAAAGCTAGAAATATGTTAGTTAAAGGAAAAACTGCCACTGTTGTATGCAAACATAATTTGTAAGTCTTTAGGAAAGCTATATGCAGTAGAAGTACACTGGAGTTCTCTGTATGTAGTGGGGATGTGATTTAAATGACTTGCACTGAAAGTGTCTTAAAAGATTTTCTGCATATTCTTTCAAAGATACAGCAGTTGTTGAGCTTTGGATACTTCTGACTTGAGGTAGACGGTGGTGGTGTTGTTATTATCTATTTATTTATTTATGTTACATTCAGGGATCCTCCAGATAAGTTTTCATTCTATCAGAGTTCTATTGGAAAAGTTAAAAAAAATTGGCTTTGGAAGAAAAAAAAAAAAAAGGCACATTTGCGTATTTAAACAGTTACCAGGAGAAAAACAAATCTGTTTGTTAGTTCTTGCTTTCATTCAATACATAGAGGTTGAAAATTCCCAAGTCACAGTTATATCTCATTACATTGGATGGTGGAAGTTGTGTGCATCATCATCTCTTTGAATACAGTGCTGTTAAATAAAAAGGCAAAATTACTTCCTCATTAAGAATTTTAGCTGACTACCTCTTCATAAATGTTTTTTTTAATGTAGCATTTTTTCATATTTGTAATTTTTGTGTAAATGAACAGATGGGAACATTTGATGTGTAAAACTTCAGGATTATTTAGGGAAGGGGTAAATAGTGAGGCTGTGTGCTTGTTGATACTTCCAACATAAGTTTATCAATTCATAATTCACTGTGAATATCACTTAAAAAGTTCCCACCCCCCTGGTCCCGAGTTCATGTGAACAAACATCCATGTACGTACTACTGTGATTTCCTCATTTGACCCAGGGAACATTTTCGTGTAGGTGTTGTAGAACCAGCTGATGGCTTTCCTTCGTAGCTCACAGAACCATGGTTTAGATTTAAAAGAAAGAAGATGATGAATAAGTGCAAGTAATTGAAGATGGGAGAACGTGATTACTGTCCTTGGCACTATCTTTGTCGACAGATTGTTCCTTTTTCTGTAGAAAAAAATATGACCAGTTTTGAGAGGGTTCATTTCAGATTGACACGTTTTAAATTGGATCCTTCAGTCCTCAAGTTCTATCACTGATTCTTTTACAGTCCTAATTCCTCCCTGGGAACTTCTGTAGTGTTTTTGTCATACAAACCTGCAGAAGTGAGGCATACAGAATAGCGTTTCACCTGAGCTGCTTTGGGGTTGGGAAAACAGAAGTTTGCCCTTCTGCGTAGAACAGCTATTACCGGGTCTAGCATCTACTGCAAGCAGCTTTCAGGACAAACTAGCATGACTTGGCAACTGATTTACATAGCTGTACATAGCACTGATGCAAAATCTGTGATAAGATGTCGATATCTGTCAAGACAGAAATAAAATTTTTTTACCTTAATAGGCTAGGAATGCAGGGAAATAAATGGTTTCTGTGCTTCAGCATACGCATGTGGAAGATACTGTTGTTAAGAATAATATAAGGAATGAGCGGCGCTTATTCCATTAGCAGGTATCTACAGACAGTACACCATTACTGTGATTAGGTATCTCAGTGCGAGGACATGTTCTTATGACTGAAATCTATACATCCCTCAGAGATTGCCTTGGAAGCCAGAAGTAAGACAGTGGAGCCTTTCAGGACAGGGAAGAAAACTTTACGCAGCTAAGACTGCGTGAGAATGCTAGGTTGTCTGAATATAATTACTGCACTGGGATTTATCCAGAATATCTGTAATCTTGTGAAACATGCCAGGTGATTTTTTTTTTTTTTTTTTTTTAATGGCATAAGCAGACGTGATTTTGGGTTTACATCTTATCCAAAAGAATGAGTTTTCCTTTCCACAGTACCCTACTAAGCTGGCTAGCAAGTTCTCGATGCTTTTGGTGTGTTAGCATATACAGTATAAGAGCATAAGCTGTTAAATACCACTCAAATGCTGAAGCTCAAAGATGTGTAGATAATGCTTAGTCTAGTGGAAAAATTCAAAAATCATCTGAAAAATTGGAAGCAACAAATCTGTTCCATTTGTATTTCTTACTCTTGTCTTTTTATAAGGAGAAAAATGTAATAGACTATACTGAACAGATGCAACTAATACGCCTGAAGCGTTGTCTTCCATATATTTAATAAATTATGTTGTAGGTGGGGGTGTTTGCATACTTGTGAATTATTCACTACAGCATTTTAGATAATTTGTCTTTGTATCTCATTTCTAAACCCACTCTCAATAAGTTAGTATTTCAACCACAAACATTCAACATGTTAAGAAAAGGATGATTTTAGGGGGAGGGAGGAAGAAGGAAGGGAACAAAGCAGCTGGCATTCCTTTTGAATTTGAAGAATAATTGGAGATAACGTATAGTCTCACACATGTCAGAACTCTCTTGTGGATCCTCAGCTATTATCAGCTGGCATATCTCCAGTTATTTGACTTAACAGAGCTGAAGATCAAGCCCTAGTTATCCTGGGATCCAAAGTGACAGAAACTTTTGAAACAACTGAAAATAGCTGGGTTTATAGGCTTGACTTGGAGAAAAAGTAGTAAGTGATGGAGAGATGGTGTTTCTGATTGAACATTGACCTAGTAGTGATGGTAAGAGACAAAATGAGCCTTTCTTACTAAATGTGGTGAGATTTCTCATGCCCTCTCTGGTTTTTGTGGATGTTTCTATATAATTTGAGATGTAGAATGGGGTGAAGGAAAGAACTATTCAAGCAACAGTAACTCAGCCTTTTTATTTCAGTGTCCTGCTTTTATTTTAACATTGTTTGTAAATACCAGTGAAATGAGTGCTATTATTGTAGTAGCTGGAGGAGGGTAGATGGGTGTTGATCCTCTGTCTGCTTGCCAGGTATTTATCCAAGTATACTCCCTCTGTGCTATAGCATGGGGCTGAAGGGAGTATGTGCAGCCCTGTGCTGAAGTTCTGCTTGCAAAAGGCATTGTAAAACTGGTGCTGTATGGTTCCTTGTTGACAGCTTCCCAACAGCTTTCCCAAGGAAACGTACCTCATGGCAAGGCTAAGTATCAAGTGGAGTTCCCTAGGACTTGTACTTTAATCCCAAAATGCAGGTGGTTTCAAATGCATAGAAGGTCCTACTAAGATATTCATGCTGAGTTTGGGGCAAGGGGCATTTGTGTGTCTGCCAGACTCAGGCTTTCTTGAAATGCACCTTCTGGAATGCTTGAAAATTGCAGGAAGGAAAGTTTTCTCCTCCCAGAAGCTGAAGTCTGTTGAGCTTGTAATGTGCGTGAAGCAGTCTTGTACTGATTTTAAATATTCTGACTGATAAATGTATCATGTGGAAGATGGAAGGTTGAGTTGGAGAAATAAGCCATGAAGGGCTTTTCTTCGTCATTTACATGAACAGCTGGAAGTTTGGGGAGGAAAAAAAAAAAGTTTAAAAAAGATGAGTTTTTGTAAAACCCAACTCAGTAGGCCTTTGCTTTCCTGCCCTAGACTACTACCCTTCTGAAATATATACTGCATAGATATTTCTATATAAAATCTAGGATTCCAGACAGCTCTTGATTTTATGTTGCAAAATGATGAGGCTATGATTGTTTTGCTTGTATACCAGTTCTCCGAAGATGGAGATGTAAAATGAACGGATTGTGCATGCCATCTTCAGCCCAAAATCTTTATCTACTTTTAAAGTTGCAGCAGCTGTCTAAATGTATAATTTTTGCTTTCTAATATTTCTAATCTTTCATGTGGCTATGAATTATTGACTGTCTAAACCCAGCCTATGATACATCTAAAGATAAGATGGGCAAGAGAGTGGAATCTCATATTCCTACAGCTTTATGGCCTGACAGACTCAACGGGAGGAAAAGTAGTAAAACCTATGCTTTTGTCAGTGAGGTGGGTGGATCAGACCCTGAGCACACAGCAGAAACAGACTGATGGAAGAAGAAATCTGTGCTGATCTTTGCCGGTTAGTTTTCTGCTAGTAAATGCACTTTTAAAGTCTCTGTCAGCTGGGTCTTGCAGAATAGAAATGCCATCGCAAAGCAAGTAGAGAAATCTTTCTGTGTCAGAATGATGAGTGGAGCTGGAGACATTACAAAGGTGATACTGATAAAAGAGCATAGCAGACAAAAGGAATTTTTTGATGGAGACATACTCTTGGGTCTTTGTTTTTCTGAGCAGCTTCTGTGGTGTTTTCAGGCCTGTCTGTAGCCAGGCAAATGTTCGTATCTAAATCATGAACTATGTGAAACTTACTCAAATGTACATTTGATTCTATCCAATAAAAGATGGACTGGGTTAATGAATATTTTGAGCAAATGTAGTTTTTCATATAGTGTGTGAAACTGAACATTTGAAATTTGTAGGTGCCTGTGGAAGCTAACAAGTTCTGGTTATATTTGGTATGTTCATTCATTAATTCCATGGTTGAAATTCATAGATTCAGAACGTAACAAAAAATTTACCTGAATTCCACAAGGTGAATCTGTTTAATTTCATACACTTTTGTCTGAGCCGCTTTGTATTCAGGAGTCCACAAGATCCAATAGACTTAATATAGCTTCTGAATCTAGTAGTTTTTTCTCCTTTTATTGGTTTATTTGAAATCGTTCCATAGCAGTTGTATAAATAGGTGTTTTGGTGGCAGTTTGCATATATATTTACATTTTCATGTAAATAGTACTTTTAGTCTGTAGTACCACTGAGGAGTCTATCTGCCATGAAAGACTTGCAGATCTGTGCTTCTGAAGCATTTGACCTTTGGGAAACTCCATTCCATAGCTACGGAAGTGAATGACTGACATACCAACCTGGTATTGTTTGCAGTTGGCTTTAAAGTTCTTTGAGGCATGGACCATTTCCTTGTTAAGAGTATTCTGCTCAGCAAAAAGAGCTCTGTTGCTGGACTTTTGGGCACAGTATGCTAACACGGTGCACATCACCAACGAGCTAGTGGCTTTTGTAAAGATGCTAATTTAGTGACCTTGTTATCTTTTTACAGAATCACGTAAACCCAGCAATGGATTTTACGCAGACCCCTCCGGGAATGCTGGCCCTTGACAACATGCTGTACTTTGCTAAACATCATCAGGATGCTTATATACGGGTAAGACTTCTTCTGTTCTTCGAGATCTGTGTGGTTGCCTGTTCACAGTGATGATGTCCTGTCTGCAGTTGACTTTGAAGAGGAGGTTCAGAAGCCTGATATCATTAACAACAAACTCTAGGAAGGCAAAGCACATAGCACTAAAACATGACGTAAGTCTGTTAAAGCTTTGGGAGAAAGCTGTACAGCTGTCTAGTCTGTTATTGCTGAGTCAAATATTATAGATATTACCTTTTGCAAATATTAGTTTTTGCTTAGGCCTGCAAAGAGAAGGGAGATGAGCCTGTGTGTTTTTCAGATGCATGATGGATGTCCGTAAGCTCAGAAATGAGTAATTGTGCAGAATTCTCTGCCCTGCTCTAAGTCTACCAAAAACTGTCAGGGAAGGAGGCTTTGATGAGCAAATGCCTTGTTAAGTGACTGAGTTGGCAGTGTCCTGAGAGTTAAGATGCTCCCACTAAACTACTGCTATAGGTGAGGTAATGCGTGGAGAAAATAGGTAAAAAGCTTCATGATTCACTTGCACAACCTGTTCCTGCCCCCTGCCCACTCCACTTCCTACATTTGTTATTATAAGGATAGTTAAAGCAAGTTATGTCTTGTGTCCTTACAAGAAGAGACATGCAGCTGAATAATACCTGCCTCTGAATGGAACAACTTTTCCTGACCTTTACTGAAATCAAATATTTGCCATGCGTAAACCTAGCGAGCACAGATGGGAGTAGAGGATAGTCTAGACAGTTAGTGTCTTGAAATAGTAGGGATGGTTTAACTCCCCGTGAAGAAGCGCACATGCAGACCTGCGTAAAGGAGGTTGTGTATAGCAAGGAGGCAGTAGACACACAATCATTTCTGCTAAAAAGTGAAGAGTGAACTTTTAATATGCTTTATTATCTAGTTTTTTGCTCAAAATAGATTAGTGTCAAAGCTCTAATAGGTTTGTAATGAGCCTGCTGATATCCAGGCCAGGATGATCCACGGACATAATAGAAGACCACAAGATTGTAAGATCTGCTCTTTAAATATATCTTTCTCCTCAGTCTGAATCCAGCAATAACTGTTAAAAGAAACTGTGGTAGCATGCAATACGGTAATAATTGTCAACCCACGTAAACCCCTGAAATTAAGGGCTGTTTCACATACTGGGCAATGAGTGTGTTTTCTGGATAAACTACGCTGAATTGTGGTTTTGTTTACAAAAAGAGAATTAGTTACTGTTTCTCATTAACACTTGGTGAGATCTGGGCCATCCTGCTTCATAGGCTTCTTTTGAAAATTCTAAGTTTAGAGAATATACTTAGTAGGAGTAGCCAGTTCTCCCAAAGGAGACAGTCATGTTTTAAAGAAGTCTGAAAGAATTTAAAGAGGACAGAAATTCTGTTGAAATAGAGCTTTGATTGACATCTCTCAATTTTTTCTTATTTTTCATTTTCATCTTGCAAATGCTGTCTTAAAAATTTGGTTCAGTGTAGCATGTAATTAGCCACTCTTTATAAAGGACTTTGCTGGCTCAGCTTTGTTTCTATAATGCAGTATTTTTGCTGTTACATTACTGAGAATTTTTGCTGTTGTTTTGAGATGCCTGTTCTTATTCTTGTGTGGTTCCTGTTAGGAGAGTGTCTGGGTGCCTCATGTATTTCCCGCCTGAGAAAAAAATACACGTACGCTAGAAATGCCATACTGAGGCACGCGCAGATTAAGTTGCTTACTCAGAGCTACTCTGGGAACTGTTAATGCACTTTGGGAGTATATTAGCCTACCCATCTTTCCTGAGCAGTTCTACTTAGTGCTTGTACTAGCACTGCTGGCGTGGTAGCTCCCTTGTCTGTGGTGGTCCACCTTGTCAGGTTAACAGCATGCTGAACACCTCTGAGATGAATGGTGTTGTGCAACTTCTACAGCATTGCTAGTCTTTGATCATGAAAGACACCTACTTTCTATCTTTTCATCTCCTTGACTTACTAGCTGGTGTACGGTAGTTTCCTGTGGGCTCTGACATACCTATTTCCTCCTCGCTTTGAGTTCCTTATTTCACATCTAACATTACCTTTTCTTCATGGCCTTTGGTTCCCAAAGGTCCCACAACACCAGTTTGTTCTACTTGTACAGCCTTGCTTATTTTTTCGGATGTATTTCTACTCCCATACCTTAACAAAAATTCTCTCTGTGGTCAAAGTTAAGTTTCCGCAAGAAATTGTTAGCTGTACAAATAACACTTGCCTACTGAACAACTAGTTTGGCAGGAATTCTTCTCTTTTGTTTTTCATTGTTGATACTAGGAAATATTTTGGTTCCTAGGAGAAGAGATTATCTTCAACTTGGCCCTTTGCAATACAGTTGATTGCTGTACCACGGGTTAATTCCTAAGCCCCAAAATAAGATAATACCTCTGCTGTGCAGTAATTAAAAATTGAAACTGGAAACCACAGTTTGTTTGAAACGAACTTGGAAAGTACGAAGTTTCTCCCGACAGAATGTGGTGTATTAAGCAGAGACGCTATCAGGAAGTCATGGTGGTTTCACTGAGTGTATTGGCAGTGCTGCATTTTAATAGGCAGCACAAATCACTGTAGTCTGACCTGTCACTTTCTTAGGATGCCCCAGCTGCGTGGCCCTTAGTAAAGTATCTTCTTGTGTTACTGAAAAAAAAAGTGTAAGGAGAAGTTAGAAGACAGGCAATAAGTAATCTTTTCCCTTTTCGTTCCTTGTTCTGCCTCTCATAAGTGATTCTGCTTAGAAATAATTTGCATAATAAATGGATTAGTTAGGTGAGAAGGATGTCTGAAACTGAAGTGCCCTTCGTGGGGGCAGCAGCGGGGCTTCAAACACCAGTACCAACTAAAGTACTCATAGGAAGAATAAATACAATTACAACGTGTTGAAGAACATGGGTATGAAGGCAGTGGAGCAGACAGGTAGCTCTGCATCTTGAAAGCAGAAGGCATTTCAAGGTGAAAACATGGGGTGTCACACGGTGAAGGAGGAAACAAAAATAACCAAACTTTTTTCCCATTTGATTCTTTCTTACTTACTTCCTGACAGTCCATTTCTCTCATTCACCTTCTTCCTGTTGGGCACTTACTCCTAAAATTACAGTGATATGTTTTCTTTACTTGCTGTCTTCCTTCAGATAAAGACAGTGTTGTTTTTCTTTATTTAGACTTTAATTGCTTTTGAATCATGTTTTTTTTGTTTACTATACAATATGACTGGATCCTCCAGAGGAAAGGTTGTTTAGCGGAGGGGAAAAAAACAACCCCATGTTTTTTTTTGATTGTGTGGTGTCCTTAGCTATCATTTGGGTTTTTAAAAAGGTTTCCTATTGAATTAACTTCCTGTTGAGTTAGCTTTTTCTTTTTTCTTAATTGTCTGGTGCTATCAGTGACTGATACGCATGGCATTTTTTTCATGTTCCACTTAAATAATCAATCACTATTGTCAGAGGCTTTGCTTTTAAAAGGTGGTGACATAGTATATGGAATGCATTGATGGCAGTAATGTTGAATCTCTGCAAGAAATTTTAAAATTTTCCACAGGAAATAATTGGCAGCTTCCCAAGCTACATAATTATAGGACAGTCAGAGTGTATAATTAAGTTAACAGTGAAGAAAATGATTGGAATAAAGCTTTGTGACAGATAATCTGGTTTTTTTGTTCTTTTGGAGCAGACAAGTTCCCCCCCCGGTTCCAATTTGCTCCTTTCCAAAACTACTTCAGCTCCACGTTCTACTAATTTTAAAAATAAAATTATAACTTACCATTTAAAACAGACTTTCTTCAGTGCAGACATCCTGAGATTTTCTTTTTTACTGGTAATTTGTAGCAGTGTGCCTTCGAAACTTTCCTGAGTGTAAAAACAATCTGAGGAAAAACCTTTCTACGGAAATACTATTATGCCACCATTGCTATTAGTATCTCCATTTACTGGTGCTTTGTCATTGATTTATTCAGGAATTTGTGGTGCAGGACTATTCAGATCCATTTTATTTTCAAGATACAATGAGGAGAGAGGCATAAATATATGAAACTGCAATATTTTGTATGCATATGTGTTTGTAGGTGTGTATTCATCTGACTGATTTTGCTTTTTGTACGCATGCACTTCAGTGATTGCTAATATTGATGTAAAATAATGATATCTACTTAATTTGGTGTAAAGTGCAAGCTCAAGGAACCAAAATGGAGCACTCCTTTTATTTGTAACCCAGAAAGAGAGATTTGATAGTTGTTGTCCTGTGTTTAAATGTGCCGTGTTTGTGCCTGGGATGCTTCTGTAGAAACAGTAGCTTCACAGTTTTGATAAGTTGACCCCTATATGTGCAGTCAATGTTCATTCAAGTGTTCTTGACAGCAGGCAGCAAAATCAAAGCTACTGCTCCAATTGTGAGTGGACTGCCATTAATGTTGGATCTTGGCTAATTTAACGGTGTTTCCAGGCAGAAAGGGCAGAAGCTATTGGGTACACTGAATTTACAGCAACGATCCCTTAGCTTCTCATGGACTACCATTGAAATACTCCTTTATTTTACATTTTCCTCACAGGCATCAAACTATATTGATAAACTTCATCTGGGAGGGAGTGTAGGATTTACTTAGAGGTTATTGTATTTCACAGTGAGTCAGGTGAGTCATAAAGAAGTCCTGTACAACATTGTCTCTTGTGGGGTCCAAACTTCTTATTCTCATGAATTTGGTTTTGATGACTGACAAGTGAGTGACTTGTCTATATTTTTCTTCTGTGCTTATGACCGGCCATATTCTAGCAGGTCTCCCTGCTTCTTTGGGGGGAGATTCTGCCTTGAGAAGACACATACTGTGTCTCCTCGTTTTGTTTAAGCACAGGAGACTGGTGCTTCAGGCAGAAACTGCAAATAAACTTAGTGGCTCCGGGTTTGAGTGTTGGCTGTCCACCTCTACGTATTTGGATTCTGCCCAGGTGGCTACCCAAGTTTGTGCCCAATTCTTTGCCATTTATTAGATTAGTAAGTTCTTCATACGTGTAGGGAAAAACAAGTGTTCCTTGGAAAGAGATCATTTTACTGTAGCCTGAAATTCAAGTCCCTCGTCTGTATAAGAGAAGGTTTATCCCTTTTCCTGTTGATTTTATCCATTTCATGCAAATATTTGTTAGATATTGAATGTAAAATTTTCAGTATAAAATATTGACACCAGGGTGGGAAACCAGTGTTGAAATCCATGCTGAAAAGTTGGGCTTGTTAATCCCTTAGTATGTTTTGTAATGGCTCTATTGCTATTACGTTTTTGTGAATGATGTGTAGGATATTTAGTGGTATGCTCCTAAATTTTCTGTTCTTGCATTTAAAACAAATTTTAAAAGTTACTAAAATGTTCCAAATCAAAACAACGTTTGGGCTTTGGTTGTGCCAAGAGTTATTTTAATTACCTGAAAATTAAAAATTGAGCTGGTTTAGGGTCAGTAGTAGAAAAATCTCCTTTCCCCTGCATCTGCTGAGCTGGAAAATCGGTTATTCACACAGCTGTGATGCAGAGACACTTCTTCCCCAGCAACTACTTCAGTTGCTGCTTTTGGGGAGGTTAAGGAGGGAGTTCTTTTGAAGCTTTCAGAAGTCACAGTGGAGGAGCAGGTGCTGTTTGCAAGTGCTGGTGATGCAGGCAGGAAGATTGCTGGCATCCTGCAGAGACCTTTCAGAACTTTAATGGGTTGAGTCACAGTCAGACTGTCTGCCGTATACTTTCTAACCCATGCAGTTGTTGTATAGGAGGCTGCCTACACATCCTTCCGCCAATTCACAAAGTCTCCTCATGCCTACTCATTCTAGCCTGATCAGATATGAGTAGTTCAACATATAATTTCAGCATTTTCTGAAATAAAACTGCCATGCCATTTTTTTCCCCCACTAGAAATGGTAGGAAAAGGGATGTAATTTATTTCTATTCTGCTAAAGGTAGAGAGAAAAGTGAGCTTTGCTACATGAGTCTTTCTGGTGTGTCTCCTCAAGGAATGCAGTTTGCCACATGAGACCTAATTGCCTAAGCCCAGTGGTTCCCAGCCTGTTAATGTGTTCTTGTCTTCTCTTTGCCGGTCTTCCCATTCTCTGTTCTTACTTTCCACTGGATATCTAACTCTTTTTCTGCCTGCCTCTTGTTTTTTTCCCAAACATCACTCAATGTCTCTGCTTCCCATAACAACACACCAGGAAGTTGTGTAGTTTTGCTCCGGGGGCCTGCTGATGGCAGAATTGAGGTGGGTGCCCTACAGTAAAGAGGCAAAAGCCTCGAGTGGCTGGTTGCAGCATAAACACAGAATTAAGTTAGTACTGAGGGAGGAAGGGAATTGTAAGGCAGTCATGGCACCCTCTGCACAGCGCTGTGTGGTATGTGCTATGGGGTACATATGACAGTGTTACAGTCCTGCAGATGTTCAGATCGCTTCTCACCATTCATAGCACACCTAAATTTTCCCATGTATATGGAAGCTGTTGGCTAAACGAAGTCCTGATCCAGAGGGCCCAGAAGTTGTTGCAAGTCTAGCTATTGTCTGCAGAAGGTTTTGAATCATACCATGAGTAGCAGCAGTAGCACAGAAAGATCTGGCTGTTTTTTGTGGAGCTGTGATCCCTCCACCTGCAAAGCTGAGCTGTGATCCCTCCACCTGCAAAGCTGAGACGCGTATACATGGGGAGAGAAGAGGACTAGCTATGGACTCTCACAGGTTTTCTCATTTACTTTGTGCAGGGAGCTTTTGTGATGCTGCTGTAGCTGCAGTCTCATTGATGTGCTGTAAAGATTGATGCTTTTCTAATATATCCATACCACAATAATGTTAGAGCAGTAGTAGGGCCAGTTTCACATAATGAAAGATAAGAAAATTCAAAAACTTGCTATATTCTGCAGGTGCTGTAGTTTTGCTGCACTCCACCTCTGCCACAGGTGAGCAAGGAGAGGATTGCAGGGAAAGGGATTGCTGCCTTATGTTTGTGTGGGACATAGGGGGAGAAGAAATACCTGGCTGGTAGTTTTGAAACTGGACCAGGTCAACGCCAAATCACTCCCCCCCGCCTGTGCCTGTGGGAAGTGAAAAGCGCATCCTGGTGCTGCTTCTGAAGATGACACGCCAGCTGGGCCTTCTCATCTTGGGTCTTACCACCATGCTTTACAGTGATTTGGTTGGTTCTGCATGGAGCGGCAAAGAAAGGAGGAAGATACATAATATTTCAAGACAAACCACTGTGCGTTTAGCTTTTGATGGAAAATAATACAATCATGCTTCACACTAAAGTGTTCGTGTGAGCAACAAAATTTATTGCTAGGTGAGCAACTGCAGAACCATCCAAATTTAGCTTGTAATAGTTTGGCACTAGATTTATTTTAAAAGACGGGGGAAAAAATCACACCATAACTTTCCGGAAGAAAACCAACTATTGGCAATTTTACGCCATCTTTGTTAGAAGTGTTTTATGGCTGCAGAGTTAAACACTGGCTGTAATATTACCACGAAAATTTGAATTCACCCTGTTACTTATATGTTGTTATATAATGACATAATCAGATGCTTTTCCCTCCTGCCCTGTATGACTGTGTCACTGTCTCCTGGCTGCTTTGCCATAGTGGGCTCCGTGCCTTCTGTTAGCAGTTCTCCCTGGGAGCATCACGTTCCAGAGCACTTCTCAAGTGATGCTTATTCATACTTGTGCATGACAAAGCACATATCCGACTCCTACTGTCTAATCCTTAACGCGGTCCTGTAGTTCGATGTTCCTCAAATAAGGCACGGCTTTGCATCTGTGTTTCTCGTGTCAGTGGCCCCTTTTTCTTTTATAGTATCCGTAGTAGGTCTCAGCTCTTCTCTCCAATCTCAGCTTAAATTGCAATTCTGGTGCCTTCCTGAGGAAGGCAGACGTAACTGTTGCTTTATTTTAGTTTTGCCATAAGGAATTTCTGTAATGCCTCAGGAATGTGAAGGAAGGCTGAAATAAGGGAGAGAGGAAGCATGGGAAATTGAGAATAAAATAATGAAGATAAAAAGACAGGTTAGAGGGGACAGTGCTGAGTGAAGGATCTTGGAAGAACACTGATGCTGAAGTTGGGGCAACTGACAAGCTGCCTTAGGAAGAAAGCAAAATTGGTGAAGAGGATGAATGGAAACTGAGTCTCTCTGCAGCAGTCCCTTATCCTTCTCAGGAAGCATATCCTTACGACTTGCTTCCTAGAGTTATTTAAAGCATTTAAATGAAAAGGGAATGGTGAAGCCTACCATACGTGATAAGGAGTCTTAGGAAAAGGAAAAGCATTGTCAAGAAAAGGAACAGCATCCCTGCAATTTTTGGGTATTAAAATGCCGCCTGACTTTTCATTTTGGGTCTAAGGAGGTTTTTACCATCTTTACTAACTGGCTCTCTGAACGTCTTGCTATTAACCTACAGCAGGCTGCTACAAAACTTGCTCTCTATTAATGTAGGATCATTTTAGATAGTACTGCAAAATAGATCTGGGGAAATGCAGCAATGCTTGTTGAACTCTGCTGTAGGATTTATTATAAATATTGATGCAGCTATAGTGAGTCTTGCCTTTCACTTCTGTATTTACTTCATAATCATAATGAATCTCTATTCCATTGCCAAGCTCTGAGGTTGGTTCAGGAATCTGATAATTACATCTGCAGTTGTTGTGGGCAGTATACTTTGAGTCAATTTAATCTTTAATGTGAGGGATTAAGGGATTGGCTAAATTGATATTCCTTCCCAGTGAAGGAGCAATATTTCTGTCTGGTGGTTTCATCCCCCTGGATTTTGATGAGGAACCTTTTGAATATACCTGGCTTCAAAACTTTGCGTTCTGTCAGTCATTAACTCTTAGTTGCAGGTAGAAGCTTGGTTATTGAAGCTGACGCAGATGTTTAAGCCCATGGTAGTCTAATGTGGAAAGCTCTTAATTTAGTCCGCTGCCTCCCTGAGGGTCTGTTTTGTGGTCCTGAGGTAGTTGTGGACTCAATGAATAATTCAATGGAAGATCATAAAAGAACACTGCTGTAAAGTTAGAAAATCTTTTGATTTTTGTTGGTGGTCTTGTTTTGTTTTTTTGTTTTGTTTTGGGGTTTTTTTTGCTAATGGAGATTTTGCATTATTCTTCTGTGAACTTGGCATGACACCTGAATTTGTTTACTTTACTGTCCATGCCATTGGTAGATATTTTGTAAAGGCAGGTGAGCCTTCTTTGGGTGATGCTGAGCACCACTGATTATAACACAAGGGGAAGTACAAAAGATCTTGCAGGTAAAAGCAGCGATCTAACATATTCTCTAAGGCGGACCATTCTTTCCTGTATCTCTAAATGCTCTGTTGGACAATTGGATGTTGGAGGGCTGCCTTCCACTTCTTTAAAAGACTTTTGTCTTCAAAGGAAACAGGGTACTTCAGGCAATTCATATGGCTTAATCCCCGAAGAAATTCAGCTCTCACCAATTGCTGCTGCCTGAAAAGTCTGCCTGGGGAAATACGGTGATTTATCTTTCTGGTCACTCGTTGCTTTTGTTTGGTAATTGGGAAATGTTTCTCTTCCATTTGTTTGGTAATTGGGAAATGTTTCTCTTCCATTTACAGCAAGAATTCGTAAATAAGAGAGGAGAAATATATATAGTAGATAATTTAAAAATAGTAAAAACTGTACAGACCTGTATTCTGCTACAAATACTGTCAGATTCCCATGCCTTAATAGGCTACAGAGTTTCATCTGTAGAAATGTCAAGAAAATGGATAACACTGGTTTCTGAAAAATTTCACCTCCTTGCATTTTTAAAAATATTTTTTAAACCTCTTCCTTTCTCCTCTTCTGCTAGTCAATTAATCTCTTCTTGTGATATAATTTTGTTCTCATTCTATGCTTCTCTTACTCACTTTTCCCTTTTTCCTCTGGATTTTTTTGATTTTCCCTAAAGAAAAAAAAAAAAGGTTTTGTTGTTATTGAGTGTTACACAGCATGGTGGTTTTCTGCTTTGCCTCATGGTATTGATCAAAGGAACAGAGGAAGAGAAGAGCATCTGCATCTGGCAGAAAAGGAGCTGGGGGTCCTGGTGGACAGCTGGCTGAACTTGAGCCAGCAGTGTGCGCAGGTAGCCAAGAAGGCCAACGGCATCTTGGCCTGTATCAAGAATAGTGTGGCCAGCAGGAGCAGGGAAGTGATCGTGCCCCTGTATTGGGCACTGGTGAGGCCCCACGTCGAATACTGTTTTAAATTTTGGGCCCCTCACTACAAGGGAGACATTGAGGTGCTAGAGCGTGTCCAGAGAAGGGCAACGAAGCTGGTGATGGGCCTAGAGCACAGGTCTTCTGAGGAGCGGCTGAGGGACCTGGGGTTGTTTAGCCTGGAGGAAAGGAGTCTCAGGGGCGACCTTATTGTTCTCTACAACTACCTGAAAGGGGGTTGTAGTGAGATGGGAGCTGGTCTCTTCTCCCAAATAACTAGCGATAGGACAAGAGGAAATGTGTTCAAGTTGCACCAGGGGAGGTTTAGGCTGGACATTAGGAAAAATATTTTCACTGAAAGAGTTGTCAAGCATTGGAACAGGCTGCCCAGGGAGGTGGTTGAGTCACCACCCGGGGAGGTATTTGAAAGACATGTAGATGTGGGGCTTAGGGAGATGGTTTAGCGGTGGTTTTGGCAGCGCTACGTTAATGGTTGGACTCGATGATCTTAAAGGTCTTTTCCAACCTGAATGATTCTATGGTGCCAAGAGTTATCCTGCAATGTACGTGGTTTCTGCCTTAAAATATTTATTTCCCCCAAGCAAAATTTAACCAACATACCTGCTGATTGTGAAATGTCTGGTGGATCTGCAACTCGCTGTGGATTTGTGAGGGGGAGGAGGAAGATAATAGGGTACAGCCACTTCATGAGCATTAATGATAGACCTCCATTTGAATGAAGGTTGTGTGGGCTTTGTGACTTCCACACTACTTTCCTTTCCTTGGTAAAATAACTGTTTTGATAGAAACGTGAATCAAGCCAGCAGTATGCTCTGTAGACATACAGAAGTATTTTCAGTCGAGCTGTGTGTTATGTTTCTTTCCCTGCTATTGTTTTTACCAGTTATGAAGTAAACATGTCCATTCCCTGCTTATTTCTCCTCCATAACCAGAGTGATAAAGGAAATAACATTAAAATCATGCCCTTATCAGCTGTATTTATAGCATTTTACTTTGGAACAGGATATGAGTCGCAAAGTCGTGAAAAGAGTATTACAAATATAATAATGAATGTTGTAAATCTGTTGCCAAGATCAGGAATGATTTCTCTTTGGGTATTTATAAGAACTTCTTTTTTTTTTTTTTTCCTTTCCATTTTTACCATTGCTGTTTCTTACTGAAGATCCATATCTGTCAAATTTGCCTACAGATATTTAGATGTAGTAAAGGGCCTTCCATCTTCCTTTCTTACAGAAATGTAACACATCAGCTCTGCCTTATTTTGCACAGCAAATGCTAAAACATGATGCTTGCAGAGAGTGTGTCTGAGGATCATTTCAAGGCTGCTTTACATATTGATTACTTAAATTGCCATTTAATTTGCTGTATAGCAATACACAGTGCCTTAACTATTTCTGTGGCATTCTTATTGATTGCTGTAATTCTGCCTTCCATTATATGCATATATGGTGTCACCATTAAATATTTATGTGCTCATGAAATGTTAATATGTCGGGTTAATGTGAAACTCAACAAAATGCATTTGCCAGAAGCAAGCAGGAATGCTGATCCGAGTGCCTTCCCTTCCCCTCCCCCTTACCCTTTCATTTTGCCTCTCCATTGATTTTATTACCAGTGTTTCTCTGCTGTATCTAAATCTGTGTCAAAGCAGCCCCCCGCCTCCAGTATGCAGATTTTATGTTTTATTATGTGAGAGATAAAACACAGTAATAACAAAACAAGAGAAGGGATCTCGGGGAGGTGTTGAGATACAGCTCTACATTGCGCTTGTGCTACTCTATCACCGCTCCTTCATTTGGGTATGGAAATGTAGCACTAGCCTCCATGAAAGAGACTGAAGCAGGATGACTCATCCAGAATGCAAAGTAATATTCACATATTCCTTAAACAGTGGCTGCAGCAACGTAAAACAAAAATTGCAGGGGTGTTTCTTTGATTTGGTACAGCTGTTACCCAGAGATGACATGGAACAATTAGATGTAATTTAAACCAAAACTTTGGGAAGGAAAAGTAACTCCTCTTGGCAGACTGGTGAACGTCTGACACCGTCCTGTTGGAAAAGCCCGGTAAAAAATTGTGGGAGTCAAATATTTATTGTATTCTTAATGACTTTCTAAGCTTGTGTGGGAAGTCTAGGTGATTTAAAAATACAACAACACTGGAACACAAAAGAAGGTGATCATCCACTCTTGTAACGCAGAGAGCAGCCATCCTTTTAAATCCCTGGGTGATGGGTTTGGGAGCAGAGTATCAGCTGGAGGCTGCCCTTTGTACAGTAGGACTAAAATAGATGCTTGGTGAAGAGGCTTTGGCATACTATGTGAAGCATGTAACTTTCCCACTTGCTTCTGAATTTTCACTCTTTTCCCACTTTTACCTTTAACTGCTTCACAGAGAAGGCTTCTGCACATAAGAGAGCATGAAACACTCACAACTAAGATCTGGGGAGGGAGGGATCGGTTTTGCTGCATCCAGTGTTGCATCGGTCCTGTCCTCTCCACCCCTCCTCTGGCTTTTGGGTGAATTTCCAGACTTGGATCCTTTTGCAAAGCTTTCTTTGCTGCCAACACTGAAAGATTTAAAATAAACAAACAAAACCCAAAACAAACCCACAACCAGCAGAAAAGCCAAAGAAACAACAAATGTGAAGAAGATGGGAGTTAAGGAGGCAGGAATGCAAAGCAGAGAGCAAAGTCTAAACACCTGTTTGTGAAAAAAATTTACAGAGCCTCTGAGGTTCTTTGGTGCTTGGCAAAATCTCTTATCTTTGAAATTCATTTTCTTCCTCTGTCCTGTATCCCCAGGCTATGCAGCAGCTGTTTAGGATATGTTTTGTTTCTTTTTTTGAAGTAGCAAAGTTGTAACTGCAAAGACAGTTCGTACTGTGTATTTGTTTTGACCATTTCTTTTTTTTTTTTCAGCCCTTATTTCGCTCTCTTTTCAGGCTCACAGCTTCAATGAAATCTATAGTATTTTTATAACTCATTTTTTCGTCTACAGTGAAATCTCTTGTTTAGTTGTAGTGCCAGGGAAAACTTTATCCCAACTGTACCTGATATGGCAGAACTTAATGGGTGTAAAAGTGTGCAAGCAATTCTTTTCTCCTGTTTATTTTGTGGTGTCACTTAACAGAGAATACAAAGGCTCTCCTTGAGTTGTTTTTGCAGCATTCATAGGCTTGATACAAGCATGATAGTTCCCTGAAATGTTTTGCACACCAGCACAATTTTCTTCCATAATAGATAAAATGCACACATTTCCTTCCTTTATGGACTTCCGTTTGATTTTGACACTTGGACCTTTTTTGGAGCCTGAATCCAACTATGCTATTTCTGTCCCACTTTTATTTTATAGTTCCTTCTTGGTGTGTTCATGTCTATAAATCATTATATCTAGTTTCCTTTAACCAGCAAATTTGAAATGAAACTATTTCTTTCTCTTTGGCTTCTACTGCAGTTTCTCCAAGCTAGGGATGGTGCAGAACAGCAACGTTGCATAGGAATGACAAAGCTTCCCAGTTGGTCATGGAGCAGCACTGCTTCTGTGTTGCTGACTGCCTCAGAGAGACATAGGTCATTTAGCTGGGGGAAGGGCTAAGGTTTATGAAAACAGAGCCTCCACATACGATTTCTTAAATTCAGCCTGTTATACCTCGTAAATGTTGGATGTGGAGGACAGTGCTTCAACTCATGGGTTCTTCAAACTGATTATATTCCGTTTTGATTCCTCCTTCAGATTGTCTTGGAGAACAGCAGTCGAGAAGACAAGCATGAGTGCCCATTTGGCCGAAGTAGCATTGAGCTGACAAAGATGCTGTGTGAAATACTGAAAGTAGGAGAGCTACGTAAGTTGACCTGTTTGTTTGACCTCTAAGAAGCATGGAGTGAGTTCAGTGATACCTAAAGTTTATTTCAATGCAAGAATTTTCTTCCAAGAATCGTTTCTCAGTATGGTTACATATTGAACACTGGCATTCAAAATGACTTGTCTAATTTTCTGTGTCTCTTACTAGTTTGTGGCAATACCAGGGATGAGGGTGGAGTAGGGGAAATGGGCATACAGTTTTTTAATCTCTTCTATATGAAGCAGGGCAGTTGCACCATTTCTAGAGGGGTTATTAAATTTCCCATTGGGTGATTTGGTGTAGGAGACTTGATGGTCTTAGCGTACCACGGGTTTGTCCGTAGGTTAGTTTTATACGAGTATCATAGTCATTCTTTGTGGGATTGCTCATCTAAACTGACACATCCCGTTTTCTCTTAGATATCTAAAGCTCTATCTAAATACCAGATGATATATGTATCATTTACTCTTAACAGTGTGATATGAAATATTGTATTTTAATACAGAGTAAACAAGCTGTCTTTGGCTTCGATTACAGTCACTTGACAAATTGTTAGATACTATCAAACAGAAGAGCATGTCTGTGTCTTCATTAGTCTAGAGTGTTGGTGTTTAACTCTATTGATATATATAAACTTCAGTTACCCATCAATAATGTTTTGGATCCAGGTTCAGTCTGTTTTGGCAGGCACTGCCATGAGCTTCATTTTCTTGTTGCACAAGCAGGGGGCACAACTGAGATGCTTTGTTTCCTTCAGAGGCGTTTTCTTCCTTTTGAATTTTTTCCTGAAAAAAGATTTTTCTTCTACCTTTACACCCAAGTCCACAAAATGTAATGAGAAAAGAGCAATGTAAAAGCCAGCAAGAAAGCCTATAGGTGTCATTGGTTCTTGTTCCTACCAGCTCTGCAACAGATATCAAAGCTGTGTTTTAAAAGTATGATTTGACTGTTAATACATCTAAAGCTTTTAAATGCACTGTCTTGAGAGAATTTATTGACCAAAGGAAAAAAATCTATCTCTGTGAATGGGCCAGGAGAAAAACCTGTGCATTGCTTGCAGCTTCCAAATTGACAGTATTTGACAGACCTGGATGAATGATGTGATGCTTACTTTTGAGTACCATCTTAAGTAAACCAGAGTTATCAAGGAGCATATTCACTATGTCTATAAATAAACAGTTTAGCAACTATTTTAGATACATGGCAATGGTAATGTGTTGTGTAAGGTTCAGACTGGAGCAGATATGTCTCCCTTAAAATAACCTTACTGCTGCAGTTGAGGTGTCTAATGCCAAATCATGCATGATAGGTCTGTCTGAATTTTTCTGCTGGTGAATGTAAGAGGGGCATATCATCTCAACAAAGCAGTAAGCCTTTTTGAATTGAGTACTAAAGATCAATTTTATTTTTACAAATGCACAGAAAAATACCTGAAATCTAAAGTATGGCTTTGCGCATGGTTGTTTTGTGTATGTCCCATCACTCCATGGGACTTGCACTGCACTTAGCTGCTAAGAAAGATGATTGATCTAGAGGTTAGCCAGGTGTCTCAGATTTCTCCTTTGCTGTGTCATAAGAGGTCATTCAATAAATAAACCTCTTTTTTGTCACAGACGTGTTTTGCCCATATGCAGGGGGCTATTAGCATGTAGATGATTTGCCATGTGTGGTACTGTTTGTTCAGATTGCTTCTAACTTCTGCAGATAGTTCCTTTCATGTTTTAACTTTTTCATTATCTGGTCTTTTAAAGTGGGGACTGTGAGATTTGGGGTGGGGGCTCAGTTACCGTATGAAGAAAATATGAAAGGAGAGCTATTTTTACTGTCTTAGCTTTAGAAAGAAGATGAACTGTCATATTTTTGGGGGTTTTGTTTGTTTGTTTGTTTTAGTTTTGGGTTCTTTTTCGTTAGAGTAGCTGTATGGTTTGGAAGTGTGGGGTTTAGAAAGATAACTGAAAAATTCCCCAAGGATAGCTCTGGCTAGGGGATGTTACCTTTTAATGTTCTGAAGCCACTTGCTTTGGTGTGACTAAAGCTGCTAGGTGTGCTGGTTTCCAGCAGGCTCCCATGTTTTTTCATAGGCATGTGACGTTGTACAGAGAAGATTTGATGCTGAGGAGAATTGCACTGGTGCTTCTGTTGACAGAAACCAGATGTAGCATGACTGACTTCTGTAAAGTCATGCTAATCTACACCCACAGAGCATCTGTCTCTGGATGCGGCACTAAGATTGCATCGTAGCCTTATATTCACAGGGGACAGAGCTAAGGTTACCTCTAACTCATCTTGACGATTCACCTGTTCACCAGTATGTTTCCTTGATGGTTTTGTTTATGTGGAACTCTAATTGTCATTTAAAAAGGCTGTAATAAAATACACCTTTAAAATAATGTACAGAAAGCAGATTTCTTGAAAATGGCTGTCACAGATGCGCATGTTAAATGACCTGTGATCAGCCGTATATTTTGTTGAGAAGTGCAAACTAGAACTGACATCTTAAGAAAATGTACATTCAGGTTTATTCTTCACTTGAAAATAAATATTGTGTTGCTGAATAGGACTGGACATCTTAAAAATCAGTAGTTACAGTTTAGAGCAAAGGTGTCCCTAGTAGTTTGTATGTGTTAGGTTACAAAATATGTATTTAGGCTGCCAGTGTTTCTTTAGAAATTCAAAACTAGTCATTATTGTGTTGGAACATAGAACTTTAGAAAAAAAGTGTCTAACAGTTTCTGAATTGTATAATTTAAAAGCCACAATAAATTACCTTTTGCTCATGAAATATTCAGCAGTAGAAACTTTCTTAAAGTGCAGAGTAGATAAAAGCTGCTAGACTGTCCATTATTTATGAAGAGCACTTTAATGCTGATTATATTCCCCCTGCTCCACTGTACTAAATACCTTCAGGCAACAAGAAGACATTTTACCATTTCCTTTTGGTCCTTTCAACCACGCATTCATCCCAGCAAGGACTCAGAAGAAAGTGTTAAAGGCATGCCACCTTTCCTGCTTTTGTATTTCCCCAGATCCAAGTACTGGACTTCTTAATTCTTTGACTTTGGTTCCAAAATGCTCATGACTTGGAAATTCATCTCTCCTTCAGCAAAGCTTTTAAGCGTATGTTTAAATCTTGTGTAAATAAAGAAAGCTCAAGTGCAAGCTGTGAGTTGAGCATATGGTAACTGCTTTACAGAGGTGGACTTGCAGAGTAGAGAAGCTAAAACTTAAGAGAAAGGTTGGTGTAGTGTTTAAGTAACATGGAAGTTAGAATGAAACGCGTCCATAAGACTCTTCAATGAAACCTCTGAATCAGGAAAAAGTGGAATATTTGACTATAAATCTTTTAATCTTGAGCTACTGTTGCTGTTAAAAAGAGAATGGCTTTGCTGAGTACAATCCAAGGCACTCATCTTGGCAAACACTATGGTAATTCTGATTTCTCCAGTAACAGGTTCTTTTGTATATCTTGGCTAACAAGATGATTTGCTTCTCATCCTCTTGGGTCTTGAAGTTGACATCAGACAGTATGACTGTTACCCAGTGATCAGTCCCCCTTCCCCTGTAGGGTGAGGCACTTTGACACTCCGCATCCCTGGTACGCTGACAAGTTTACAAAGAGCAGAAAAGATCAGACCATTCATATTTCCTCCTTAGAAGCTATGAAACCTAAGGTAACCTCTATCTTCCCTCTTCTTCCTTCAAGTTTTAGTACATGGCACATACGCTCAAGGAGGAAGGAATACCCATGGAACAGACTCCCGGCTTTGCTGGGAGGCAGTAACATTGCAGAAAAATTAAAAATTAAAAACAAGATTGAAAAGACCTTCCAGAACTGGAGTTAGTAAATTTAATGGGAGATTTGGAGTTCTTTAAAACCTAGTATTTGTCATAAGTAAAAATTTGAGCTCAGCGTTTTGCGTAAGTAGCCCTAATCCTCTCTGATCTGTGCCTGCAATGCCCAGGTCTCTGTACCTGTGCTCAGCACATGACTCTGTTCCCACCCTCGAAAACCCTTTAAACTCTCATTCCTGGTGGAAGGTGGTACTTGACTGTGTTACCTGATTTACGCAGAACTGGTACAGCTTTCTCAGGCTTGCTGCCTTATTTCCATACAGGTTCGACTGAAATTGTTTTGTGTTGAAGCTGGTGAGGAGGCTTGTAGCTGACAGAGGAGCAATAAATTAATGCTGTGTGCACTGAGGAAAGACAGTGCTACCACCGGAGCTTCAGTCGAAAGATGTTCATAAGCCAATAACATTGCATGCCTGAAGTTATTCTATAGTTAAGGCATGTCAGGCTTCAAGTATTTTTCATTGCGTTTTTGAGCAGGACACAGATGTTCAACTGCCAATGGTCTTATTTGATTGTTTTGATGGGTGGTGTTTAGGGGCTTTTGGAAATATCTGCACTCAAGCTTTATGACAGACCACAGGGCTATATGCCACATGTCAGGTATATGTATTGTCCTAAAACTTCTATCAGATAAACCACTTCTTCACTGAGTTTTCTTGCTTTTCTGTTGTGGGGTTTTGTTAGACTTGATTAATTTATAGGATTTGCTCCCTCAAAAGAGAAGACCTAAATGCCAAAGTATTATAAAGCCCTTGGTGCTGTTTGTACATGTTCTTGCCATAGATTTCTCGCTGCAATTATTGCCCAAGTTGCAGAATTGAAGCTGTCTAGAAATTCTTACATTATTGTCCCTTTATCAAATAGAACGTGCTGGGTGTTAGAAGGTACACAGTGATATTCACAGTTGTGCCTGCTGAGATGAAGGTAATCAAATCTCATGCTTCAAGGAGTAAGGTGATTGCTGCAAGGGTAAGGAAGCACTTTTTCGTCTTTGCACAATTTTTCCTCTGCATTGCACAATCCATAGTGTGCAGTGTAGTTTGTTGGTCTTTCCCTGCAAGATCAGCATTCTAGACCTGAGGGCTCAACCTGGTTTGATTCTTCTTTTGCTACAGCAAATCCAATATTTTTATAACCGAATGTCATATTTTAAATTTTTTCCCCTTGCTTGAAAGCTAATTGCCTTTTCACCCTCCTCTTCCTCCTCCTCCTCTTAAATTTAAATAGAATAAAACCCCAGAAATAGTAAATAAAATTAGATAAGGGAATTTTTAGTGTTCTCACACTTCTTGCAATTTCATTTTCTGGAGACTGCAGCATTTTATGAGTCAGGAAATGTTTGCTAGGAAGTTGAAAAACTTTTTTCGCCAAAAAGATATTCAGTGAAAGGTACCAATTTTCTGTTTCATCCTGAACTGCTATCTTATCTTTAGACTTTGACAAAATAATGAAAAAGAAATTCTAACCTCCTTTGTCTTAGTTTTTTATTGCATTCATTCTTACATATCCACTTTTTTATCCTCTTGCCCAGGCCGTCACGACATCAGGTAACTCGCAGTCACAGCAAAAATTAAGCAGATCTTGAGTGAAGGCTAGAAGATAAGCAACATTTGAAAACAATTCTAGTAGCAGTGAAAGGGAAAAAAAATCTAAAATAATCCATATTGATCTTGAGTTTTAAGGGTTCCTTTAGAAACATTACTAGCAAATTAGCCATTCCTGACTATAGGGACCTTAAATATGCTTGTCCTTCTGGGTGCTAAGCTAATAACTGGCTGAGTAGTCTGAATTGTACTTTTCTTTTGTATGATAGCAGAATCTTATTTTATCAAACAGTCCTCTATGCCTGTGTGCTGGCACAGTACCTCATGAGAGACAGAACGAAACGCCCTTTTTCTAGGGAGATACTAATTTCTTTGCAACTAACCTCTTCTTGCCCTAAAAATTCTTAATCCCTTCATGTTTCTGGTAAACTGTAAGGTCTCTACAAAGTATCTAGTGTAATCTTTGAGAACATGAGCAAAGGAGCTGCAGGCATCTTTTGAGCAAGATGTTTAATTTTTACCTCCGAGTGTTAGTGAGATTTTGAAATGTTACTTTCTACACATTGAGTACCATGGCTTCAAAGTTGGGACAGTGTTGGCTTCTGGATCAGTTAGCTGGACACCCCAGCCTGTCTAGTATCCTCTTGTGGTTTTTTCCTGTTGTCTACAGCCATATGTCTGCTCTTTGATGTCTTTGGAACAGGGATCATAACTTGTTTTGTATGTATGAAGTGTTGAACCTTATTGTGTCCTGGGTGCAGGATTCCTTAGCTTCTTTAAAATTACATTTACTCGATTTTCAATATTATTATTAATAATAAAAAGCCTGAGGGGTGTGTGTGTGTGAACTCAAAAAAAATACTTAAGGGCAAGAAAGAGATGTGGATGTAAGGGATTTTTTTAGAAATTGGTTAATGTATCCAAAAGACAACAAAGAGGTAACTTGATTAAGCGTGAAGAGTTCTTTCATCTGGTAATGAAAGGGATAGCAAGAATCAAGACCTGTTAAAGCCTGATAAATTCAAACTGGGAGTAAGGTATAGGCATTAGCTGTGAAGGATGCTGAACTAAGGAACTAGCAGAACAGAAAGGTGAAGAATGATGAGAGGAGAAGAAAAAAAAAATAATCTTGATGTTGATTTCCCCTGATTACTGGAAGCTATGGCTTTGGTCAATTTGATGGTGTGATAGAATAGCAGCTGTAGTTTGTTTTAATGTGGTTACTGGAACCCAATTCTACATTTTTTTTAAATTTTTTTTCGTAGGCTATAATGGGTGATATAGTAACTTAAAAGTCTGGGCAGATGTGACAGCAAACAATAAATATTAAAATATTTTGGATTATTGCCATAGGAATAAATTGCCGTAGGTTAAAATATTTTGGATTATCGCCATAGGAAAAAGAATGGATAAAATAAAATCTTCAAAATATCACCCATTTTGAAAACTCTACACCTCTTCTGAGCTTGAAGAACTTTATTAGCTGTTCGTTCTGTGTGTTCTGCAACACTTCTTTGTTTCCGAAGAATACATAAGTGAACACTGAAGAATACAGTAACAAACTTCCCTCTTGCACTGTCAAGCACTGGAAGGGGCTGCCCAGGGAAGTGGTTGAGGTCACCATCCCTGAAGCTATTTAAAAGATGTGTAGATGTGGCGCTTAGGGACATGGTTTAGTGGAGTACTTGGTAGTGTTAGGTTGACAGTTAGACTCAGTGATCTTAAGGATCTTTTCCAACCAAAAGGATTCTGTGATTTTAATGGTGTCTGCCTTGAAGAAGGGAGCAATAGGCAGAATCCTATAACAAAATTCAGGCTTTTAAAGTTCACTTGCAAACCTGCAGAAGGAAGGAGCTTCAGACAGCTGAGATGTAGCCAAATGTTTGTTGCTCATCTGGACCAATTTCTGCACATTTTAAGGGTTGGTCATTGTTTAGGGACAGTTTAATGCTGAACAGATTGAAATTAAGAGATAAATCATCTTGGAATCCATTCTAGACCTTCTTATTTCACTTTTGTGTTAATATTTTATGAATAAGGATTTATTAAAAGTAGCCAAAGCCTCTTGTATTTTGCAGCAAGCTGTGCTTCAAATCTGAAGTAAGCCCTCATGGCTTCCCAGCACTGCTGTGCAGCAGACTGGAAATTTTGCAGCTGCTCCTTTTAAAAGAGGCATGTTGTTGCCTAATGAATTGTACACAGAATTGAACAATGTATAAAAGCCCAATGTTGTTTTAATGGCAACTTTCTGTGTATTTTAATGTTGCTTTGTATATTCCAGAAATGTTTGTGTTGGCAAAGCTAAAGGATTTTCAGTGTGGAAGTAAGACATGTTGCAGGTGAAGAGGCGCATTTTAGGTTTTGGTATCTGGAAAAGGCAGAAAGATTTTGGGGTTTGAAGACAATTGCATTAGCAGGATGTCTGCCAACATGAGAAGAGCATTAACTGCTAATTCTTGTAGTTCCTGAGACAGGGCTGTACTTGCAAAGGCTAGAAAATGCGCAGTATTCTGGGAAACACACAAGACCTTGCAAATAATAGCCCTTTTCTTGAGCGGGTGAATATCCTTGTAACAGCCCTCTGCTGAATTGGCTCTGAGGTAGGGAATGTACCAATAATTGTCCCAGGTTGTCCCTGCACCTGAAGCCTCACGGATGCTTGCAAGGCACTGGAGGCACTTCTGGATTGCTATTGACTGTGTGGTCTGGTCCTCTGTCAGAAAGCTTTACTCAGACTTCTCAACTCTGTGTGTTCTAAGTAAAATAGATACGTTTTTAAAATTTGAATCTGTAAGGGGAGCTTCTGAGCTTTAAAAATATTTAAAGATCAAATTGCCAGGCTTCTGAGAGAAAACATCAGGCAGAATGCCCGGACACAGTACTAACCAGGGGTAAGGCAGGCACTGAGTACAGCTTAGTTACATTTATCTGAAGCTTTTCTCTGGTTAACACATGCTGCTTCTCCAACCATGCGCTGTGCATTGTAAACACGCTGTTTGTGTTTATTCAGGAAGCCACAAAGATTCCTTCTGTTGCTTGGTGGACCAAAGAGATAGGTACAGGCGTTCTCAGAAAGAAATGCAAAAGCAGGGAATACTTAACTTCTGTCATATAAATTGTACTTGACTTTTGGCACCACCTGATTCTGTGGAAAGATACTTTAAACTGACTGATCATATACCTACTTGAAACCAGTGGAAGAATTGTTTTCATGGAGGAGTTACAGTTGGCCATTGATCATCTCTGATGAATTAAAAAGGGAATTTCCTTTTTTTTTTTTTTTTTACAAGAGTATTTTTTCAGAGTTGATAAAAGCAACAATGAAAACAGAGTAACGAGAGCCTGAGATCTTCTTTAAATTATTTGTCATTCACTAGTAGTATTTAATTGTAAAACATGATCAAACTGCCCTTAATGTACTTTGTTGTAAATCTTCATCAGTCAAGCTCTGTCTTTGCAAGTAAAAATAACAGTAGTGGTGAGTAACCTGAAGGATTGGAGCTGCGCTATGAAGATGACACAGATTTTTAACATTGGGTTACTCAGGTTATGTACGTGTTGAAACAGCATCCGTCACTTTCATTTCTGTTGAAATGCTTGCTAATGAAAAGCATAAGAAAATTAGTTTCTAACAATTAAACTTCACTTGCCCTTCTTGAGGAAGCGTAGATTAGCTGGAACTGTGACAGGAGAAAGCTATAGACCCTCAGGCCTTTTACAGACCTTAGAGATGTTCGCATTCAGCGAGAACTTTTAATAGTGCTGGCTAAGTAAAATAGTAACAGGAGTCTGCAGGGTTGTATTTTGCTCTATTCCATGAAGAAGGATTCAAAAAGTGAGCACAGCCACTCTTGAAACTGCCCTTTCAGCTTACTTCTTTACTCTGCGTGTGGCATTCTCTATTCCTGGATTAGCCGAAACTTTGCATAAATGTTTAAATGTTGTGAATGCATTTTCACGGCAGATTTCTTTATATGTGACAGGGAATTGAATTTTGTGTTTCATAACATTTCTGGTCTCTTTGTGCTGAAGTTTTGCCATGGCTATCTTTTGTGAATTGAAAAATAACTTCAGTGTAATTTTTAAATAGAAAGCTTTAATACCTGCAAGTAAGGGAGAGAGAAGGAGATTCTTGATTTTGGCAGAGAAATTCCAAATAGCTTGGAGAATTGGTTTATGGCATTAAAACAACTGTAAATGTGATGTAGTGTTGTGGGATGGAGCCAGGAGCTGAAATCATGACCTCCTAGAAAACTTTGCATTAGGGTCTCACATCCCTCCTGTAGGGTATGGGGAACGTAAGCGTTGGCATGCCTGGCCTGTTTTTTAGCTAGCATAGCTAGACTTTCCATTTTGTTATTTCATGAGAGTTTTGAAAGAAGGCGGCCCTAGTTCTTCTTGGGGGCACACAATTCCTCTCACGTTTCTTTTGCTCAGTGTGTCAGGAGGTCCATATGTGCTCTCAGGACACCCCTCAGAAACAGCAGTCTCCTGTAATTCCTGCTCACCAGTTTTTGGACAAATTAGAGCTGCAATCTTTGTGCACAACTCTATATGCTGATAAGTCATTGGAGGAATATAATTATATGATGACTACTCCAGGAGCCTGTCACCATAGGCAGTTTATTTAATAGGGAGACATGCATGCATGCACCTATACAGACTCTTGGTCTTTGTCTTTGTCTTTGAAGCCAGGTTGTCGTATGAATTCAGGTTTCCCTAATTTTTTATTTCTTGCATTGGGGATAGCAGAACAAAATGGAGCTCTCTATGAAGAGTTATTAGATATGTAAATTCTTTCTGACAGAATAGTTGTTAGCGGCCCCTAAATATCTTTTAATGTACTGTGCCCCTTTGGCATGGAGAGCTGTCACTCTGTTCTGGTTCTTTCCAAGTTGTTTTTTAAGGAAAAATCCATGGCTCAAGTTAGAGATATCTTGATTTTTTTCCCTGAAGTCTTGTTTGTTACTGAAGTTTGTACAGGCTTTATTCTTGCAGTTTCAAATGCTGTGTATTAACAGACCTCTGGTCTCCAGCAGTTCTAGGTTCCTACTCTTTCAGGATCAAGCTATCTGCTTATTTTTTTCTGGGCCTTTGTGTTTTATATGTGCACAGCTTGCTAAGTTACTTGCTAATAACCCCCCAACTGGCTGGTGGCTCTATTTTCTTCCCTAATTACCACTACAGAGCATCAGTTTAATTATTCTGTTGAGCTTCTAAGAAAGGACTTAAAACATCCATCAGTGCTATCCAGCTCTATCAAAGACCCACTTGATGACAGACACTAAAAAACCCATAGCATAATAATGTTAGCTATAGGCATGTATGAAGTGACTGATAAGGAGCTAAGGAAAAGTGATGGACTCTTTGTTCATCTGAAGTAGGTTATCGAAAGACAAAAAAAAATTGGTTGTTTGTGTACATAAGAGTGTGAAAGAGCTTGTTGGTGTGACACTGGTTCTCTTAAGCTTTTTGCAGTAAGTTTTTTTTCTGGTGGATAATAAGTCCTTTGGTCGTTTGGTTACTCTTTGGGTATATTTCATTTTCAAGTTTACAGCCTCTCAGCACAAAATATAGTTGGTATTTCCATAACAAAATTCTAAAGCAAGATCTCTGATAGTTTGTTCTTTGGGCCTTTCCAAGCACTCAATGAGAATTAAGCACCAAACTTAGCAAAACAGAAAGCAAAGGTAATCACCTTATAGCCATACATTTCACTGTGTTCATCTTAACATTGAGAATATATTTTGTCCTTCACGTGTTCAGCTGTCCATAGTTTTTGGTGTCTGGTGTAGAATACAATTTATTCATCCTCATCAAGGACAGGACATTGTTTAGCTGAACCAAATAGGACTGAACACAACAGAATTCAGCATAGGTTTATCACAGGGTGGAGCAGAGCTCTCAAGACCATAGGCTCTCATGTTCCAAGTTGTAGGCTGCAGAACATCTCAGTGAATAGCTCAGTTGCTGTTCATCTGGGGTTTTTAGAGTAGACGGCAAACCTCACCTCAGACATTTCAGGGTGTATACTTAAGCAGGAAAAGTTACCTGAAGTCTTAAATAGGAGGCAAAAAATTGGCTGAGCCATAACATAGGAGTGTTACTGCTAAATGTGTTTTGCTACAGGCAGAGACTGCTATCAAAATAGATGAAACCATTTTGGAAGAGGAAAAAATTATCAGAGCCCGTGCCAATGAAAAGAAGTCGTGAGGATGTGAATGGTTTTCCATATGAAATGCAATAATTTAGGCTTTTGATTTTTATCAAATCTTTTTCTTTGCAACAGAAAAAAATTCTTATGATTCTTGACCTTAAAAAAAAAAAAAAAAAAAAAAAAAAGGAAAAAAAGGAACAAAAACCCCTTGCCCCCCAAACCCCCCCAAAATATTTTTTTATAAAGTATAAAAGCTTGGGGATTTCGGAGGTGACAATACTGCAGGTATCGAACAAAGACGAGCTTTGTGTGGAGCCATAGTGCAACTTGACCATTACTGTGGAAAAATAGCAAATTTTTTGTTCTAAAAAGACTTCAGACTTTAAGGACAGTGTAGCTCTCAGCTGCTTGGTTTTATTGCTTGCTTTTCCTGTATCACTATTTTTCAGATAGTTTTACGAGGGGCTTGTGAACGGACTGGAGCAATTCCTGAAGTGACCAGCTGCAGGTGCTGTTAGAACTCCTGGCCCTGGTACCAGCTAAGGGCTTAGATGATGGTAGTTTTTGCCAAAATTAACATCCTAGAGTCCAATGTACTTCCAGTCTGGAAAGTTCACTGCCTTTTCATATAGTAATCCATGATCAGGATTGTCATAAGCCTGTCATCTGGAAGAACTAGAGGATCACTGATCTACAGTAGTACTTTGTTGATGTGCTCTATTTAAAGGCATTAGAGGTCTTGAGGGTTATTTGTGAGGTATTCTTGAGCTTTACAGGCAGATGTGTGGAAGCATGTCCTGGAATTCTTCTCTTCCTTTAGCTTTCAACAGTGGAGCCACCAGCTTCCCCTTCCATTTCCTTCCCCTTTGGTATAGTGAAGGGTAGTTCTAGTAGTTATTTCCTTGTGTATGAAGATTATACATTTTGGGTTTTGTGAACACATAGCACATCTACAGGATTTACAGGATTTGCAGTGCAGCTGGTCTAGAACTCAACCTGTTGTATTCTCTGGCTGTGCTTTATTTGTGTGATGATGAGGTTCCATTTGACCCCCCTCCCCGCTCCGGTTTTAAATAGCACATCATCATGTTTTAAGAACATTTCAGTTTTCAATCTTTTTCCTAATATTTGCATATTAATAAGGCATTGAAAAACATTATGTAAATTTTATACCATGGTGAATATATTATCAAATCAAATGGCCTTTAAGGGTAATTGTAGAAAGCTACTATCAGCTAGGGAGATGAAATTTGACTTTATTTAACTTTTTTCCCCATACAGTTAAGTACCAAAGACTTGGAATTGATAGAGGCATTTCAGAAATGCCACTAAAATGTCGGAGAGGAGGCATGCCTTGTTGGTCTTTTTGGGCATTTGGTTTGGTTGTTTGTTTTGGGGTTTTTGGGTTTTTGGGGTTTGTTTGTTTGTTTGTTTTAGGGGTTTTTTTTGTTTTTTTCCTGTGAAGTCACAGTTGGCTTTTTAAAAATATTTTGCCTTAAAGGTCTGTTTTGTTTGCTCAAGTTGAGGACATAAAGCTGTTCCAATGTCTGCATTTCCAACTTCAAAAAAATTTTTGTATGTAAAAAGTGTTCTTTCTACCAGGCAATTGAGAGCAAGAGGAAGAGGTAGTCTCTTTCCATTTTTAGGTTAGGAATGGACATCCCAAGACTGACTTAAAAAATACAAGATCTCTCTGATTTGACCCTTTTTGCCATCTGTTTTTTGAGATGGCTTTCTTTGCATCTATCAGAGTGAGCTTAGAAATAAACAGTAAAAGTACGATTCTTTTGATCTCAGTGGATGGAGTTTCAAGATGGCACCAAATATGGTGTGACATGAGAAAAGTTCCATTTGTTGGAACTTCTGAGTTAGGTAGATGGGACACTAGGTAATGATGGATGTGTTAGGCAGAAATTTTCAGGGACCTTCGTGAGAGTTAGGATTTAAAATCTCATTGAATTTATATCCTTTGAACTTCCCAGTTAGCTGCAGTAGCAGCAGCATCTTGCATTACTTAGCTTGGAAAAAGCTGAGCTGACCCTCGGACGGACAAATTTATGCATCATCTCGGCACACTGGAAGAGCTATTTCTGTCCCTGCTCCCTGACAATGAACAAATAACCAAGCATTTCCATCATCAGCAGTTCCTTTCCTCCTCTTTTCCACCCCCAGTTTCCAGGGGTGGGTGGTGACAGCTTGAAGTGATTAGATATATTTTCAGATACCTATTCATTTTGAAAATTAAAAAAAAAAAAGTGTTTTTCCTTGTCACTGCTAAATTATGAATTTTTAAATGTTTCTGTAGATGCTTTGGTAAAGCTGCCACAGTTATTTTCTTCTATTATTCACTCCAGTTTGAAACTTCCTCTGCAGTGTGTGTGTGTTCCTTGTTTTCCCATTAAATGAACTTCTGCAAAATCCAATATGATTGTACAAGTATTAATGGAAAGCAAATCTTCACATGCATGGACAGTCACACCACAAGTGGTGTGTTTTATTGGGGATTGGATTTTACTTAGTACAGCAGGGGACAATATTCCCAAAATGCCTTGCCAGAGCATTGGCATAGATGCAATTGTAAAGGCTGGAGAAAGAGTCTGATGTCATCCTCCGCAGTAGGGTATGCACAGCACACGTACATAACACAAAACGTCCCCTTGCATAACAGCTGATTTACTCAGATACTAATTCTCACTTCCCTGTGAAATTCAAAGTTACGATAAACTTCTCCAGGGTTTTTCCTGATTTATAAAACTCATGCTTATCCATTCACAAAAGAGATGCAGTGTCATATGATTTGCATAAGGAATTGAATTGCAATGTATGTGTCTTGAAGTATTTATGATCCCAACATAGTTAAGCAAAACCTGTGTATTATTTTTTAAGAACAAGATAAAGGAAAATCTAGACAAAAATAAAGTTCATCTTGTTCCTCATGGGAAGGCAGAAAAAAATTACTACTCTGGCTCGTTTTCACTAGGCTAAGCTGCTCCAGCGGAGTAAACCTTTACATTTTTTATGATGAGTTCATATACCCTGGTTGTACCAGGGTATAAGAAGATGTGTGTCAGATGTTTCTACCTCCTTTTGTGTCCAAATGCTCTTCACCTTCTCCCCCAGCAGACACAGCTTTTACAGATGTGGCTATAATATTATCAGGTTTTGTAGCTAAATGAAAAGTTTGTACCTTAACTCTATCAACTTCCACAACTTGCTGTAGATAGTGAACAGCAGTGTGAGGATTTGCTATCTTAGGTGTTCTTCTAGTATCAATTTCACACGAAAGGCCACAGGTTAGCAAATGGGTTAAAACCTAGGTAATTAATCTACTTTTCTTCCAGCTGAACTAAAGATTAAGCAAAGATGATGTATGCAGTGATGTTTAAAACACAGATGCTACCTGAGAAAAGGTATATTCCCAATAAATTTTTGAGGGTTTGTCTTTGTACTTAACTGACCTGAGACATGATCCCAGCTCCTTTCCAATCTTTCCATAAGAGTCTAGCTTTCCTGTATCACCCTCTAGGTCTGATTCACAGAATACTGCCTAGCGGTTCGTCATTATATACCCGTCAGGAGCCCCAAAAGGCAGAAGAGGTGGCCAGAATTGCATCCCATTGACAGTTTCAGGGAACCCTATGACTTAACACGTCTGGTATAGCTATTCCTTTAAAAAACAAAAATAAAAATTCCTCCTGGTACAGTTGTATTGGGAAATAATTAGCATGTAGAGCAAGCCTGTTTTATTTCCTTTTTATGAAACATTCATTTTGAAGGGTAGGCTTCTGCAAATCATCTCATTAGTGGGAGCCCATCTGCTCACATTTCTTCCAAGATGGTCCTAACGTGTGTGTGTGTTGCGCGTATGCATGCACGCACAAAGGTTCCCAGTTCTAGTCAGTGTTGACTCCCATTAGGCTTCAGGAGAAGAAAGATTAATGATTTGGGAAGAGGAGAGAAAGCTGCATGCACTTGAAAACTTGTCTGGAATGGTCTAACTCTTCTTCCTCAAATAACAGCCATGTATGAATAATGAGAAATTTGTTCATTTAAGCTACAGTAATGATGGTTCTTATTGATCGTACTTGGGCCCTGATGTAAAGCAAAGCCAGACTTGTCTGTCATGTGCTTATATATCACAGACTTTTTCATCCTATTTTCAAGTTGTGCGCTGCTTAGTATGGAGTGAAACCCTCCATACGGAATGTTTCAAGGAAATACTGGTTCCGGTATCTTGAGTCTTGCAGTATTTCAACCCAGACAAGCTGTATTATAGGACCTTTTGTGGCAGTGTCTGTTTTACTGCAATGGGAAGATCCGTCTGAGATCTGTGGGGGGAAGTGTTCATCTCTCACTCCTCACACTCCTGCCTGAGAAATGAAGAGAGTCATACAGCAATAGGACTTCTGTTTTCTGACTTCTGTTTTATTACTTAGACATTTCAGACCTGATGTGAGCTATGATTTGAGAATTCCCAGGAGCAAGACTGCAGCTTTTTCCCCTTTACCACCTGTTTTTCTCAAGTGCCACCGGCTTTATTACAGCCCTATTGGAAATCTCAGGAGTGCCGTTCACTCAGAATAGATTGATGGTGTTTTGAATCTTGGGGTCTTAAGATTATATATCCAGTCTTATTTCTGTGCATGTATAAAAAGCTGATTGTGTTTTTAAGATGCAGAAGAATCTATTTAGTGACAAACCTTTAATGCTGATGAACAGCCTACTTGCATTTCTCGCAGATGTGTTTTTTTATTAAAGCCTCTTTGATCTGCCATATGTTAAACCTTTAATTTCTAAGGTCAGATCAAGGATGTGTTCATTGATATTACTGTGTTCTGAAAAGAAAGAAAAAAAAAAAGTAGGGCATATATGGGACCTACTTCTACAAAAAATGTAGATCTCTGTCTCATTTGTGTCAGAAATGAGAACGATGGCTGTCAGTTCTGTTCTGGCTGATACATGTTCGTATTGTGTAATCGTGTTTCCAGCAGCTCTGCAGTGGGTTACACTAGGCTTTCTTGAGAAGATTTCATCTGCAGTTGCATGTGCTGGAAGCTATATTTATTTTTTTAAATGGAAGCTTAAAAGGTACATACACTAGGGGATGCCTTATAGTGTGGTAGACACAGATACATCACAGCAAAACCAGCTAGGAATGAGGCAGTGGCTGAGACTTTGTCCAGCAGTGACTAGTAGCTTTGTACACTTCTGTTCTGGAGCACTTTGAGTCCAAAGTCCACGGGACTCAATTTTTAGAGTGCTGAATCACCTTGTCAGAAAACAAAGCCTTTGCTACTTTTTACCACCCATGTAGAAGCCCCAGAAATCAACTTTTTAAAGCCAAAATCAATACACTTGGTAGAGATTTTTCTGCTGTTGAGACATTGACAGTCTCTTTGAAATACATTAGGTTTGAGTGCAGATTTTGTCATCTAGGAAAAATGTAACACTGGTAGTATTAAATATGATGGAGTCATTACTTCTGGAGGTGAAATATCACCATTGTACCAAATTGAAATCTTTGTGCTGAGACATCGCTTTCAAGGAAAATGCATGAGCCTGTCAGTATCTCATTTCATCTTGACTAGGGGGGAATGCAGCCCCCTGGAACAGATGGGAATATCCCAAGTAACTCTATGAACACTGTGTTATAAGGAAGAAGAATTACAGGGAGAACGGAAACAGAAGGGGGTGTTAGGTATATGATGTAAATGGATGCTGACTGCACGTAACAGTACAAAGAAGTCAGTTTTGCATTAAATTTTAAATTTTTCCGTCTTGCCTTCCTGCCTCCTACTTCTAAAGTCATTCTGTTTCACGGTGTGGATTGGTCAATTGGTTTTGAGATAACTGATTTCTGGCAAGCCAGTTTATCTTTTGTGCTGAATGAAGATGGATTTGAGTAGATAGATGTGTGTGGCTAGGAAAGGAAAGAACTGATGGATTTTGTGATGGTAGGAGCAGAAACCAGATTGACCTGTGCCACTCAGAAGAACAGAGGTGAGCAGGTGTGACAGTGGGACAGCTGGATCAGTAACTAATGCAAATATGGCTAAGATGGCAAAGGCGAAGAGCTATTTTGTGTGAAAATGGGTTGAGTCTTCCTAATGTTGAATACTTGTAGGCTTGTGCTGATTCATTAAAGGATGTAGTTTTGCCAGCTTGAGCTCACAAATTCCATTCCACTAACGAAATTTAATTTTTCGGTGCATGACTTCTAATTGGCAGGATTATAGCCAGCCTGGAATTGGCACTTGGTGGCAGGAGCCAGATGTTGCTGAGGCAGGTGTCACAAAAGATTCTTTAAATTAATTCTTGGTGGTTGGGGGCCTGCTTCTAGTCCAGTTTTCACTGAATTGAGGCACATGTATGAGAGGTGCAGCGAAGGTTATGGTTGCTTAAATGTTCTTGTAATAAGGCCTATCATTTCCACCTGTTTGGAAGCCTTTAACGTTTGATATGAAATCTTCCAGGTTATTAGTCAGTGGAGTTTTTGTCTTTTTTTCTTAGGGCTTTTAGTAAGACATACCTTAACTCCATCTAACCCAGTTACACCAGAGTAACTCAGGGCCAGGGCAGTAACTCTCCCAGTGTCCGATGAATTGTTAGTGCCAAGGGAGATGAGGCCAGGTGTGAGTGCAAAGCTGGCGAGGGTCATTTAAACAAAGTTTAGCAGCCCCTGGAGAGAATTGACTGTTGTCATCGTAAATGCTTGAGATGGGAATTGTACATGTTACAGAACATGTACAGCACATGCCATCTGGTTCCTGGGCTGCAGAAGGCTCTATTTCATGTTACATATGGATTAATGGCACAGAGTCACCATCCCAAACAGCTGGAGCCCACGTCTTCCTTTCAGCTCCAATGTCAGTGGGTCTTTGAAGTGACGGATGATGTTTCTTCCCAGTTGGTGTTTTTATGGTGAATATCTGTATTGGTTGAGTATGTTCAAAGCTGTAATTTACTTCCCAGTTAAAATCTGCATAATTTTTTGTGTGAAATTTTCTAGTCTCATCCAGTTCTTAGGATGGATAAATCAAGTTACCATGAGCAGGACTGTAGTATATTATTACTATAATAATGGTCATTGTTATTACTACTGTAACATTATGTGTAGCATTTTATATCATTACATTTCAAAGCTTTACTTAAGAAGAGGTCAGTATTATTACTATGATCTTGTAGGTCACAGCTGACTGTAATAGAGCTAATAATAACATCTAGGCAATAACCTCTTAAGACAGCCAGTATTGCTACAGTCTTAATGGATCACATTGTGCCTAGACTTTATGGTGATGCACAGTGGAAAGATGTCACAGTTGCTTTTCTCTGCTCTTGGAAGCCTGGTTTTATTGCAGTATTGGCACAGAGGCATTGGTACTAGAATAAAAAGATATTGTGGACCTCCCTCCTTTTTTCTCACTGTTAAAGGATGGTCAACATACAGGGATTGCACAGGGCTCCATCAGCAAAGACTTTGTGGAAGTGCCCTGCCTCTGCGCCAGGCAACTTTTGGTGGGCTCTGCCATGCTTGGACCAGGTCTGAAAGGCACAACTGAGCTGGGGATGTAGAAGAAAAGAAGCGCAGAGGCTAGATATGATGTTGATCAGAGGAAATGTGTCTTTGGTAACTAGAGTTGGAAGCAGTTCTCAGCACACAGAATCACTTGGCTCCCTAAGGGTCTCTAAGAAGGGAGGCTCTGTGCAAAAGATTATGGAGATACGTTGGGGATCTTATGTTAGATTTTTGCCTTGAATTACGGAGTTTTTTCTCTTTTCTTCCTCTTCCTTAAAGAACAGAAGACAAAAACGGAAACATTTCAGTAAGCAACAGTGTACAAGATGGAGTCTAATAAATAATTATTTAAACATAGGGTCATTTGGTGAGAGTAAACCATGATCTTCTAGCTGTGTGAATGAGCTATGGCACAGGTTATTGAACGACCACAAGAATCTCAAGCTAGATTGGGGAGCTGGGTTTCTTGTAAGGCCCAGCAAGATTCACAGCTGTGAGGAAGGATGGGTAAAATGTAAAAGGGCATGTTCTGCTTATATTTTTTGCTTTTTCCATGGGTTAATCAAGCTCAGCGGTGAGATAATAGGAGAATTTGGAAAGAAAACTATGAATTGTTATGAAAATTATTTGTTTGGCTACACTTTGTAAGTGTGTTTGGAATACTATTTATTTCTTTGGAGATGTCTTGCAAGAAAAAGAACTGAATAATGACTCTCTGTCTGGTGATGCTATCCTGAGTAATTTACTTGAGTCTGCAGCTGAAATGAGATGAAACAATTGCAAATACACTGCATTCTTAAGGCAAGAAAGGAGGGAAATTTTTTCCTGTATGTTAAAAAAAATTAGCTGGTTGGTGCTTAATTCATCTCCTCTTCTTACAGAGGATGTTTTTTGTGATCTAAGAAACATTGTAACTAGTTAGGGAAGGCAAATTCCCTGAAGCTGCTGTGTTTGCTTTCTGGTATGAATGTGAAAAGCGTCTCTTTTTATCTGCTCTGCTGAAAGAAACTTAAGAGCGCTGATTCAGCAAATGCAGCTTGCCTCATTGTCCAACTGAGTTCAGGAGGACTGTTTCTTAAGCAAAAACAGGATTAGAGCCTATTTTCATAATTCAATGCTAGCTTACATTTTTGAAGGTTATAAAGGTTGTGAAACGGTTACCTACAGTATGCCAAATTTAGGCACTTACCTGATACCTAAACCTTATGCACCTTCAATTGCTTCATTAACCTGTAATCACTATTATAACCTAAATAGAGCACACAGGTTCTTAGGTTCTTTGAAAGGCCTCCAGGGAGAATTCTACCTCGTTATCTCAGGCTCTAAGCTGAGGCAGACACACGTGCCTCTTCAGGAAACAAAAGCATTAGTTCACCTTTCCATCTGAACATAGGGGAAGCCACACACAATTATTTTAGGAGGGCCACTTTAGTAAGCACTGAAAATGTAGGTGCAAATCAGATGCTAAAGTTAAATACTTGAATCCACTGGTATTCTTCAAGTTTGTGGTGGGTTTTTTTGTTATGTTTTGGTTTGGTTTTGGGGGCTTTTTGTTTGGTTTTCTTCCGTTCCATTCTCTTGTATGACTGTTTCTGTCTTCACTAAGATTACAGGAAAATGCTGCTCTTAAGCTGTTAATGTTGTCACTGCAGTATGCCCTCTGCTTTGCCTGAAGACATGGTCTGTGTGGACGTGTGCAACTACAAGTGAGCTTGCCCTAGCACTGGCAAATTGCCTTAGTAGCCAGGCCAGAGCCATCCGCTCAGTCACTAGGCACAGTAAGGATAGGTGCAGATGCCCTTAAAAATGCACCTCTCTCAATAATGTCTAATGATCAAGATCTTATCTAGCAAATCTGATTCATTTTTGTTGTGCAGTGGTGACAGTCAGGGACGTGCAAAATTGTCCATGAATCCATAACTAGGGGAAAAATGGTTACAAATCTAGCGGTTCTCCAGGTAGTAGAGGGAAATGGTGACTAATGTAACCCTCAGTTCCAAGGAAATCACAGTCGGCTTGAGTTTGCTCTCATGGCTTCTTATTAGAAGTGCTTTTAAGAGGCAACACTACATCAGGGATAATTGCTTATCGTTGTTGAGGAAGTGCTAAACTGCAATAACAGGCCATGAGCTCTTGGGTATTCTGTACTCACTTGTAAGATAGTCCCGTGGACTGCATCATTAAATTTGTCTTCAGTTAGTTGACTTCGTCTTAGCTTTTGTAGGAGAACTTGACAGATCGGAATATATTATTATCATATTGCATGTCTATTACTCTTCAATATATCTTCTATTTTGTTCATATATTACACACAGAATTTAATCACCTCTTTTGCTAATACTCATTTATTACAAGGATCAAGATAAGAGAAACTGACTGTTTTGTTTTGGTCTTTAGAGCTCACTACTGGCACCAACAAATGCCCTTCTACTTTATTATGTTAAATCTTATGTTTCAAGGGAACAAAAAGAAGTGAACAAAGTAAAATCTCTCTTCAACCACTACAGGCCAGGTTCTGCCACTTGTTGGTGTGCCTCATGACTGATGCACAGCAGACCCATTGGGCGTTGTCTTCATCACCGCCTAAAATGGGTAATGATGTGTACAGAAAAGGATGCTCAGGGCAATCTCTTACACTTAATGGGAAAAGAATCAGCACAGCATATACATCATATGCAGGAAGGGTGATGTAGAGCTTAACTTCCCTGTACAGCCTCTTCCCGGCTGCAAAGTGAGGAGCACTGCTCTCTGGCCACTGTAGGAAAACATGTGTTGGGTCTGAAATACTTCTCTGTAGAGCAGCAACAGATGGACCCTGGGAGTCAGTGCCTCTCATTTGGACTCCAGCACAGTCAGAATGGCACTGTGATGCCCCAAATGCAGACTTAGGAGAAAGCCGTGAGGGCTCAAAGGAAGGTACTTGTTTAAGCATATGAATTTTGGAACGTAATCCTTCATATACCCTGAAGCTACCAAAATTTGGCATCTTTCCCATACAGTCATAGAATCATTGAGGTTGCAAAAGACCTTTAAGATCATCGAGTCCAACCGTAAAATCCATAATGCCGTGTGTCAGAGACTATCGCTATTTGCACAGAAGCAGAAGTGGAGAGTGAAGTGTGTGAAGGTACATGCAGTGTAGAATGTAAAGACGCAGCCTGTGTTTCCTACAAATGGTGAGAGATTTATGTTGGGCAAGTGATGCAGAAACCTGGATGCCTAGCTCTGAATACTGTATCGAAGCAAGGTTTGAAATAGCAATTGAGAGATGAACATAATCAGTGTACTAGACAAGTATGTCAGTTCATTGAACTTCTGTCTTCATTAAATTTGTAGTTCATTGCTTATACTTCTGACAGAGAAGCGTGGATGTATGCAGCCTACTTTTGATAAGTGTTTTTGTGTGTTAACCTTTTGCCAAATAACAATTACTATTTTTAAATATTTATGAAAGAAGTGGTTCATGCCTTTTTCAGGCTTGTTCAAATGAGTCAGCTCAGACATTTTAGAGCTGCTCCCAAATTATGTTGTGGTTTTAATTGTCTGCTTATGAGAAATGACAATTAAGCCAGCAACTGAATTGTTTAACTTTGTAGGTAGTGGGATATGATACGGAAGGTCTGAGTAGGGTGTTAGTAATTTATTTGGGATTCTGTGCAACTTCTATGCATTTCAATGAATTGATCTTTCTCTCTTTTGGTATGAGGGTGCGAGCAAATCAAAGGCCAAATATGTATCTAATGATGTTACAGCACACAGCAATAAAATGAGATTCAGGCTACCTCCTGAGGTTTTGGAAAGGCTTAAACTGGAATTCTGGAAAAATACAATGAATACTTTAAAAGCAATTTGGCTGACATTATAGCATATGAGTTATCTTTTAAAACAGTGGTATATGAAATGTTCTGGAGGTCTGTTTTGTGTTGTCCCATGTATGACAGAGGAAAACAAATGTCATAGAAACTGCAGGGTTTTATTTTACAGGCTTGGGAAAATAGGTGCCATACAGACTTTCAGTTGTTGTAGTCCTGGAAAACTTAAGGACTACTTGCATGGTTTAGGGTTTGATTTAGCTTTTGTCTCTGAGGCACCTCGGATGGGGTATCTGAATTAAGCAGAAGACAGCCCTATTGAATAGTGCGAAATACGGTTTCCCTGTTTGAATTTACATGTAAAGTTCTTCCATTGTGTCAATGGAGATTGCAGTCTTCTTACTCTTAAGTTTCTGGATGTGTCTTACTATGTCTGAAGGAAAATTAGGCATACTCTTCTTTCCTGTATATGTATGAAAAGAATGGCCTGCTGATACTAGATCAGGGAATAACTGCAATACACTAAGTTGCTTTCTTCCATTAGTCTATTGAAGAATCTTATTTGCAATTAACCAATGTAAGGTTTAAAACAGTTTTTGTATCATGTTATAATACCTTGGTTTTACTGTATTTTAAGCAGATCATGAAATTTTAAAAATAATTACAGAATGGGGACTGCCAACTATGCAGGATGTGTTTTAATAGCTCGGTGAGCATATATATCAGATAAGCTCTGGTTTTACTTACCAGAGTGGTACCTTTCTCTGCCACCTCCAAGTTAAAAATAACCTTTCCTTTTAGACTAAAGAGACACTGCCATATTAAAGGTGTAAGATAGGAGGTGGCATGAACTGTGAGACTATCAACATGCAGAAAAGTAAGATTCTTGTAGATGAAGAAAGCAACCAGAATATGGGGCAGTTGTTTTCTCCAGTGAAAGTACACTTCTACTGGTTTTCATTGTGGGTATTCATTGGTGGTGTTGCATTTACCAGCTTCTCTTTGACAACCCATGGAAACAGCTCCAAGATTGATGATTTTCATCAACTGAGCCTGCTTCATTGGCATATCATAATCAACTTCACTCCATGTGGTGACATTTTAGATATTCAACACAACACAAACTCATGTCTCATGCTAATTGGTTTGTTTGCTTTAAGATATGAGGCTGCTTTAACTCCATGATTTTTTAATGTAATTCTTTGTGTTGGCATTAGGTTTTGTTTTTCCTTTAGATTTTTTGCCTTTTCATATTTCAGCCTTTTGAGTTCCTATTTTTTAATTTTATTCCACACTTACAAAGGTGTTTTTGTTATTTTCAGTCTGTTTTCTTAAGAAAATAAACCAGATGTGATCAGATTGTTTATGTGTACCTGTCCTTCCCAATAATTTGGGCATATGAGTTGATTTCAACCCAATTTAACAAGGGAGGCATGAAGTTTGGAAAAATTTAGAGAAAATACCTTTCTGAATACAGTAGGTTTCTTGCTTCACTGCGAGGAACATCTTTGCAGTGATCTCACACTTTATTAGACATCAACAGATCCCTGTGGGATCTTAGAGTTTTTAATGGAGACCTAAATCCACAAGAAGGCAATTCTCATTGATCCTACTGTACACTGGAAAACTAAATAATATATTCCACAGTGCTTAGTTCTCTTATGTTACTGATTTTTTTATTTTGGGCCTGAGATGAAAGTTTAATGTCGCTGCCATCACAGACCAAAAAGCACTGCTGGCATTTATTATGTAAACATGGAGAGTAAGTGACACAAATGACTCCCTGGTACATACAAAGTGCACATGAAGGCAGGAAAATTGTTGTCCCAATGGAATTCCTGGCATTTACCATACACCCTGTTTATGAGGTCGACTGCATGAGCCTTTAGGTCTGATGGACATAGTTTTCAGCAAAAGAGAAGGTGAATAAGAAAGTGCATGACTCACAAATGTGACTGAAGTCCTTTGTGTGGGAAGGGATGGAACTGAGAGATGTCCTGAGGTGGAGGCTGTCAGGAGAGGTAGGGTCAGCACAGTTAAGGGTTACTGGAGAATGCCAGAGTTATTAAATGCTGTCATAAGTTGACAGTTTCCTACTGACATATTGGTGTGGAGACGTTTGTGGGTAATTAATGTCAAAGCTAGGCAGAGATGTTTGTATTTGAAGGAGATATTGATCCTCTGGTACTGTACCAGCATATAATGACTTTATTTCCCTTATATCAATTGACTGAGGCACTATCAATTATTTTATCTCATGGATGTTTGTGCAATAGAGTGACAGTTGCTTGATATAACATTATTGAGTTGCTTGATATAACATTATTGATCGCTTCAATTGGTTTATACCTGCTCTATATTTTAGCCAACCATGGAGTGCCACTTATAGAATGTACAATTTTTATTACGAGAAGTTTAAAGTAATAATTCTAGGAGAAAGAAGATGTATCTGAACACTTGATTGCAGGAAATGCTTGTGCTTCTGGAACTTCCTCCTTTTTGCTTCTGTTTCTACACTGTGGAACATAAAAGGTGAAATTTCACCCTTGCGTTCAGTGCAATGCAGAGGAAAGTGTGGATTCCCCTGGGGAAAGCGTAGAGTTCAGCCTGACTTGCATCCATAGAAAGTTATTGATGTAGGGACACAGGAATGCAACACCCTTGTATATCTGAACTGCAAAAATGATTGATGAGAGCTCCTGCAAATACAAGAATAAGACTGAGCAACGCTGGATAAAGTAAAATCTGGCTTGCCTGGAAGAACTGACCTGCTGGCACTCTCCTTTGATGGTGAGGTACCAGTTGAACCCTATTTAGATTTCAAAGACCTACCCTTCTGAGGTGCAGTCCCTCAGGAAGTGGTTCAACCTTTAAAGGAGATACGAAGTGCAACAGACCTTTTCCTGTGAGGAGTACACCTTCTGGAAATGAGATCTAGAGAGCAGGTCTCCCACTTACATGTTTATGATAGATCCTGAATATAGGCAGGGTTTGGGTTTTGGGTTTTTTGGTTTTTGTTTTTTTTTTAATATGGAAGGCATACCTTTGAAAGGCATCAAGGCGAAGTCAGCCAGTGATAAATAAGGTCTTCACACAGCACAAGCTTATGGCTACATATTGACAAATTACCCTCATCAACTGTTGTATTTTTGTCTTCCTCTCAGACACAGGCAAAGTCAGTTACACAGAGCAGTCAGAGACTTTTCGCATACTTTCTTCCATCACTGAGTGCTGTTGGTCTCTTTTGATCCTCCCTCCCATGACGTCAACCTTCCATTTGCAGAAGAAAAATCTACCCTTTGCCTGTTAAAAAAACAACACAAACCCCCCCACAAACCACAAAAAACCCAAGCAGAAGACCAGCAGACTAAAAACTGAACCCAGCAACATTGACATGTGTAGTCTTAAGCAGATGGTAATTTGATAATTACAAGCAATTCAGAATATTTGTTTTGCATGCTTTTATTCTGTGAAAACAAGCTTTGCCCCCCTAAGTATTTTAACTGAAATATAATGGTATTGTTCATATTTGACCATTTCACAATGAAATTTTACCACCATATGTACGTTACATGGACCAGTAAAAAGGGCTAGGTGATTTTAGTTCAGGGAAATCTGCTTTGCTCCCCCTCAGAAAAAAAAAAAAGTAAAAATTTGTGAAAAGCTTTGAAAAAAAGGAAAATTAGATCAATTTTCATTTTTTGTTAACAGAAGAAATAATTCATGGAAAATTAAAAAGTAAACTTAAGTAATTCTTCCCTGAAAATAGCATCCTGACCAATTCTGCTCAGGTCATAAACTGGAGTATTCTCGGAAGTTATTATTTAATCTTTCATGTGTTAATAAAGATACCACTTTTGATTTGGAAGATTTTTCTGCATACAGTTCTATCCTTTCTCTGCAGACCAGATCATGGAACTTCCTTTGCATCAATTTTAGTGCAACTTTTTCCCCTGTGAATAAGTGAATCCAAAATCTAAGCCTGTATAATTTGACTTGGATTGCTGCAATTAGTTCCACACATTTAAGAAAGACCTCCAAAGGTACTGTAATAAATGCAGGACTCAAAATATCAGACTGCTGCCGGTACAAGAATGCTTCATCTTCTTTAGACTTTACAAGATACTTAATCAAAACTGAATATACAGAGAGGGAAGAAGCCAGTACATAAAGCAATGTATTAATCCTGTTCTTCAAACACTGTTGCCAAAGACTTCTTGATACTTACCTCTTTGATTATATGTACAAGAACAAAGTTTTTATGTGAATAGTCTCTTTGGCTTCAGACACTAGCTCTTCAAATTAATTAGAAGACATTTCCTCTGGAAGTGTTTGCAGGATATACTCCATCTTAAGCTATATTAATGCTAGTAGAACTGGAGAAAGTATTTCTCACCTTCCCTTTGCCTTGCGTTGTTTTATCATTAAAATGGTTTATTTTGACGTTTCAGGTCCCTGACCACAAATGATCACACATGCCATGTGGTGTTTCTTTCTGCTAACTGCTAAGCGATGTTCTACCTTTTTCTGTGAATCATTCTGTTGTTCCTGCTAGAAGAGCAGTATAATTATTTTTTTTTTCCCAATTTCTTAAGCAGGAGAGTTTGACTCATAAAAATGGCTTGTATCCAGTAAATACGCAAATAGCTAGTGGAGGAAGAAAGTCTAAAAAGAAAAAACAACCGAACACACCCTCCCCACACCTCCCTCCAACTACTTCCCCTATCTACCCCCACTGAATTCATACCACAAAATGTGTACTTCAGACTCTCTGCGATTTTTTCCTGTTGAATCTTGTGCTTGTTAGTAGTGGCTAAGCCCAAATTCTCTCTCACATGATTTGGGAAGTACCTGGGTTACTTTAATTAAAAACACCCCTCACTTGTGCCAGCACTGCACTTTTCAGCCAGACCAGCTCGCTACCTCCTCTGCATGTGTAGGATCTAACGGAGTTTTGTCTGCGTGTAACTGAAAGACTTTGTATTTTGGATAGAATAGGTACCACAACTTTCACAAAACATTACCTGTTACTTGTTCTGTGCCTTCAGAGCACCTGCAAAGTTGCTGGTACCAGTACTAATGTGATTCAAGAGCCTGTGAGTTGTTCTGTACTTGGCTTTAGGTGACGTTTGTGCTAAAACTTAATTACTACAATCTCTCAGGAGAGGAGCAGGTTCCAGGCCAAGCACAGAGACTTGGGTTGAGAGTCAGGAGGCCTGCCAAGTGGGTTCCTCCTCTGGAAATGTGCACGATGCAATGGAGATCCGGTGTCTAAAGAAGAACTGATGGCGAGGCCTGATTTATCATGGAAATAAAGGTCACTGCAGCTTCCTGTGCTTTTACCTATGTCTTCTGGTATTATGAATAGATTATTGCTACTATTCTTTGGGAGTAGAGATTGTCATTGAAAGGGAGCTGTCATGGTCTGGCAGGAAGTTTGTGTTCTGGGGCTCTTTGCAGTTTGTTTTAAATCGTGACCTGTATGTTGTTTTTGGGGAAGGACCTCTTGCCACCCTTGAACTTTATAAGCCCCTTGAGAGCTCACTGTCCTTTTCTAGGCATCCTGATAAGATCAATACAATTAAGTGAATATTTAGCTTTTGAACAAAATTTGGTTATGTACATCTATTTGAAAAAAGTAAAAACTGAAGAAAAGTCATCCGCAGCCAGTTCTCCATCTCTCTCTGAAGGAACTCTAGCTCCTCTCAGTCAAGTCAAGGAAGAGCTCATTCCAGCATATTGGCAGCTATTTGGTTTTATAGTATTCCCCACAGGTAAGATGCTACTTTATAGATTCTATTCTTAAAGAGGCAAAGTTTGTTAGGAGATGTAAATTTTTTAGACCAATGCGTACAAGGGGGGAAAAAGTTTTTACAAAATAATAAGACAAGCTTTTAGCAAAAAGCTGGCCATATTTTTCTGGTTGTATCAGAAACAGAAAGGAAATGCTCTCAAGCGTTGCAACCTCTTCCTTAAGCCTGGAGGTTGGTTGTTAATCTCTGACAAATACCACTAGGGTCTAACACAGTTGTCCCACAGCTCTTCTGCTTGCGTATTAAGACCTCTGGCAGCTCTATTAGTGCAGGTTGGAAGATACCACTTTGAGAAGCCAGTAATGAGAAACGTGCGCACATGTACACACATTTATTATTTTGTGTCATAATGGTGAAGCCTGAGTCATTAATGCTTGGCTCATTCTTATGAACGAAGTGTACCAAATAGCGGGCATACTAATAGAACATTTCTTCTATGACTCATGCAAAATGGAGATCAGAACCATTCATAATCAAAAATGGCCTAGAGGATATTTCAAAACAATAAACAAACTTCTCTTATGATATAAATAGTTTTGGTGTTTGGCTTTTGTTTGTTTGTTGGGGTTTTTTTAATCGTAGCTAAAATACTTCTCATGGAGACGTAGGTGTATAATAAAACAGGGAGATCTATCATGTAGGCATGCATTGGACTATTCCTCTTAGTTCTGCCTCTGGCTCAGAGTTAGTTTGCTCACCTTGTAGCTCTTCTAGAAGTGTTTAGATTAAGCAGGTGTTCTTTTGCGCTCTATTAAAAAAAAACCAACCCAACAAAACCAACAAAACAAACAAAAAGTTTCCAGTTTCTGGCTTTATAAGGCTACTTTCCATAAGGTGAAATTTGGTAACTTGCAGCTTAGGTTGACAAGAGTATGAGGGCAACTGGAGACCTGGAATGACCCTCAGTAGCAACGTTGTTTGGCAGGGGGAAGGTGAAGGTTTTAGGCAGTGAACAATATATTCACAGCAAAATTAAAGAACCTTATTTCTCGTAGATTCAGCCCTAGATATGGCAGCGTCCATTATTATGCAGTGCATGGCTGGGGTTAACGTTTCCCTGCACTTACGTAATTTAGAGATTTACTTTAAAAAAATAAAGCACCGACTTTCAAAATCTGGTATTTAAATGAGAGGTGACCATGAAGCCATTATACGATGATTTATCAGAGAGGTAATCTCTTTAGCAGGAAAATCTCAGTCATCTATTCAGTAATACTGAGTAATCTATTTAATAATAAAAACCATCGTGCCTCATTTCTAGAGCCTGTTCTTTTTCTATTGGTGGGAGTCGAAGATGGAGTTGACTTTTACACCATCTTGCTGGAGCGATGGAAGGCCTATTTGTTAGAATAGCTGAGTGTTCCTCCTCCCGTCAAGGCTGAATTGAATTATGGGTGCCCAGGGCAAAGTTGTTTCAAACATACTGGTAGATTTATCATGAAAAGTGATACATATTAGAGCATTTCAACACTCTCAGAGGAAGAAAGGAAATATTAACCCTATTGTATACTCAAGGAAACCGAGTTGTGTGGTACGATTCTTGTGCTAGCAAAAGGAGCTTGAATCAGCTGATACATCCTGGTCCATAGCTGATGAGCAAAACTTACTGAACATGATGCTATTTTTGGTCCATCTCTACAGTAGTGGCATTGTAGAGGAGGTGTGGGCTTTGTTGCAAAAGGATAAAGGGTATTTCAGTGTTCACCTGAAATTCCAGCTACTTTGACTGAGAGCCCAAGAAGGATTTCTAAAAATAGGAAATCTTTACATAGTGGCAGTTCAAAGATGAGCATGTGAGGAAAGTAGCTGAAACTGGGAAAGGAGAAGAAGTAACAATGCGGTATTTGTAATAGTTGTGAAACTGTTGGAAAGAGTGTTTTTATGAGTGCAAGGCACGTTCCTCGGTTTACTCTCTCATTTTGTGCATTTAGAAGTGTGAGCAATTATCGTTCATTAAGACAGCCATGTCATAAAGATAGTTGAAATATTTTGAATTGTCCCTGAGTTCTCTAACGCTTGCTCTGACTGATGATGTACACCATCATTAGTGCAGTTTAGTTTCCAGTAAAGAATTACAATGTTTTAAGTAAAAAGGATTTCTGGCATTGTGCAGAATGAGTAACTTCTGTTTCTTGAAAGGTAGAATTTTTTCATATATACCTGTATGGTCAGTAAATTTTCTTACTGTACATTCAGTAAATCAACATTAGTCAAATTAAGGTAGAAAAAATTAATGCAGCAGTTCCATAATAGCTGGTCACTAAAGGGTAGCTAGCCTAGGCTTAATGATTTAAATGCAGAAAATGGCATTACCACAGAACTGAAAATGAAGGGTTAGAACTGGATCATTGCAGGTAGCCACATCGTATATTCCCATTCATGGATTTATTGAACTACATCCTTATACTAATTACTGCTCTTTTTGTGCGTGTGAGGGTTGGAAACCTTTTAATTTCCAGCCAAAATATATTCAGAATTATTTTAAACCTGTTTATCTTTGTGCCAACTTTGTTCTTTATTTAATAGGTCTTTCTGTTTGTCTCCCCTCCCCATGTATTTGTATTATTTCATTTCAGCCTTCATCCTGCTAGATTAAATCAGCATAGTCATTTCAGTCCATTTCAATACCATTCTCCATTTGCTGACCGTTTTAGGACCCTTTCCTTCCTTGCACTTTCTTCTCATTTAAGTCTCTTATCTTGCTTATGGGTGACCAGAATTGCAGGCATTACCCCAGTTTGTGTACGACCAGCGCCTTGTATCGTGTTTTTGTTACTTCACTACCTGTGCTAGAAATTTCTCACTGATTGTGGTTTAGGATTACTGTTGCTTTTCCTGGGACTTTTGTCACAGTGATGGATCTGTATACAAGGTGTCTTTTTCTCTGCTGTCTTTTGTAACTGGTGAGTCTCAGATTAGAGCAGAAATCCTTCTTATTACTCAAAATCTTTCACACTATCCTGTGTCATACCATCCTGAATTCTCTGGGTCTCAAAGTCCTTCCTTTATGACACTCCTGATCTTCCCTTAGGGTACTAGCAGCAGTACCACCAGCTTTGGGCTCCAGCAAATTTTGTGGAGGTGCTCCCAGATTTTGTGCTAACATCTTTAATGAAAATCCAGAGTCCGAGACTGACTTCCAAGAAATTCGAGTAGTACTACTCTTAGCATGATAGCTTCCCTTTCCTTTTTGTCATTTCTGTATGTGGCCAGCATCTCACCCACTTCACCGATTTTTGTATCAAATCCCATTTTCTCCAGATGAATTACTGATTTTCTGTCTGGCGCACAGTGTTATATCAAAATATTTTTCTTAAAACAAGTCAGATGCAGAAGAACTAATATGTCTGCTGCGCAGATAAAGTCCGCCACATTTCACCCATGAGAAACAATAGTTATTTTGTCAAGGAAGATTAGATGAATCAGACTTGATCCCTTCGTGGTAAGCCTGTGCAATATTTATTCTGGTCTCTATTCACCTCAGTATGTTTTTACTTATTTTCCTTCAAAATTTTTTCTGAAGCTTTGCCTGCTATTGAGAACAGCCCTGACAATATCCCATTTCACCTCTCCCTCCTCCCTTTTTTAAGTATAAGCCTTATGTTTGCTTTGTATTTTCCGTACATGACAGATTTATTAAAAAGTCTGCCTTACTTGCAAGGCCACGTTTAGGACAGAGGGGGAAGGCTTCATGAGATGGAGAAAGAAGTGCCCTTTATGTTGAAGGAAGGGGCATCATTTCAAAAAGGGGATGTTTAATATAAAGCGGATTCTCTTGCAGATTTTATGGAAACACATTTGGCATGTAATTGGGGTACCTTCATGTGGGTAGCTGTGAAAGGCTTCTTTAAGACTTAAAGCTGTTATGAACCTGGGAGTCCTGGTGGACTACAGGATGACCATGAGCCAGCAATGTGCCCTTGTGGCCAATGGCATCCTGGGCATCAAGAAGAGCATGGCAAGGAGGTCACGGGAGGTTATCCTCCCCCTCTACTCTGCCCTGGTGAGGCTGCACCTGGAGTACTGTGTCCAGTGCTGGGCCCCTGGTTCAAGAAGGACAGGGAACTGCTGGAGAGGGTACAGCAGAGGGCTACAAAGATGATTAGGGGACTGGAACATTAAAGGTTGAGGGACTTGGGTCGTTATAGTCTGGAGAAGACTCAGAGGGGATCTCATCAATGCTTATAAATACTTAAAGGGAGGGTGCCAAGAGGATCTGACCAGTCTTTTTGCAGTGGTGCCTGGTGATAGGACAAGAGGTAACAGGCACAAACTTGACCATAGGAAGTTCCACCTGAACATGAGGAGGAACTTCTTTCCTTTGAGGGTGGCAGAGCACTGGAACAGGCTGCCCAGAGAGGTGGTGGAATCTCCGACTCTGGAGACATTCCAAACCTGCCTGGATGCCATGCTGTGCAACCTGCTCTATGTGACCCTGCTCTGGCAGGGGGGTTGGACTAGATGATCTCCAGAGGTCCCTTCCAACCCCTGCGATTCTGTGAAAGCACGAAGGACCTGTGGCTATTTACACATTTAAACACCAAAAGCATTGACTGGGGGCTGAACTGTCAGTGTGATAGGAGCGAGGCCTGTTGCTGCCTGGGCTCCGGGGCCCTGGGGGTGGCAGGCCAGATGCCACGGCGGGGGTACAGTGCAGGGACCTGCCATCAGCCAGGTAGCTTTATGTCTCAACCTGGGTGTCCCCTGGGGGGTGGCAGAAATCCCTCCTCGGCTTGAGCAGCGGGACACCTTCTAAGTCTGTGCCAGTTTGGGCTCAACAGAGAATTCTGAATAATCAACCAGGTTGGGATACAGGTTTTTGTTTTGTTTTTTTTTTTTTTTTTAAACCCAACCGAAAAAAACAAAATCACAGAGGTTTAGAATGGTTTCAATTCAAGACTCTCTTTAATTCATTGCTGGGAAAAATTTCTTGCTGCTGAATTTTAATCTACCATAAGAAAAGTTTCTACTGCTTTTCTCAAGTTTAAATGGGAAGGGGTTGACATTTATTTTTCTCATAAAGCCAATATGGTGCTTCTTCTGCTTTAGTGATTTTTGAAACCAACATTTGTAATCTGTCCTGTTGGTGATGGAGAAATTTAGCTATTTCTCAAAAACAGCATTTGAAATCTCAATTGTTTCTTGTTGGTTTGTTTGGAAATGTTATTTCTGTAACTTGTCACAGTAAATTGGGAAACACTTTCCTTTTCCAGATGTATTACTTCACAATTTTTAAATAGATGCAACTAACGTGTGCATACAGATGTCACAGCTGATCAGATTCAGTCAAGAGAGAATTGAAGAATGCTTTCTGAGGGCATTATGGTATTTTTTTTCAAAGGAATTTCTGTTGTTTAGCTTGTGTTATGAACCAGTTTATTTTAACAAAAGCAAGGCTAGTACACTTGGCCCTATGCAATGTCTCTTAAGACATGACTGGGATAATGCTTTGTAAAAAACCAGCCAAGCAATAATCCTAAATTTTGAGAACTAATTTTAAACTGACATGCAGAAGCAAAGAGAGGTCTTGTCTGAGATGACTTTCATTTTTCCTGTCTGAAATTGCTAAGTGTCTGCAATGGGAGTAAGAAGAGAGAATTTCTAAGCAGGTTAGCTTAGCTCCTTTTCCAAATACAGCCATAGTCCAACAGAGATATTTCAGTTGAAGGTTTTTGCCTGCCTTTTTTTCTTTTTTCTTTTTTCTTTTTTCTTTTTTCTTTTTTCTTTTTTCTTTTTTCTTTTTTCTTTTTTCTGGTTGGTTCTGAGAAATCATTATTTTCATGTTGGTATGTTGCTATTCTGTGATCCTTGTGCATACAGACATATTTCTGGAGTAAGTGATAATACACTTGGGAAAATAAGACCCTCAAGGAAAAATTAAGACGATTACTTATGCTCAGGGTGGAATAAAGTGATAGAAAAGATATAACTGTCTTCAGGAGCCTCAAGGCATGATGTAAAAATTACTTTATTCTGTTCTTGTAGTCAACAAGGACAGAACAAATAATGGATTTACAATACAAAAGAGAAAATGTATATCAAATAACAATGACAACAACCAAGCTAGAGACTAGATAAGTAATGGAACAAGCTGCAAGGGAATACCGTGCAGTTATTAACAGCAGAGACATTATAGTTTAGACCAAATTTCCTCCTTATTGTCCTGATTCTGATAGTTTACAAAGATGTGACCTCAGCAAGTCTTAATGTGTTTTCTGGGCCTCTTTCATCTCCTAGTCTCCCACATGTTCACTTCATTTATACTCAAGGGCTTTTCACACCAAGCATCATGAGTTGATTCTCTAAGCTTCTTTATAATCTAAAATGTTTGGGGTTATAATGAATTATGCCTGCTAATGTACAATGCAAATGCCCTAGGATATAGAGCAGGAATTAATTTTAAAATGTTTGCGTTCTCTAAAATACTTTCAAGCAAGAGATCTGTTTCCCAGACTAAAATACAATGTTTTAACATTGTTGGGGTTTTTTGCTTTTGTTTTTTTGTTGTTGTTGTTGGTTTTGTTTTTATTTTGTTGTTTGGTTTGGTTTTTTTTTACAGTGGTATGACTGAAATGCTGGTTTAATGTTTCAGCCTATAAAGAAGAGCAGCGAAATAAAGTAGAGAAACATTACAGACTAATTAAACATTTCTAAAGCATAACTTTTGGTGACAGTAGTTTTACCTGCTGAAACTATGCTTTGGCAGCTGTAGTATCAAGCGGTTGAGTTTGTATTAGTGAGTAAAGTGAAAAAACTCCACTGGAGTAGCTTATGAGCTGAACATGCCACTTAGAAATGTGTTGTGTAAATAACTTCTCTTGTTAAGCCTGTGGTCTAATTAACTTGATTTTCTGCCTACCATTCAAGAGGTTAAGTTTGACATCTGAAGAGTTAGCGTTAACTAATGTCCTTGTAGAGATTGATTAATGTTCACAAGGCCATTTGAAGATGCTTGGCACTTCTGCAGTGCGTTACGGTGATGATCTCGGATAAATACACTAACAAGCACTGAGGTTCAATGTTTCCCGAGCAGCTTGCACCCTACCACATCACTGTTTTCCTTTTTTTGTGAGTAGCAATTACTCACTTTGGTCTACGCTAAAAGAGTATGCTTCAGCAGTTTTATTTTTGTTCTGCCAGTCTGACTTTGGGACTCTAGCCCAGATAGTTAAAAACATAATTTACAGATTAAGACAATTTGTAGGGTTAGAAAGCAATGTAGGGAGTTGTAGTTAGATAACTAAGACACAGTTTTCTCAGTGAGTTAATGACCTTCGCCTCAGCAAGTCCAACTGTGTTCCAATAGTGACTGAGTTTGCAAGGAGAGGGAAGATTTGCATTTCCCCACAGATCACTAGGTTGTCGGTGTCTCGCTTAGCACTGCTGGTTGCCTGTGGCAGGCCCAGAACAGAATAGCAGGTGGGCTATAGACATGCTAGGGTGTTGCTGGCATGGGGTATATTGCACAGGATTTTACCTGTGCAAACTTGTATCTGGCGGCCGATTTCTTCTTTCTCACATTTTACTTTCACAAAGGGTGAGGGGGGAAGTTATCTGGCAATTTGGCGCACATATGTATAAATATGCATATTTTAAAGGAGGTACACAGTTTGTAGGGATGCAGAGAGGGAGGGAGGAGAGGTGTTATTGCTAAGGTGGGTTGTCCTAAGAGCTGTAGTAGTGGTGGTATTGCACATAATTTCAAAGAAGTCAGGGAGAGCTAGTAGCTGTGCATCTCCTGGTTCTTAAGCAAGGAATGTAGTTTCGCCACAGTTCAGAACCATATCTGACATGAAAGATGAGCTGCCGTCACTCTAGGATGTGCGATACAGTGAATTCCATCACCTTAATAACAGGCAATCATTTTTTTAATCGTTATTGATGTCATCTTTCCCTGTGTCTCATTCTGTTACTGTGTTTGGCATTTTGAGTATATCCAGGATTGATTCAAAGGAAGTGGTTGAATTGAGAGTGCTTTTGTTCTGTTGCCTTTTGTGTGATGGCAGTGGAGCTAGCGTAAGTTTAGCTGTGTTACTCACTCTCTAGAGAACTGGTCATTTGTCCTCCCAGCTTTTGCACTTCGGGAGCTAGCCTGACTGATTAGGCAGAGGGGTATCAGGCAGCCAGCCTGCCTCATACCCCACCATGGGCGTATTGAAGGTAGCCTAACAGCCTGTCACAAATCTGCACCCAAGGAGGCATCTCATATCCAGGCGCCTCTAATGGTAAGTACAGAGTGTCTGTGGCTGGTCTGTGCCAGGTCTGCATGGGTAATTCAGTTGTAACCTTTTTTTCTAATAGCGGAATGACTTGGTACCAGGAGAAAGATTCTTTTCCTTCCTGGCTTGACTGCTGGTTTGTTGGCTTCTCCATCTGCTCATTTGTTTTTCTTCCTTGCAGTTCTCCTGCTGTTGCTCACTTGTAAGATCAAATACCAAAAAAAAAAAATGCTTTTTCCACTAGTCATCTTATACAATGACCACATAATTTCTTTGCACTATAATTTTAAACATTTTATTTTAATGAGGAGGCCCATGTGAGGAAAGAGGGAATGGGAGCTGCTTAGTTTACAAGGGGGGACCTAAAAAAATCTGTAGACTTTCGAGGTTACTGTTTGCAGTGTTTTTCCTGCAGGTTTTCATAGGCTCCTTTAAGTTTTGCTTACAGATGGAGCCCTAGCCAGCCTATTTAAAGCAGAATTAATTTTCAGTGACAGCTCCTCTCTTGTGAATCGAAACAGCATGGTCTGTATTTCAAATGGTAACCAGAGTATATTCTTGATGAAGTATCTCACAGAAGGTCTTTGGAGAGGCACAAGCTGTAACCTGTAATGCAGTCTATGTAACTTCCTAATAAAGAGAATGGGTAATTAGAGGTAAGAGTGTGCTTTTTAGCAAGGACCCCTTCAGGAGGAGAAGCAATAAGCTGGTGCTCTCTAAAACAGTCAGAGTAAGAAGTGAAAAGTCAGCAATCCTGCCATGGAAGGCAGTTTCTCGGTGTGCTGCTCATGGGAGGGGACATCAAGGAGATGCACAAGCAAAGGCAGAGCAAATACCCGCTTCTTCTGCCCCTGGGAACTTCTGACTCCAGCCCTCAGTGTTCTGGGTCTGCGGTGCTGCAACAGTTAATAGAAAATGTGCCAGAGTATAGCATTTAGCAATAAACTTTGCCAATGGGTGTTGTAGGGCTAAAAAGAGTGGTTACGCAGTGTAAGTGACGGCCTTTATGCTGCTCTTTATAAATGCTGAGAATATCTACCTCCCCCATTGCTACTGTCATTCTTCCCAGTTTGTCTGGAGATACGGTTAAGGCTAGTTTCTCTGAGGGCTTAGGAGAGAAAGGCTGCAGCAGGGAAGGGACTAGGGTATCAACGTGTCACAGATGAGATAAGGTGTTTCCCTTGATAGGTCTGAGCTTAGCTGGCTTCCTGTCAATGCCACAATCTGTGTCAGTCGGACTTCAAGTAGACAGACAGTCTGTGGGCTTAGAAATTGTCAGAAATGCTTTTTTATATGTTTGGGGGTTTGGGGTTTTTTTTTTAAGCTTTCGTGTAGCCATCATCGTTTTGTGTGCTTTGCAAGGTGTCAGGAACCTGACAGAGCAGCAGTGTTATCTTTTGTAAGGAGGTTTTGCATAGTATGTTTGCTTGTTAAACAAGCTTCTGTAGATTCTGAGGGTCCCTTCCAACCTAAGCGATTCTATGATTCTGCTTTATATGTGTAATTCCTTCTTAGTCTATGTGTTTACTAGAAGTGACCATAAAGACTTTATAGTCCCTAAGCAAATTTATCATGTTAGTTGATTAACATTCTGATGATCTTCCAACCTAAATGAGTCTATGATTCTATATTGTTATTCAGGGATACTGTAAATATGCCAGAGCGTAATTTCAGATCTGTGCTTGCAGATCTATGTCTTTTTTTCACAAAAGACAGTCCTTTTTGATATGACAAATACAAACCCTTGTTTTTTCATACCATTTCCACTCTCAACTTTTCTCCTAGAAGTGCGTGACTAATTCAAATGAAGTGCTCCCTCACCTCTGAAAATGATACTCCAATTTATCCATCAGGTTTTAAAACTGCATTTTCTTATTGTTATCGATCACTGCTTTTTTTTTATACTTGGAGTGGTGGAGGAGTGAAGAGGGAAGCAGAGTACTTTCCTGTTTGCCCAACAGTGTGCTGTGACACGTTGTAGAGGCAGTTTAGAGTTATTCATATCTGGCACCTGGTTTATCACAAATAAAAATAGGCTGCTTTTGAAAGAGATGGGGAACCCTTATCAGCACGATGCTGACTCTTTGTAATCTTTTTCGTTTCCTTGTTGCATACAAGAGCCTTTTTAGTAACTCTCCTCTGTGCACTTTGGCTTTCTGTTTGCATTTCCAAACTGCAGTGTTCAGTCTGCAGGTCCATTCTAAGTAGAAGTGCAGTGAAGTCTCCATATTTGCTGGGAGTTGCAAAAGGAGTTACCTTTACAAAGTCAGCCTGCTTATGTGGACACTACTGGTTTCATTGGTTTCTTTCAGTTCACCATCAGCTCTGGATGTGGCAGGGTGAGTCTGCCCGGATATTGTTCTTCAGCTGTCTCCTTGTGGACGTAACACAGATGCCACCTCTGACCTGCTGGATCTGTTGGTAGTGATAAGTGTGGGACTTTACTGACTTGTGCTGCAATAGTCAGGGTTGTTCTTCCATCACTTTTATTTGGGACAATGAGAGAGGCAGATTTTTGAATAGTGTCTGCTTTATCTAATTGTCCTGGTTTGAGGTAAAACAGAACCAATTTTCTGTACAGTAATTTTTGCTTTTCAGTTAAGCCTCTTCTAACTAACTGAACTCTGAAATTTACAGACACTGTCTGCTTCCAGAGTGATAAGACCTCATTGTTTCTAATTAATGCCAAGGAACGGTATGCGGAGAGGCTCTTGCTTATACTTACTGCTAGAACAACCAAGGCCAGCCAACTTTGTTATTTGCCCTATTGAAGGGTCAGAAGTGGAAAGCATAGAGGGGTGGCACCTGCGGGGAGGAGCGGACAGGACAGGTGACCCAAAACTGACCAACAGGCTATTCCACCCCATCTGTCTCATGCTCAGTATAAAAGCTGAGGGATCAAAGGGTCAGCTCTTTCTTCAGTGGCCAGCGTCCAAGGAGGACTCTGTCTGTTCATCTGCCTTTGATCCCAATCAGTGCATTCCTGAATCCAGTTCCGGAATCCAGTTCCCGTCCGTTGCTGAGTCCAGTCTGGGACTTTCCCAGTGCCCACCGGTGACATGATCGTCATCCTGGGAGCTTGACACTGGTTTTGTAAAGATTGTATATATTTAATTATTTTCTTTTTCTTATTTTATTAGTATTTCATTAGTTTAGTTTCTTTTAAATTCATAAGTCTCTTTTCTCTCTCATCCTTCTCTCCCTGAAGCGAGATACTCTCTGAAGGGCGAGAGGTCAGAGACCATCTGTCATTCATTGTCAGTGGTGAGTCTGGCCAAAACCAGGACAGTAATGGTATCTTGGGGAGGGGAGGTGTGTTTCTGACACAGCAGCAGTCACCTTCAAAGCAAATCTGGGTAAGTTAGTGAAGAGCTTGGGGCTGCATGTGCCATAAACATCCTAGTCCTGCCTGTCTCATCAGCCTTGAGGCTTCGTGGAATAGTTGTTTTTCATTGCATTGTGAAATTTATTCTCAGCCTTGAAAAAGGAAAGCTTACAGACTGTAGGAAGCCTTTAATGTGTACTTTTCTTCCAGTTTCCCTCTATAGCTCCCCTAATGAGAAGTCTCATCGGTTCAGACAAAATGCTGTTGCCTTATGTCTTTATGAGGAGTTGGAGTTGGTAGTTTTGCTGCATATTTAGCAATTTCATATCGTTTCTATTCCAACTAAATATGTGATCAGGTAAGGTAAGTTGCTGAAGGTCTCTTGTAGCCAGGTATCACTGGTTAATTTTGGTGCTCTAGAAATGCTACATACCATGTCAAAGACGGGGCATTTTTGCCCTACTGTACATGATCAGCTCATTGCTTTCCCAAGTAATTGTGTGCATGCTACTTTGGTGCTGAAATTTGGATTTGGATTCACACCTAATACCCTTGTCTGGGATGACATTTTCTGAGACATACACACGCGCCCACACCCTTGGGGAAACCAGTGGCACATCTTGCATGGTTCGGCGGTGCAGTGTGCTTCCTTATCCCCTTTGTGTTTCAAAGCAGGCGAACCAAAACCCTCACATAATTCACTTAGATTTGGAATTTAACAAACGCCGCTTAGCTTTTTGCATTATTTTGCTGTGTCTTGAAGCTTAGTTGCTTGTATCTTACTCTCTCAATCAAAGCAAAAAGGATGAGTGGCTTTTGTTCTAATACCAGTTGAGCCTTCTACACAGCACTGTTTCCTAGGAAAGAAAATTGGCAGCAATATTACTACTTCATTACTGCACTGCCATTGCTAGTGACCTTCCTTGCCTTAAATTACACTGTTTCCCTATCATGTGCCAGAAAGGTAGCCAAAGGTTTTCTCTCAAATTATTGCCAGCAGACTACAGGGATCAGTGGTGTAGATAACTTGGCAATTGCTGTATTTCTGCAGTATTAGGTGTGCTTTTTCTTACGTACTCTGTGTGTTACTGAGAGAATTTTTGATTGCGTATATAAAAATGATCATGGCAGTAGTTATTTTTACTGTATCACATCTTCAGGGAGAAGCAGAAATTACAGTGCTGCTTCTCCTGAGAGCTAGTGAGAATTAGTTGCTCTTTGGTCGTCTTCTGTTATTGGCAAATAATAATCCCAGAGGAGGCCGTGCCAAGTGGAGATGATATTTCCAAGGTCCATATTGCACCCTTCATTTGTGGATCTTACTGAACTTCAGAAAGTGCAATGGATCTTTCCACCCGCCTCCTCTCTGATCGAATATTATCATCTCCATTCTGTGAAATTGGGGAAAACAGCAGAGGGGATAAATGACTCACCCAGCATTAAGCAGCAGCTCAGTAATAGAAAACGCAGATCTCTCTGGAGATTGGATCGCATGGATCCCAGGTACCTTTCAGACAGGGAGATGTTTTTGAATCCCTCTCTCCCTGGGAGTTTGCAAACCCAAAGGCCTCTGCATCACTGCTTCCGTCATCTCAAAATTGTGCTGATGCAATTTCAGGATGCTTTTCTTGATGAGTTTCGTGGTGCACGGGATCTGTTAATACCACTCCCAGCACAGAGACTTACTCCTCACCACAGGTGTCTGTCTGTCCCTTTATGTGTGACAGCATTAATGCCAGGTGTCCATATTTATATGGCTGACTGAATAATTTGATTGATTTAAGCTGTCTGCCTGCTTCTGCAATATTTGAGAATACACAGCAACGTTACCGCTTTTATTTATTATCTACTTCATCAAATCTAGTTGTATTTTTTAGACCAGTTATACAGGGCTGACATCCATGAACAAGGTGCCTCATTTGTCGTTAGCAAATTGTCTTTGATATGCATGCCCAATGTGATGGGTCCAAGCCTTAAATTTACAGAAAAATGATTGTTTAAATCATCTCAACTTGTCTCCTTATAGCATCACGAATGGATTTTTGAAAACAATGGGTTGGGTGGTTCCTAATTTCAAACGTTCCTCTTCATGATAGATACAGCTATTTATTATTTTGCTTTCACACCAGTACACCTTTTTCATTTCTTGAATTCAAGAACTTCACAATGGAGGTCAGAATGACCATATACCATTTTAAAGACATCGTGGGTGATGAGTATGTATTATCAACATAGCAGTTTAGCAGAGTCAGGAAGAAAGCAGGGGTTTTAGAAGATCAAGGGCAGTACCTTGCCTAAAGAGGTGCATTACTGTGTCTCTGTCTGCCGTGGTAGCTTTGAGGCAAGGGAGGGGTTATCTCTGTGTTACTTCCAACTATTGCACAAAAGAAATTCTAAGATAAAAAAATTGTATTCTTGTTTATTTATTTTTTCCCCCTTTCCAGGTGGAAAACAGTTATAGATATTTACACATAGCCTACTTTTTAAGGTGGGGGAAAGATGTAATCAGCACTTCCAGCTATCAACCAGCTTCTGTTGAACTGGCGGCTGTTTGTTCATACTGGTTTGGACAGTGAGGTAACACACCAGCCTGATGTCTGATCTGGTGCACTTGTCTTTTCGTGGAGCCTGTGTTGCATACAGAAATCTCTATTGTCTGTATTCAGTTCACCACAGCAACTTTGAAATTTAAATTTCTGCTGTACTTCAAGTCAAACATCATCATGTAATCTGTGCCCTTCCAAGACAAGCTTATGCAAATATCTAAGTGTTCTCGACACAGCTAGAAAAAACTCAGCCCTGATGATGTTGTTTCTCATGGGAAGAGGCATTTAGAGATGGGGTAAATAATGAAGGTATAACTCTTTCCTTCTTTCTCCGTTTGTTTTCTTTTTCCTGTTGTTTTCTACTAATCCACAGAAGAACACCATAACACATCAAATCTGTTTACCGCTCGAACGGTCTGGGATGCTTGAATGTCTTTGTTGTAATTTAGGAAATGAATTGACAGACAAAATTGTGTTGGGTAGACACTAAAAATACACACTGAAGGAACCACGTAAACTCCCAGGTAGAAATTAGCTCTTTTTTTGCCAGTGCAATTTATGATGAGAAATGAACTAAGCTTCTTCCTCAAAGTCACAGCTATAGATCAGCTAGAAGCTTGAAGGACTACTTGAATCCTGAGACGTGGCACATTGATCTACAGCTCTGAGAACTGTGCCAAGAAAGGAAAATCAACAAGATCTTCACCTGATTTATGTAGGCCAGACATCTGTGACTTGCCTTTCAAAGGTGATCTCACAGAGGCGTAATTAAAACTTGATGATAGCATTAAATAATCATGATGATTTGTGTCCCTGCGTTGCAGCTGTGTGTGTGTTTTGTGTGGTTATAAATGTGGTTAGTCCCTGCTCATGAAAATGAAGGTTAGAGAGTACTGGGCTTAAGGGTAGGAATTTTGTGCACAGCTCTTATGTAGAAAGTCTCCAAATTATTCTAGTGCTGCACTTCTGTTTCAGTTTACAACTAGTCAAATTGCAAGTCAGTGAAAAAATAAATACAAGAAGTTTTTAATTAGTAAAACTCAACAGCCTCTAAATTTGCCCAGTCTGCAGAGACAAGCAGAGCTCTGATATTGGAGATTCTGACTTGGGGCTGGAGAGAGTGAGGTTGAGACTCGGTCTTACTCTGGTCCAGAAATCACTAGTAACACAGTGTTGCCTTTTCCTTCATCCTCATCTTACCTGTCAAAAGGAGAAAGAATGTATTGGGACAAGGCTTGTCTTTCATTAGATATTTAAACACTCTGAGCAGAACATAGACGTGACCTGAGCTGCAGCCTGTAGGTGTGCTATAATGTAAACACTGCTGATACGCTTCTTTGTGATTTTTCCATTGAATTGAATTATTTTGGATAAAATTTTCAAGACATACAAAAAGCTGCCTTTGAAGTTGAGTATGGATTTTTTTATTTTTTTTTCTCTACTGGCTGTATGCTGGTGGGAATTTTGAGGAAGCTGTTCATCATTTGGTTTTGAATTTTTCTTAGGATTTATTTTGTGCTTTAAGACATTGATCCTGCTTTCTAACAGACCTAACTTTCTCCATTTATATCAATAACAGTGATTTTTATGCTTTCATTTTCAGACTGTAAAAGTATAAAACACAGTATGTTGCCTACTTATAAAAAAAGGGGGGGAGGAGGTGGCACCTCTGATTCTGCATGCAGAACAGTCAACGTAGTAGATACGGTTTGGGGCTGATTATCTTAAGCAGCATGAGTTAGAACCGATGATCAAGTTTCAGAGAATCTCTAGGCTTTCCATTAATTTTGATTTATTGATTTTTATGAGCAGAAACAGTGATAAGCTAAGGCTCTGAGGAGGATCAGAAAGGCCAGTGTGTGTCGAGGGTTATTGCCTTGTTTCGTGCTGTGATTTATGCAGCGAAGGTACTGGCTGCATTCTTCTGCTTGGTGTTATTTTATTTCTTCTCATCATTATAGTATTTCATGACTTAAAGACAAGTGCCCCCTGAGAATCTGTTCTGTTGTGTCTCTGACATTATTACAGACTGAAGGCCTGATTATTGGAAGTGCTGAGCCCTTGCAGCTCCAGTGGAATGAATGGAAGCTGAAGGTGCTCTGAAAATCATGCCTGAGGCATTTTATTCTTTTAAAGGGATTGAGTCGTGCCTCATAAATATAGGTCTCTGCTTTGACTAATTCCCCCTTGACTACGCATCCTTTGAAGTAAATGGAGTTTATTTGATTAGAATGAAACCTGTGCTCCAAAATTAACTCACATCCTCGCTACGTAGCTGAGGAATTGATTAGATCTTAGTAAGTCTGATGTTAAAATTAAGCCTCAAATTTACAATTAAGCTTCCGAGTTTTGCTTTATAATTGGAATACTGCATGTTGGGAAAGATCAGAAACCCTTTTTCTTTGAGGGTTCAGGTAATTCTAAGCACAACTCATGTTCCTATGGCAGAGCAACTGGTGTAGCAGAGGTAACTAAACACGCTGAAAGGGCAGTTTTGCGGCTAGAAGTGGTACCAGGACCAAGTGTTTGCAGCTGATGCAGGGAATCAACCTTCCTGAGCCATTCACGTTCTCCTGCAAAGAGTCTTAATTCTAATTTCTCCAGTTCCACTGAGAGAAAGCAGCTGTCAGACAGTGATCCAGCCTCAGGAAAAGGGTGACTTATCCCAATGCTCAATAATTCCGCAGTTCTTGCAGAGGAGGAAGCTTGCCTAAGCAGTGGCTGTTTGATCCTGAACCAAGGGAAGATGCTGCTGTATAGGCATGTGAGTGACTGCTGGAAAAGACCAAAGAACCACTCATGCAGAGGCAAGAGTCGAAGCTGACAGATTTGGGGATTGGTCAGTCCTTGGCTAAAGCCCCTTCTGTTCCCAGGTTGCTCAGATGTGCCCAGAGCATTGCTTCAGCCCTTAGTTTTTGAAAATCCATTCTTCACTCAAGGACATTCACAGCAGTCTTGCCAAACTGTACTTTCCCTTTTTGGAACATCATTATAGTATTCTTTTATTGTTTCCTTCCTTAAAGCCAATGTTTGATTAAAAAAAGGAAGTTTAGTTTGGTTTGGTTTGTGTTTTGTTTTGGGTTTGGTTTGGTTTGTTTTTTTCCAATCTCAGATAAGGGACGGATGACAGAAGATCAATGTCTTTTATTTCCAGTTACTTTCAAAGAACAAATTTAATCAGTTGCATTCTCATCTATCTGTCTGTCTAGGTTTCTCTGGTTACCTCTGTGGTATATCCATGTACAATATGGTAGATCATCTGCTGTGTCAGCAGAGCTTCACATTTCGGTGTGTACATTGATGTAATACGGTTTTGTGACTGATGGGTTTTGGTGTTTGGTTCTCAGCAGGCAATATAGTACATGCTGTTAGCAGTGGGGAAGGCTGTTGTTTTGATGAGGAGGCTTGTGCTTCTTCCCTGTGTCTCTCTATCCCAGCCTCAACAGCAAACTTGGCACAAACAAAACACCTATGAGAGAATATTCAGGCAAACAGGTAGTTACTTCCTCTTGTTCTTGCTGCTCGTCTCCTGCAGACAGGCTCTTTACTGTGTTTCATTGGCTTTAAGACTGTAGACCAAGGCTGGCTTTTCGGGATAATGTTTTGACATCCTTTGCCACTAGAACTGGGATTCCTCTCGATTACAGTGTTTTCTCACTTTTGTGGCTGATTGTATTTTATGTTTATTTTTTGAAGCTTCTGCCTGTACATGTTTTATTCCACCCTCCCTTGTTTTTCTGTTTTTAGCCAGTGAGACCTGCAACGATTTCCATCCCATGTTCTTCACCCATGACAGATCGTTTGAGGAGTTCTTCTGTATCTGCATTCAGCTCTTGAACAAGACGTGGAAGGAAATGAGGGCAACTTCAGAGGACTTTAACAAGGCAAGAAAAAGGGTGGGGTGGGAATAACTGAGCAGGATGGTGAAACAAGGCCATGTATTCTTTCCTAAAGGCACAGGGTTTTACTAATCCCCTTTCTGCTGAATGCTATGGAGTTTCATCTGTTCCGATTCTTTGCACATCAGAGAGCTAGCATTTAGAAAATGGGAGTAGGGGATGGAAGGTGTAAGGGAGGTTCATAGACCTTTTTCAATCATGTTGCACTTGCAGACTGTGAAACTAAAAACCTGGCTTGAGGGGAGATTCTGCCTTTTTATGCTAGCAATATTATGCTGAAGTGCTGCAGCCTCCAAGGTTGTAAATAATGCAAAAAGAGTACTGCAGTGATAATTCTGTGCATCCCTTTCATTTCATAAGAGCACTAAAGTGATAAAATATTCAAGAGTGGACACAATCCTGACAAAGTGCTGTGCAGTTTAGCCCGATAGAGCAAAAAACCCAAACCAACTAAACAAAAAACCAACAAAACCCACCACTCAGTATTGCACCCTTTTTGTTTTAAGACAGAATTCTGAAAGTTTCAGCCAATCTCCTATCAGCAAAGCTATTGTCACAGATGGAGTGATGCACTTCACTCAGAGAGAAGCAGCGATACATTTATTGATACAAACAGGGATTTAACAAAGTTTGATAGTAAATGCAACAGTGTTTTAGTAAGATTTGATGGCAAGGTACACTTGGTTATTTACTGCATAGAGGACAGGGTCAGACAGAACTGTCAGGGAGACCCTCCCATTAAGTCACAAGGTTCAGAGAGGACCCCCTTGCTTTCTAAACTCCTTCTCAGAGAGAAGTCTAGGTGTGGCTGGATCCAATCCTGGTCCCAGACTTGGTCAATGGTCTATGTCTAAAGGATTACCTATGCACAATCAATCCTTTATATCACTTAGCTAAGATTTCAGAGTTTAGCATGCTATTAGTCACTTACCGAGGATCTATTGCAGCAAGGAATCTTTGAATCTTGAGAAGTAACCTTGAGAGGTGTCCCTACTCAAGGGGAGACCCTGGCATGCAGCCAGCTGCTGTGCAGGAGAGCTCAAAGGGCTTTTAGGCTGGTCACTATTTGCGGGGGTAAAATGATTGACTTATAGTCATATTTGCACGTTGACCACAGTACCAGTATCGTGGTTAGTTAGGTGAGCACATTGCTCAAGTTAGCCCTTGGCTATTGTGCTGTTATCTGTCTCCCCAAAACCACCTTTGAGCCGGGTGCAGCTGTCACAACTATATGCACCTATTGTGACCACCACAGGTGGTTATCGCTTGAGCAGGGTTAAGGGAGATAAAGGGCAGGTTGGCGGCGGAGCACACCATCACAGCTATGTAGAACAGGGCTATTTGTCTTAATGGTCCCTAGACATCCTATTTTAACTGTCTAATTTGCCATGAGGCTAAACAGCATCTTTGGCATTTTGTGAGAGTGACAAACTTGTGCTTTTGTGGCCAGCTGGCATCCTTATCTTTGTTGGGATCCTTTAACTGGATCTTGAGCCTCTCCCTGAGACTAGATGTTGGTTATAGAGCTCTTGCTTGAGAATGAAAAGTGAGACTACTGCAGTGTGTCAGCATATGCCATACAAGTGCTCTGAAGTCATCAGACTCAAAGGGTATGTGAGAGCTAGTAAGAATGATCATGCCAAACTTCTAATTGGAACCCTCTATGTGAAGTGGTCTTAATGTCCATTTTTGACTGCAGAGCAAAGGTGAATCCTTAGGACACAGTGTGGAATAAACTTTGTGGAGTTCTTTTAGGTAAGATAGTTGGCAGCAGTACCAGAGCCCTGGCAAAAGAGAGAAGGAAGTCCAAAATGTGTGCTGCTGTAGCTAGATGACCTAGAGGCTTGTTCTTGCATGGAATTTCTGACACGCTTCTCTTACCTAATGGTCCAAGAGCGCAGAAGGAGCAATAGCAATATAATTCACTGAACGGTATAGAAACCTAAAATCAAGTGCTTAAAAAGGCAACAACTTTTTTAAGACTACTTCATAATATGTGGTTGTTTTAAAACCATGTATTAACAACCACCTATTACTTACAGGCCTTCTGTCTCAGTAGAAGAAGGATTTGTGTACGTAATTTCCCACAACTTGAGTTGGAATATTATTAGTAATCCTAGGGGATTCAGGAAAGAGTCATCCTGTGTCTGGCAACAGCCCAGGTCACCCTAGAAAGAAAACAAAGAAATGGTTTTTTCAGTGTTAGACATTGCTATGGAGCTTCATGGAAGATCAGGTAGTTTCTTCTCTGATCTGACTAGTTTGCTATTTGTGTTTTCTGTTACTGAAAATCCTGTGACTTCACCCAACAGTTCTTTCAGGTTCAGCAAGGCAGGCATCAGGTCCTACTGCATGTGTTATTGAAGACATAGGTGATCCTTAGCTCCTTGGGGCAAATCTGAAACGTTTGCCATCATGCTACCAGGACTTGTGTCTGGTGATGGCAGTATGGCGCATGAGAGATGAGCCCAGGATCTCTGCCTGTGGAAATCACTCTTGATTTTTAACTGTTTTTGTAAAGGGGAAGGAATACTAAACTCTTGCGACTCTAATTTCTAGCAGTTCAGTAATTATGTTCTGCTTATCTAAATCCTTTCTTTTAGGCATAAGGAGATTTTTGTGCTCTTATCCACTTCAAGTGACATGTGGTGGTGATGTGCATTACTCAGCTGATAAATGTCTAAAGGGATCTGGGAGTGAAGCAAACTGTTGTTGTGTGGGCTTGTGTAGCACTTCTGGATTTGTGGGGGATGATACATTATATAGTGGTACCCAAGGTTTACCCATCTGGTTTGTGGGTGACAGCTGCCAGTGCTGATGGCTTTACCAAACTAAACAACAGCATTTTTAATCCTTACCTGGCAAGAGGCTTTGGTGATCATGGCACGTTAGTGTTCTTTCTGCATCTTTCCTGTGTGCTAAGGGCACCTGTTTCTATGCAGTTATTTTTGAAAACTTGGCAGGCAAAGGCCATGTGGACCCAGGGAGCATTCAACCCCTACTTTCAGGAGTGAATCGGAAGAAAGCAGGCCTCACAGGATGCAGTAGCTTAGTTACTGTGGGAAAAATTCTCTTTTATCCTCTCTTTGTGTTACTATTTTTCAGTTTCAATAACTTGATTGTCATGGTAATGTATGAAACACCACTTTGCTACAATTTACTACCCACCTGGCTGATGGGATCATTCATTTTCTTCCTTCTTCCCTCCCTCCCCCAAAATCTCCAAAACAAAATTGGACACTCTCGGTATATTGGATGGTAAGTCTTGAGACCTGGAGGTTCTGTTAAAAAGCTAATCCACTTGCTTTGATCTTTAATCATAATTGAAGAAAAGGAGCTTTTTGTTTAGTTTTAAACTTTTGATTAATCACAATAGCTTGTATATTGAGGGGCTGTAGGAGGTCTGTGTGTATGCATAGAGTTTTATTTCCTCTTCTCTTGCATTGGAGAATGATAGGCACTGAAAGAAGTGAGAAGACTGAATATTTTCCCTCAGCTTTCAGTGCCGGTTCTCAAGGTTTTTTTCAGCATCAGATTAAGACTTCCCTTTGATGACAAAATGGCATACTGCACCATCGTGGTTCCTCAGTCCATGTTGTGGAGATTTCATATAGGTTTGTTCATTTTTAAATCTTCAAAAAAATAATTAAAACTGCACTTTGCTCATAGTTGGAAGAATTTTATGGTGTTTTAGTGAAACATTTATGATCTCACGCTTTGTCTCTCTGATTCTCATTCATTAAAACAGACACCTTTTGTCAACTCTGGCATTAGAAAAACTCCTTGGATCTCTGTGGTGATAGTATGACACTGTCAGACCTAAAACCTTTTTTACATTCTCTCAATATACTGGTAGATATCTGAATAGAATAATTCAGTCAGGCAACTAAGCTTATATTATGCCTTTATAACATTTTAAGACATACATAATTCATGTCTTGTGAGTTTTCTGGAGAAATTAAGATGCAGTTGGATAGACAGACATGCAAGTGGCAACAATTCCATTTGAAACCTTTTTGTTTTTCTTTGAGTCTACAGATGATCAAAGGATGCTTTACAAGTTCTGTCCTCCACAGTCATTTGTGAGCAGACAGCATGGTTTATGACTTCGAAAATATAATCTTGTCTCCAAGCTTTACATAATTCTACATGTTTTATTGCAGCAGAAGAAAGCATCGCACATTGATTCTTGGAGTCGGTGCTCACTGTAAGAAGGCTGGACTGAGTTATCTCGCACTCCAGCATCTAGAAACCTTCATCACCAGCCTGCCCATTTAAATAGGTGCCCATCAGTCTGTTTTCACTCACGTAGGGACCACCTACACTCTCCTTAGGGTAGCCAGGCCCTGCTGCCACGCAGACTAATATGTACTTAAATTGTTTGGGGTTTTTTGTTTAACATGATGGTAGGTGGAATTCAAGGTAACTGCCCCACTGTAAAATTCCTTCCATGGGGCCAAATGAAAGCATACTCCCAATGGAAATTTTTTTGTCGATCCCCACTAGTTGTACTTAAGTAAATGCACCTATGTTGCCCTAATTAGAATTTACATTGAGATAGCTATCCTGTTAGTGATCTTATTTTAAAATACACATATTTCTCATGAGACAAGGAGACCACAGACAGGACATTATGTAGGGGATAAGATTATCCTCTTAGCTCTGTTCTCCAGAGATTTCAGTCTGCTACTTTTTGTAGGTTTGAGGTTCACATGCTAATAGGAAGAAGGGCGAGCAAATGGATTATTTTAATTGCAGGGCCAGCCATAGCTTATCTTATCAGACCTGCAGAACAATATGAACAATTTGCTAATTCTGTGCATACTGTTGTGCTGTCTTAAAAAAAAAATAATTAAGAATAAAAATTACTGCTTTTAGTCCCAGTTTGGAAGTAAAAAGATGAAATTATTTGATTCACTTACCAAGGTTTTGAAGCTGCTTTGTAGACAATGGGCAAAATGATAGCTGCTTTTAGGCTTTTAGATGGCCAAAAATGACTAGTCATAAGACGACACAGATTATAATTTTAACATGGCTAAAGTTAAGTAGAGGGTGCCAAAAGTGAAAAACTTTGAAAGTCATGTGGTGTGTGGTGCTTGAAATCAAAATCTACTGCATTCACTGGAACTACAGGTTTAAGGAATAGGAAAGTGGGATGAGGTTGGCTAATGATGCTACCAATGCACTCTTCTCATTACTGAGAACTCTAGTTAATTTATTTTGCCCGCTGGCCGTGTGTTTGAGTATAAAACACCAGCTTTTAAATGTTCTATGAAAATGTATTTTGTAATAAGAAAAACATTCTCAGAAAACCCCCAAAACTCTGGTTTCAGCATTTTGGCAGAGCTAGCATTCATTTCACAGGGGCAGACCTGGGTACCCTGAGGAACTGCACTTGTGGTATTTGGCTATTTCAGCGACACACCAAGCCACAGCACTGGATCCCCGTGCAGGACTGGGGTCTGCTTAGTGAGGTGATAATATATGTCGCTGACAGGTATATGCATAACAAACTGTCTTGTAGACAGTAGAGTAGACATTGTTCACAGTGGCAGCAGATGCAGACAATAAATGCCCTACGTGAGTCCTGTAATTAAATACCAAAGCAAACACTGAAGCATTTGATAACCACAAAAGATGTTTATTGCTCATGCTCAGACCCTGTGAACATTTTTCCTTGCGCTGTGACAAGATAACAGAGAAGGTAACCAAGCATAACATAAAAATGAAAAATACCATTTCCTTGCTCACTGACGGTTTGGAAATGCCATGCCATAGGTTTCTGAGCTTCTCTCGTGTTGTCACGCTTTCAGCAGCTGTAGGATGAATAATTGTGTAAGGCTAGGTCCAAAATATGACTAAGTGTTCAAGGGCAGGATTTTAAGGAGTGTACTTGTGTGAGTGTTGTTTTGTGTGGAAACGTGTGTTGTGGGCCAACAACACCATCAGATAACACGAGTCAGCCATAAGGAAGGAAAGGTGTATGGGGGTTGTTTGGGAAAGGTCAGGGCTGCAATGTGAGGTGGCCATGGCAGAGGAACTGTCACCGGCTTTGCCAGGTCCTCTGTAAATCAGGGAGACTCCAGCAGCAGACAGTGTGCAGATCCTGTCCAAAATGCCCCCATGGCTGCAATCTTCTTGTCCCAGTTTTAGGTGCTAGGCCTTGCCATGGCCGCTCCATGGAAGTGGCAGGGCTCCTACCATGCTCAAGTGATCCCCTCTAGTGGCACTAGCAATATTCTGTATTTTTCTGCCTGTGTCAGAGGTGGCTGAGTCTTGATAACCCCATTTTACAGGAAGGAGGCAAAGGCACCCAGAGGTTGAGCACCTTGGCAGCGAAGCAGCGGCAGGGCCAAAAGCAGAACCGGGGATGTCTGGCCATTCACTCCAGCCTCCTCCATCCCCTCTGTCACAGCTCCAGGCTGCAGCAGCAGCTCCAGCCCCAAAGGCGCTTATTTCCTTTGTGTCTGTGCCCCACTTTCCTACCCCCTCACAGGGATGCTTGGAGGAGGATGGCAAATGATAGCTCCAGGAGCATGAAAGAACCGCGACCTCGAACAGGAGAAAAATTAATTCAAACGAACTTGAAAGTAAAATGCTTTGGTCAGTCTGCAAATCTGTCACTTGCTTTTCCTTGCGATGATAAGAAGGGAAAGGGATGATAAATACCTCTTCACAGATGCTCTCCGAAGCATTTATTGTTTTCTTATGGATGTTTTTTCGCCAGTCTGAAGCAGATGAATTTAACTTCTTTTGAGAGAAGCTTTGGAAGGCTGTTTACATTTTACCTGTGGGAAACACCAGGCTAGTAGAATGATTGCACCTCTCTGTTAGCTTTATTGCACCTTCCCTTGGCAATGCTTTGTTTGTATCAATCAGGGATACTGCAAATAAATTATTCTCGCATCGAGTGAATTCAGTATTCCCCAGGCTTAGGCAGATTAGCACAAATTAAATTCCACATTTTCACACCTGAGGCCATTAGCACTTTATTAACTTTTATTGGAAACAGATAATTGCTATAAATATATTGTATCATTAATTGTGTAATGCATGAATTTATGAAAAAAAATGTATAGCAATTAACATTTTGCAAGTCTGCTGCATAGCTTATACAGAAAATGTGACTTTTTTTCATTGAAGAAAAAAATCTCCTTCCAATGGAAATCTGCTAGAAGAGCATAACTGGGTGCAGGAAGGTTGTCAAGTCTATTCTATTAGCAACCATTTCCTTAAGAAGGGTCTGGTTTAAGCAGTGCAATTTAATGCGATGTACGGAGAGCCTGTTTAAGACCTTTCCCTAGCATTTGGTCGGTGTTCCCTCTATGCCTTTTGTGGCCTGGATATTGCAAGTTTATTCCTTCATTGGCTGCTTATTTGGGAATGCCTCTGTGTTTAGTCTTCTCCATCTCTGTGCATTTATCTACACCTGTCAGATCTCCAAATGCATCCCAGTGCGTTTGTCAAAGCCGGTTTATTACCCGTCTGCTTCTTCTGGCTGCAGGAACCTGAGAAAGGGGTGTTTAAGACTCTGAAGATGCGATCTTCCACTTACTGAGGCATCAGTCTGTAAAACTCAGATCTAAATTTAAATATTCATACCCCAAAGGTTGGGACTGTCAAGCTCAAAGGAGCTGAACAAGAGTAGTGCATTTTTAAATCTAGTTGATTGCTTCCTTTTGAAATTTTTTCAGTCTTAACTAGCATTGTCAAGAACACAAATACATTTTAAAAAATTAGTTTGTGAAATATAAGTACTTACAATGGATAATGAAGCAGTAAGGAGCAACACTCGCCCTTTTTCTGCACTTTGTATCTTATGAACTATTTTTCTAGTTCAAAGTTTTTTTTTTCATTTAAAATAGTGTCTTTACTATTTTCTGTCTGCCAGAAGGCTTCGAAACTCTTTAGTAGCAGGGTCACATCTAGTTATTATCCTAGCTGAACTATCCTTCTCCACTGATCACATATGCAATGATTTCATGAAGGGCATAGGCTTAAAAGGAATAGCATTTTAAAGGTGAAATTTTGCCCATTTATCTGCCAGGATGGGTATACTAAGAGATGGATTCTTCAAGCAAAAATCAAGGAAAGGAAGGGGTGTCTCAACAAAACATCTGTTATTAAAAAAAAAAAAAAAGGAAAAGAGTTTTTTATCCTTGGTCAGTAACTTGTTTGTCTTATCGTTTCCCCTGTGATGAAAGTTGCTGTTGGTTTCAGCAGTGAAATCTCTTATTTGTGAAAAACCTAGCCGTTATAGGCAGAGTGGATTTTATCCCCCAGCTTTCTAATGAAGTCTGTGTGTTACTGTAGAATGCATACGGGTCTGCTTAACACCCTGGAGATGGCAATTTTTAAAACTGTTGGTACTTCATATTTTCAAAGCTCTCTTCATTTTCATCTCTGTGGGTGCTGATCAAACCAATAAACATCTCAGGCTTCAAAAAGATGATTGAGTGGAAAGCCTGATAACCAGAGGAGAAACACTGAGTGTAGGTTATCTGTGCTAACCGCTTTTTTTGTACTCTGTAGAAACCTTTTGCACTGGGAAAGAATTCCTCACTTGCATGTAGAGTGTGGTAGTCGCTAAGGGAAATGATGTAACCTAACTGGAACTGTCACCAAAACAGCATATTTTGTGATATTGCCCCTGTCATTCCCGTCTTAAAGCGTGAATAATAATCGGATCCTGGGAACCACTCTTGTCTCTGTATTTTTATTTTTCTTTCTAGGATATGTTTTTGTAGTACAGTTAAATCAGAGGTGCATGGCATATGGCTTTTTGCTGCATGAATTGCTGCTGATGTGAATGTCAGTGGGCATATAATACCAGATTTTCATTTTGTGAATCACAATGCATGGAATTCAGCCCGAGAGCTCCCCAGACTATAGACCTTATTATAGGCAAATAAAAAAGGGAAGGAAGGGGGGGGAGGTGATGTCTCAGAGATTTTGTTTCAGTTGAAATGAGGTTATCGTGATGAATGATGCAGCTGACAATGAGATTTTTATAGCCTCTCTTTGAGTAGCAGAAGAGCTCGTATTATTGTTGGTTCGCTTTAAGTAATTGTAATCTAAATAGCACCGTGGTTGAAAAGAGCTGCAGAAATCTTTCATACACGTCTCGTAAGCAAAGCCAGGGCGCTTTGTTGTTTTCGTCTCATCTGCCCTTATACAAATGTCCTTCATTGTTTGCAATTTACATCTCACGTATTGTCTTATTGAATACGTCAGTCACCATTAGAAAGGCATTTGCCAGTCAGTCGCCGCTGCTGCTGTTTCTGCATGTCTCTATTTTTAGCACATGAGGTAAGTGGCCAGCATCTGACAAAATGATCCTGCTACCCGGTGCACCAGTGTGTAAATGGAGACTGGCTGTGATAGAGGCATATATGGGAGGGGAGGGCTGCTGGGAGCTGGAGTGAAAGGAGGAGACGGTGCGTGGGTGCGCAGGGTCTCTCCCCTTCTTTACGCACACCAGCTATTTCAAGCCACGTCTGCACATGGGGCCAACAGAGGTACCTGCCTCTGCTGGCTTTCCATAGGTTACCTTGCGCACCGACAGTAGGGCAGCTATAGCAGAGTTATTCCTGCATGGGCTGCGTAAATCTTTCTTAAGTGACGCTCACAGGTTAAACTGGGCCTTGGTGTGCTAATGTGAGCTGTCCTCAAGTTCCCAGAGACTGGATGAGTGCGAAAATGGAGCAGAATGGGAGGTGTAGCGTGTACTTTCTGAAGGAAATGTTAGAATTTGCCACACAGAATATTTGAGCTGGAGACCACAGCAGGGACAGTTGTTAGTTGAGAGTGGTAGTGAAGCTGAGACGTGTGAACTTGGGTTCCACCACTTTTCCACTGAGAGCAAAATAGCTTACTGGAGGATGGAAAGTGGTGTGTGTGCCTCTGAAAGTGGTAAGGCCCTTTTTTCTTTGCCCTTTCACCTCTACATTGTTGATTTGAATAGCCATAGAAGAAATGTTGTGGATTTATTGACGACTGAAAGATAATTTATTGATAGGCTCCCTCACAGTTCCTCAAGTTACCATTGTATGTTGGTCATGGCAAGCAGAAAAGCAAGGTTCCTAGGAATATATATGAAAGCTGAGGAGTATCACCCTAGAAGCTGAGTGCAGGAATGGAGAGGGATTTGATACCATGTAAGTATATTAACCAAAGATCAGAGACAAGTGAAGAAATAAATTCCAAATTCTGTGTCAGAATCCTTGAAAAAGATATTAGTGCAGCTGATTAAAGATCTTGCCATGTCAGTTGAAGATATTCATGCCATGACCATGAAACTGTGAATGTGAGTGTCAGTGGGCATATAATGGGCTGGAGAACCATCCTTGCATCAAGAATGTCAAGTCTGCCTCTAGAAGAGTGGAAGCATCTGGGGAAATGGCCTCCACACATGCTGTGAATTTTATGGTAATTTTTCTCCCTGGAGATGTATCTTCAGATTTCAAGCATCAGTTTTCTGTCTCAGGGAAACTGGCTGATCTTTGTTGTGTTGCTGATATGAGAACCTCAGCAGAAAAAACTTAAAAATTGCAGTTGTATCCATTTTGCTTGAATAGTAAATGTTGCCTAGAACTTTTTGTTGTACCTAACCAAGAGTCCAAAGGAAACTACACATCTCACTGGATCATTGTTACACTGTCACCCTCTTCAGAAGCAATTGATCAGCCCTTCATAGTGAAAATAACATCTCAGAAGTCACCAAGTAGGAAAATGGAACATCCTTATTTTTGTAAAATCAGATGTGTGAGATGAAGGATGTAGTCTCATAGCTGTCAAGATTTTCAGATTCCTTCCAAAAACTCTTTTCTGTGAAAGCTAGGCATTTGGAAGTTGTTAAAGGGCTGTTTTCTTCCTGGTGAATCTTTCTTTTTAAATCTGAATTGATCTGATTGTCATATAACTGATACTTATTCTGCATTTTAAGGCTTGTATGGGATTTTTTTTTTTTTTTAATTTTTTTAAAGCACGTGTATAAGCTAGTGACGGGATTTAGATATCTTACTGGATTTCTCTCTCTGTTCGAAGTGAAGCTTCCTATAGCCTCTCTCCCTGTTCAATACTCTGACTGCCAACAGGTTTTATTCCCTTAGTCTTTCCTTTTGCCTGTCCCCTTTCCTTGGAGCAATGGCATGGCTCATACAGCGCTTCCATCTGTCTTAAGGAGGGTGTTAATGACTTTTCTCACTTTCTGTAGGTGGGGTACCTGTTGAGTACTTTGCACACCGACATCTCCTGTCAAGAGATGAGAAAAGACCCTCTGAGGTCATAGAATATTGGAAGCCAGTTTGTGAAGCCAAGATGGGGGCTACTGGCAACTATGTATTTTCAGCAGTGTTAGAAATCTGAAGGACACTGTTAACATTTTAAAGTCAAAATTACATGCACGGATATGTTTCTTATTCCTAAAAGTGTAGCTATATGGACAAAAAAAGGTCTTCCCTCATGAGTCACCACTTAAATACATTTTAATAATGATGGCACAGGACTGGATATTCTTTTATTTAGTCTAATTCCACATACAGTGGGCTGCAAAGTTTAATTTACTTAGAGAAAAGAACTATCTCCACAAATCTGGGAGATAAACCTCAGGTAGAAGGTATTGTATGTGTGCAGCTTGCAAATGGCTTCAGTTATACACATGGCCTAAGTGGCCTATCACTGTGTAAAATCTTTAAGGTACCAGTTAAAGCAAAACCTTTAAACTGGTGGCTCTACTTGGGGAGAAAATAAAGAAAATCTCTGCATAAAACTTACTTAGCTTTGCATGGGTTAAGGTGTTGGTTTTTTTTTTATTGCCTTGTTGCTTTTAAGCTCCAGAGAACAGGATGTTTCATAGCTGCTCAATTTGCTTAAGTTATTATCATTTGAAAGAATTTGATGATTCTAATTTCCTTCTCTACGCTTCTTAATTTTAGTACTAGAGTAACATTTCAGTATCTAGTATTGATTTTTATGATGGCCAGGGTTTTGATATTAATTTCTGCACCACAGCCAATGCAAACTGAGGACTCAGGAAGACTAATTTCATGTTGTACAAATATAATTGTAGGTGTTTGCTTGTAGGATGGTCGTTGTGTTGATAAGTACCATGAATCAGCAGTGCACCCTTGTGTGATGTGGACTAACTGCATGCTGGGTTGCATTTGCTAAAGCATAGCTAGCAGGTCAAAGGAAGGGATTATTCCCCCCAACTTGGCACTTGTGAGGCAGCAGCTGGAGGACTGTGTCCAATTTCGTGCTCCAGCAATGGGGAGAGATTGATGAAATGGAGCTAGTCCAGCAAAGGGCCACCAAGATGATTAAGGGGGATGGAGTATGTAGTGTTCAAGGGGAATGTGAAGTAACTAGATTTGTTCATCCTGGAAAAGGCTTGGGGGTAGGAGGGTGGATCCAGTTGTATCTTCTTCCACGACCTGAACAAGAAGCTGTAGAGAAGATGCATATCCTTCTTAGAAGTACACAGTGAAAGAAGAAAAGACAAGTTGGAGTGAAGTAAACCAGTAGGACATAAGGATAAAATATTCCCAACTACTCATACTGGTGCAGCACTGGAACAGGTTGCACAGGGAGATTATGGAATCTTAATCCTTGGAGAAACTCAAAATTTGCCCAGACAAGGCCCTGGGCAACCTGCCTTAAGCTTGAGGTTAGCTCTGCTGTGTTTCAGCACTTGATGATGCCTAGAACTTTCTAGCGACCTGAATTATTTTGTAGTTTTATATGTAAAATCTACTTTCTTATCCAGTATGAAACAGGGAGAAATAGTAATTCATATCATTAATCATCACTAAAACAAACACAGATGCAGCACCAACCAATCTTGTAAGTTTTTTCTAATGTTAAAGAAAGTGAAAAAGTTCCTTGTGATGGATGCAGTAGCCACTTTTAAGAAGTCAGGCTTTCCCCATTAACTGCAGTGACCCCTTTAAAGCAGTTTTAACTTGTCTTAGCTCTTGACAGCTGAGCTGTTATTACTCAGGGGCATTCAAGCTCCTTCAGAAATGTGAGGTCAAAAGCATTTCTTCAAAATTTTCTTGCTAACATTTAGGTAAGTATGTTTTACTAAATATTTACCGCTGACTACTACTGCAGCTCAGCTGACATCGTAACTTGTCTAACCACAATAACTCGTTAGCATATTTGAGCCTTAATACTTAAGGTAGGTAATGTGTGTAGCAATTGCAGAGCGATGTTTGGCTACTAGTGGATTGGTTTTGAGGGTGTTTGTGAGTTTGTGGTTGGCTTTTTTTTTTTTTTTTTTAGCGCTTGTCTTGTACACAGACCTCTGTTTTAGCTAAAGCGCCATTGCTTACAGGTTCTAGCTCTATTGCGCCCGTCACTCCACCATCCTGGGGAAGTTTCAGGTATTTCTTTCAAGGAAGGGTTTCTGACCAAAGGAGACCACCATTTAAATTGACAGAACATACAAAGGGTAAGAAAGGAGAAAGGAAAGGTGATGTTAACTAATTTTTAATTGAATAACAAGAATACATAAATGATGTCTTGCTACATGTTGCCCAGAAGATCAGTGGTAGAGATGGGAACTTAGCCCACACCTCACTTGTCAGAGTTTTGATGACAGGACAACCCTGTCTTGGTTTCTTTTCTCCTGTCCTGATACACGATTTTGTTAGCAGGGAGACATATTTTTTTCCTGTGGTGGAAGCACCTTCCACATTTAAGCAAAATATTTTCCTTTTGTTTACATCCTTTAAAGGCTAAAGTAATGAAGTGGTTAGATGCAGTGTTTGCTGCATTTTTTGATGTAAATGACTGAAATGAAAACGTGTTGCAATTTGGGACAGTAATGAGAAGGATGAGGAAGAAATGAAGAGAAGGCATTCACGCTGTCTTTCTGTGCACAATCTCTCATGCACAGCTAACGCAGTAAAAATTACAGGGCAGTGACAGGAGAACTAAAGCTGTCAGAAATTAAAATTTCCTCTCTCTTTAAATGGCCAGGAAGACTATAGTCATAAATGACAAATTTAATAACCAACCAATATTTATCAGTACGTGCGTACGTGAGCACAGCATGTGCAACGCTCGCTGTGATTATCAAGACAAACTAGGACAAGCTGTACTCACGGCAAGCTCAGTACTGCAGCTGGCTTTGGGTGGGTGGGCTTCTGCGGCTGCCACAGATGTTACGGATGCTTTGTGTTGGGCAGAAAATCCACATGTGAGACTGGGACCTTGAATGTAGAAACCTGTACGTTCATGTTGCCTGGCTGTTACTGCCAAGGAGAGGCTATGCCTCAGCCTTTCCGGAAAAAAGTTCCCCACTATCCAGATGTGAAAATTAGTTGCAGGCTTACACAGAAATGTTGAGCACCACAAGACAGGACAACAGCTCAGGTGTGGAAGGCAGCCAGACCTCAATGCGGGCTGCAGCTCCAATAGAAAGGTTGTCTACAATGACCGTATCAAAAGAGTGATATTGGAAGCTTTGCATGCTACAGAGCAAAGCTATTCTAATTAAGCTGATAATTTTAAAATAAAAGGGCTGCAGAAGAACCAAGATAACAGCAAATCATTTCTTTCTATTTTTCCAAATAGTACAAAGTGTTATTAAAAAAAAAAAAAGCTGTTAAAAATATATTCAGGAATCAAAGGAAGAAAAAAGGCAGAAAAATTGTGCAAGCACCATTAAGCTGGGGAAATTTTCCTTGGACAAGCTGCAGTACCTTTTCAAAGCAGCATATGGGGGTTTATTCTGGTGACTCTAATTTTAACATGAATGGGAGTCACGTGGAATACTCCTGGCATACTGCTTTGAAAATATATCCCTGCATGATTAAGGAAGACTGAAATCTTTTTAAACCTCTATTTTTTAATTTTTTTAAAGCAATTCTGAAATGTTTTTAAAGGAAAGCATTAATGGAATGAAAATCGTCCAACCCTGAATAAAGCAGTAATGTAACAGGTAGAAATACTACTGGCTTAGTCCTATAAATATGTTTGTGCTTCAGAGGCTGGGGAATGAAGGGAGAAGAAAACTTGGAGTTTGTACCCACTGTTGCAACTGAGTCTGCATTGCTTGACCTTTATAAATTTGTCTCCTCACTTGGAAGATGAAGTAATCATTCCACCTACTATGTGCAAAGAGGAGATAGTTCAAGGAAGAGAGCGAGTACAAGGCAAGATTTGCCTCTGCGACGGCAGTATTGACAGCATCTTTAGCTCGTGGATGATTGAGACTGAAGAAATGTGTACTCTGAAGATTGATTAGAGAGAGACTCATTAGTGGGAAGGAAGTTCTGAGCAGATGCAACAGCCCTGACAAAATGAGCCAGAACACTGATAGAGCTGGGCCTGGTGTGTGGGCTGAATGTGAGGGAAGGTTGCTGGAGGGAGGTTCAGAGAGTCCTTTCTGACAGCCGGTCCTTCCTACCCATCTTCAGAGAAAACAGTCTTAACAGTTTCTTGAAATGTTTTGAAAAGGCTAAGACAGAAAATGTCCATAAAACTGTATTGATGAATACAGACATGAGCATAGTGAGGATTATGGACAGTCATCTGGTGTCCTTCCAAAGATGCCGATAGGAAAGTTACTTTTTTCTATTACTTTTTTCCTTTTTTTTTTTTGTTTTTTTTTTTTCCAACTGAGAATATAAGGTTTATTTTTATAACTTTGGTTTTGTGTGGGCTGCTGCTATAGTGCTTGAGGATCTCCTCTGATTGTTTGCAATTTCTTATTGCCTGCCTTACTGATATTTATCTATCTTGATATTACAGAGACACACAGAAAAAAAGTTGCCTGCCTTTTCTTTTTCACAAAACCTTCGCTAGTGATACGTTACATCAGGATGCTGATTTTGCCTGTTTTCATATCTGTAGACTTTCAGAGCGGGGTGTTAATATGCTTTCCTGGGGTTTCTCCAGTCGTTCCAACATGGCTGCCACTTCCAGACTTAAACATAAGATGCAACAGGCAGCATAAAAGAAAGGGTATTTATGTCAACCTTATTTAAACAAGAGACTTCATTTAAGCAAGCCTATTTATATAGCGAGCTTATTTATACTACATTTGGCTGTGAATGGGCGTGTGTGGGCATGCTTCTGTTGTGCATGCGACACGTGTTTGGGGTATGTATATTTGACTGCACATTTCCATGTACATGGATTGAAAAAGTGGCTGTTAATGTCTTTGAGAAGGGGATGTTTGCAAAGCCCAGTTTAACCTAGGGAGGCTCTGAAGTCCATGGGAAGAGACGCGCGTTGCCAGAGACTGACACAGTACCGGAGTGTTAGTAGCTCATTTTGTGTGCTCTGAATTGCCCTGTAAGGGTATGGAGGGTATTGCCCTTTCTAGCTAAAGCTAAGCGTCCATTCGGTAAATTGCTCCTATTAGAATATACTTGCAAAAAAAAAATAACTACATGGTAAACAGCCCTAACTGTTCATTCAGCTTATGTGAGCGTTAATTTGACTTTCATGCCTGCACGAGGTGGAAGAAGACAGAGCTGATTGCTCTCAAGCAAGTTTGTTGTGCGCTTGCTGGACCTGGAAACTAGACTTGTGTTTTCTGTTCTTCTCATTGACTGTAGTCTTGGCAATCCCCTTCTGCAGCTCCAGAGCCTTCTGACACTTACCCTTCCCTGCAAGCCTGTGATGTGAAAGTAGTGTGAAATGAATGTGATGAATGGTGGATAGGCCCCCATCAACAGCTATTAAAATAATGGTCTGGAGGTCCTTCAACAGCAGCTGTGAAGGTGAACCAAGGCAAAGATAACTCTAATTGAGCTGTTTTCAGTACACTCTTTCTAAACATCATCAACCAGCATTGTTGTTCTGGTCTTAAAGGTGCATAATCACACTAATACAGTTTCTCTGAAGGCTGCTGTGCATCTGTTGCTCTTAAATAACACAAAGCAGAAGCTTTTGAAATGAAAACACACACGTAGAAAACTCTCCTGAATAAAAATCCCATTTCTTTTTCCAGAATGTCTAGGCAAGTACATATGGGATTTTTAGAAATCTAGAGATGTTTGCTGACGTCATCCATTGTGCCAGTCTTAAGGGCCTGTTGGATGAAACCCAAAGCCCCTGCTTCAGGTCTCATGCTACTAACCTCTTCCCATTAGCAAAAGAGAGCATGAGTTTTGTGTGAACAGATTTAATCTTCCTGTGCAGCAGATGTGCTGACACATGGGCTTCTACAGTCAATGGGGTAAATAATCTTCTCTTTAAGTAGTTCCTAAGTACCTATTTATGTAATTAACATATTAAAAAAAAATCATGTATCATTATTTAAATGGTGAACCATGACAGCATCAGAGTAAGTTCACATACCGGAGACAGATGTATTTTTCCTCTAATTTGTCCCTCCTATTGTTCTTTGGTTTTGTTAAAAGCAGAAAAGTAAAATAAATCATTCTGTTGCCATTTCATAAGATGGAATAGAGCTTTAATCTGAATCTTCCAGAAGAAGAAAACTGCAATGCACTAATGAATAAGATGGAGGGGAGTGTGCATGCATGTAAGAGAGGCAAGACCAAATACGTACATGGCATAATCGGTTTCAACAGTGTTAGGAGTACAATGTACATTCCTCAGTTCCCATCCTATAGAGACCAGGCATTAAAGAGAAGTCTCAGACTGTTTGGATTGCAGATAAATCCAGCTTGTGTTGCTTCTTTGGCAGTCTGTGCAAAGCACAAGCTGGAGAAGTAGCTAAAGGTAGAAGAATATTGCAGGTAAAATGCTGCAGTGATTTGAAATTGTTCTGTCCTGGCCATGTGTGCTCCAAACCAAGTGAGTGAATGAGAAAACTGAGAATAAGATTACATGACTGAAAATTTTCTCAGCATGTTGCAAAGGGGTTTTGATACAAAATTATGATATGCATTTGAACGAGGTAGGTAAAGGTGGAAGCAGGGAAACCCTAACCCCAACCACAGATGACGAGTATGTGATAGATTTGGCAGACAGGGCTCGTATAGGGTTGTAAAACTCACAAGGTGATTTCTGTGGCTCTTGCAGTTGTGTACTTAAGAGTACTACATAAAGACTCATGAAGTTGATGATGTGTACTGTGAAGCCTTTTTCTGTCTACTGTCTGGATTTGTTATAATTGATTTGAAATTCTTCAGTGCCCTCTCATGCTATGTGACTGCTATGTACGTTTGAAATGGCAAGGCTTAAAGGTTGCAGACAGCTGCAGGGGCTTGCGTATTTTAAGGGTTGGTTTTTTATATATATGATGGCTTACAAAGACAAGCTAACTATGATTGTATGGGACACTGCCTCCAAACCTAAACATCACTTGGGGTTGTTTGTCAGATAGGGCTTGGCTGTTTCCAGTGTCAAAGTTAGAAATAATTTTCTTTTTTTTTGGTGTGTGCATGTATCAAAATCTATCCAACTTCAAATCTATTCACTGTGACAGAATAATCTTCCTCTAAGCAACCCAGTTTTTCTTTCATCCTTTTTTTACACCAGGTTTCTTATGTGTGGTTGTGGTGGCTTTCTTCTTTTTGTTTGGTTTTGTTTGTTTGTTTGGGGTTTTTTGTGGGGTTCTATTTTTGTTTTAAGATGGGGATATTTTGGTTCTACATTAAACATGAAGCATTTTAGATCTTAGAGTTAACACTGGAGGTGGAAATGGAGCCTACAGTCACACTGTCTTGACTAGGAAGTCTCCTTTCACCATTCAGACTACGTGTAATCATTTAGCAATAGGAAAATGGAGAAATATTCATGTCAGTTCCTGTAGCCAGTTTCAGGATTGTTTGTAGGCTGTCTTTGGCTTAGCTGAAGAACTTGAGTTTTCAGAGAAGATGAAGAAGTATTGCAGATTCAACATCCCTAGACAGTCATCCGGGCTCCTGTTGTCCATGTCCAAGACTCTTGTATGAAACTCTATAAAGCTCTAATTTCATTTGTATAAGACAAGTGGAGATTTTCTTTAACTCACCTCCCTGCATCTCGGAGGCTTTTAATATACATATGCATCCTCAGAAGGTGGGCAGCTGGCCCGGTGGTGCAGGAAGAGACTTGAATGCTCCCTGTGCTCAAAGTACAGGAGAAGGTAGTGAGTACTGAACGGGCGCATTGGTGCTTGGATGGTGGAAATCAAATCCGTCCATGCTTTGCAGAATGAAAGGTTGTGTGGTTTTGTTACTCATGTAGACCTTCCCGGGTGCTATGGTGGCAGATCACCTCTGAAGGTCACGTCTAATCTGATTTGCAAAGCTGTGTTCCTGACAGTGTTTTCAGCAGCTTATATATCACTTGGTGTTCCTAGTCAGATAAGCTCTGTGGTTTGTAGTAAGGCTGTCTTAAGTGGCAGAAAGGATAGATATCTCTTTGTGCGGTGGCCCAGCATTTTCATTTTAATTTGGGTTATGTGCTGGTATCCAAAAACTTCTTTCAGATGCATTAGTATTAAAAAGACAACCAGCCAACCAAAAACACCTGCTTGTTTGAAATAAAGTGTAGGGGGCTCCTGGTAAAGGAGGCACAAGATTTTCTGTTACTAGGATTTGGGGGAAACCAAACTAAATGTGAAATGTGACCTTGAAAGTTTCTGAAATATTTGCGTTTTGTTGTATGTATCTACAGCTTAAGTCCTAATTGACGCTTCAAGAATACAGATGTGGAAGGGAAATCTGTAGTTATTCCTGGAATAAATGAATGGGACTAGCTGTTCCTGGTGCAAATCAGCTGCTTCTACAAACAGACTTTTGAAAGGGCTGGAAAGTTTACTGAGAATTGACGGATAATTCATGGCACTGGAAGAGGAGTTACTAGGAGCCAACCAGTGAGTCTGTGACTTGGGAAGTGTTAGTAGGTTAACCGTCATCCCCCATGTAGGTATCTAGGCTAAAAAAAGTAAAACCCACGATCTGGAAGGATGAGTAAGCATTATATCACCGTTGATTGTACCTCAGCTCCCACACATAAACAGGTCTTAGCCCATGACAGCATACTGCCGAGAGCTGCTGTCGGATTGGCAAGTAGCAGCTTTGGTGTGAAGCCTTCCTGGAAATCTTTGATCCTTTTTGGTTGAACAACATCATTTTATTCCACTGTCTTAGAAGATTTTTTACAAATCTCGTTTATTATGTCACTTTGAAATTGCCTGGATTTTTCTAGCCTTGAATTTTTGATCTCCCTTAAAAGCTTTCTTAGGTATTTGTGCCCTGTCCTGCTTTAGAGTGCAGCAAATTTCTTAGTCTGTTTATTCTTGCACCACAACCTTGGGAGAAAAAGAAATGCAATTTACAGGAGAGATTACTAAGAAAAGAGTGTGACAAAGGGTGAGGTTTCTTAAAGTTAAATCTAAGAGCTTGCTCCCATGAGAAGCAGAGATCTCTGTCACTGCTGTTCCTTTCCTATGGCAGGAAAAGACCTTAAAATGGTTCTTCTGAGTTCTTGACTGGTTGCCCTAATCTAGGACGCAGTCTTCTCCTTGTCAGTGGGTGAAATGCAGATGAAGAGCTTTGGAAACTGGGCCAAGGGAAGGTTTCTCCAGATACTTCAAAGTTGCACTTATTATGTTTGCTTGCAGCAGTGCGTTGTTTAACAAAGCACAGCCTAATGAAAAGTTTTGAAGTCTGTATATCATACAACAGAAAGGAATAATTTATTTGATTAGGAAGCTCACAAATTTAATATTGGCTTAAGAAACAAATTACAGTATAGAGAGCCACTAGGAATGTGACAGTTGTTTTTCGTTGTCCAGTAGCATTTCATATATTTATTTATGGTTTGCATGACTATTTTAAGCTATACATATTGACAATACTTTCCATCCATAAGACATGATAATAACAGCTAGCAAAATGAACATTGGAACTGCTGAGCTGCTTCATCATTCACAGGCAAATGACGACAGGGTATGCTCCACACCCTCAGACCACCCTCTCCGCTGTGTGATTGAGGCAGACGGAGGGGTGGGAGAGGGATGGAACTGGATAGAATGCTTTTTTTTTTTTTTTTTACACCAAGTCCTATCAGCAAATCTAGGCTTTTTAATTATTCCCCCCTCCCCCTAAAAGGCACATTGAACATCCTTCCACAGTTTAATGTTTCAGAACTAAAGAGTGACCACAAAAGCCTGCAAGCTCCGAGTAATGATGGTGCTGCAGGAAGTAGGAGGTGGTGCTGCTGCTCTAAAGGAAAACGAAAAGCCGGAAGAAGTACAGTATTGCAAGAAGTGAATCCTTATGGCGTCCTGAGCCATTAAAAAATCCAGTTCTCTTAAAAGCTCGTTTCTCTGTCAAAAATGATAATTGAATGACAGATGCCCTGAAAAAACAGATATCCTGGAGTAGGTCTCTGTTCTCGGCCTTGCTCTTGAGTACTAGACCAATGGGCTTCAAAGACCTTCCTGGACTCTGGGTTAGGCCCACAGACGACTGGTAGAAGACATTTAACAAGCAGTGGCCTTTATTATACACGGGGATCTGGGATTCTACCTGCAAGACTCTGTCACAATGCATTTTAAAATGCCACTATTTACAATGGCTAATGCAGTGTGGATATCTGTTATTACAGCAATACAGGAACAGGTTTTTTCAGAGGGGCCTTCATTTTTTATTCTTCTTTTAGTTAAATAAGTGAAAGTAAGTGTTCATGAAAAAGGAACATGTCCTCCTTTTTTCCGTCTGAAATTCTTCTCTAACAGCATTATAGTAGTACATCAGTGTCATAGTCTGTCTGGGCTTATCTTTGTAATATAAACAGATGCATTTAGGTATTCTTCCCGTTCTGCAGTTTCAGTAACAGAAGCATGGAGAGGATTTTTTCAGGTGTCCCAGAGAAAATGAGGAGCGGCCAGAAATTACCCTGAACTGCCAAGTCCCTCTGCTTTCTTTCCTCTTCTGACCTAGTCATCTCTCCTTTCTTGTCTTGTCAGAGGGTAGCACAGAGATTTATATCCATGGATAACAACCCTTTTGTGCATGAAGTTTTCCTGGTGGCATGTTTCATCAGACCCTGGGCAGAATAGGGAACATCCAGTGTAGAATTAGTTGCCTGAAGACTCAGGTCACTGTCTGTGGGTGCCAGATACAATTTTGGAAGTCCACTAGCAAAACAGCAGATTGTTTAGGAAGTTTCATAATAGTCGTGTCAGATTTTGACCCCATTTTGGACAGATGCAGTTTGTAGAACTGGAAAGTGAAATGTAGTATTTTGACAGCCCACACAGCAGTCTTGTCTTGTGCTGGTCCATTATTGAAACTTAAAATGTGAGTAATGTGTATTACTTGGACACACAGGGAGTGTACCTCCGTAGCAAATGCGTGCATACGAGTGAATACTTATCGTGTATATATACTGTGGTGTATATATATACTTCTCGTTCATGTACATATGCGTAACTCGGTGTGTTTGCGCAGGGAGAAAGTCAACGTGTGCCCAGCTCTGCGTGTACTTTCCCAGCGTGTATGAAAAGAGAAAGCAAACTCGCAATCAAATAAGCAGCGAGAGTGGAGGAAAAAAAGATGAGATTGCAGTTGATTATGAGCCTGGCAGCAGATGTGCTACACAAATCCAGCCCGCTGCATCCAGGCTGTTTCCATGGCGATGGAGCGAGTAATTGTGGAGCTCCGGCGCGCTCCCCCGCGGCCCCCGCCAAGGTGGACGCGGGCGGCGGGTCCCCACCGACACTGCCTGGCTCCCTCCGGGCGAGCGCCAGGCCCTGGGAAAAAAACTAGTAGGCAGAGAGGGGGAGCCCCAGAGATGGGGAGCTGCGATTTATTTATTTTCCCCACCGTCTGACGGTAGAATGCTAGGGAGCGGCGCTCTTCCTCGGAAAGATGGTCTCCCAAGATGCTAAATAAATGGGCAGGAGTTTCCCCGAAATGGGAGCGGGCTGCGATTGGCTGCCGCCGCCCGCCCGTGCCAATGGGAGCCCGACGGGCCATCGGGTACCCGCAACATAAGCAAAGCTACACGCTTGCCCCGGCGGGCACGGGGACCGGAGAGCAGGCGAAGGTGTGCAAAGGAGGGGGTCTGCTCCTCTCACATGGCTACGCCAAGGACGGATCTCGTTAGAGAGCTTCGTCGGAGACCATCTGCCGCTCGCGCGCATTGTGCCTTCCGCAAAAAGCAGCATTAAGTCATTTGCTCGCTGTCGTGTGGGAGGCGAATTTGTCATCGGGAACGATGGAGCTACAGGATCTCTGTAAGTAAATCTCTATACTTTATCCTGATATTTCAGCCCGGGCACAGATCAATAAATGGTGTTGAGGAATGGAAAAAGCAAATTAGTAGCAACTGCAAATAGCGCAAAGGATTTCTCAGTTTTGTTTCGCATGTAGTGAGATGTGTTCTTCTTAATCATTTCAGGCATCGGACAAACTAGTTAGCTGTTTGCATTGCCTTGGATGGTTGTTTAGCCTAATTAAGACTAGTCTGTGGAAGGATGCCGTATTCTCCGAGACATTTCAGAACACTTGTGTGTTTGAAAAGGCAAGCAAACCACATGGAGCAGAATATCATAGGCACAAAAGTCCCAGGTGCCCCTGTGTAGTCACCAGCATTTGTGGTGTCAGTATAATAATAACAGGCGCGTTATTACAATGATTTGTAAAACACTAGTTCAGGCATTGATCCAAGAAAACATGAGTTGCTTGTCATCCATCTCTGTGCTCAGCACAGAGAATCATTGCTTTTCCTGCCCTCTATGTTAGTTTTTCTTTTTTTTTTTTTCTCTTTTAATTAATTTCTCCTTTGGAGGAGGCTTTTTTTAAAAAAAAAAAGATATAATTCAAAAACGTTCTTGTTTGTTGATGAAACAGGTGAGAGCATGATAAGTGTGTAGAGTTTCCTTTTTTACCATTGCGGGGCATGAGTTAGAAGTTGGTTCCTTTGCCTGTCGGGACTCCGCTTTTGATTCTGTAAAGCAGAAACAGTATATTTAGAAGTGAGGGGGGGAAGGGAGGGTGCAAATCTGTCCCTCTGTAACCCTCTGGGGTTACTTCAGTTACACCAGGCATGAATTTGGCTCAGCTTTGTTCATGTTTTATCAGGTATTTGCTGTTAGACAGAGAGCTTTGCTGCACGGGGCTCGTGGATGGCTGTCTGCTTAACCCTCTCGGAGGCTGTAGTCATCTTATCTGGTTTGTGAAAATACATAGGAGAGAGGGCAGAAATGGGAATAAAAAGATTTAGAAAAAACTTTCTATATTAGTACTCTGTGCCTGAGCTAGTCATATGTATCAGGAATTTTATAGTAACCAAACTAGGTGCAAACATCATATGAAACTGGCTGCTTTTTAGGGATCCATTTTCAGTGTCTTGTATTTGTTTTAGAAATAAATGCACAACTTCCTTTCCAAGTGTCGGGAGCCGCTGGGAAGTCACATTGCTGCCTGGGAATCTCAGGCTGAGGGTGTGATTTTTGGATATGGCTTAACTGGTCAGCTTTGCTTTTGAGAGGTTGCAAGTTGAGGCAGGAAGGTGTGTCCATGGGGCTTATCCCTTCAGTTAAAGGAATCAGCATCACCTCAAGTGTTGGTGCTGAAAAGAATTGTCAGTGTTTTCATAATCTGTTTGATCAAAATAAATTAGAAAGATATGGAACATAGAATTCAGTGCATCAATACAGTGAGAGCGTCTGTTGGTGAAGGTTACAGTAAGCTCCTCTGTATACTTTTGAGTGTTTAACCCAATGTATCACTAGTGCAGGAGAAGCCCCCATTAAGTTTGAATTATTGTCTTTTCTGAAGACATGGATGTAAGTCACTTTTCCCTGTGTTTTCCAGGGATGTTTGGGTCATCTTTTATTGTAGTGATGTCCCCGGGCATCCTATGCACTGGACTTAAAACCGTAATTTTCCTAATCTGTGCAAAAGAGAGAACTGTTAGCTCTTATTGCAAAACTTATGTTTGTTTAGCAGTGATGCAAGTGCTAAGAATGAAATTTTTAAAATTAAGCAGATATTTAGCTGCCATGTCACCTTCCCCTGGGGCTTGTATCATTCATTTGTATTTACTTAGCACTGGTGTAGCTGAAAATCCCATCACGTATGGCAGTTTAAGCAAAGAGGTGTGCCCACTCCCCATCTTGGAGGGGGATGCTTTGATCTAGGCTGAGATATTCCATAAAACACTGAGGGAGATCTTGGATTCTTGCACACCTGGGCATGGTTTGTTCCTGGCTCCAGGCTGGTCATTTTGAACACGTTTGGGGTGCATCAAAATGAAGCTCTCTTGCATCTTTGGGGGTTTTTAATTCTATACCCACTACCTTCTGCTTTATTTTCTGATTGATAATGTGAAAGCCGAGGAGAACATTGTCTTTTAAGGTCACTGCAAATCTTAAGATGATATTTTAGTTCTTGTTAGCGCTCCAGTTCAAACAACATAAACCTCTCAAGTTTAGTCACTAGCATTAGGCAAATACTGTGTGACTGATAGAGTTCCTGTATCTTCCATAACCTTGTTTGAAGGGATTTGTTTGCCTGTCTATCCCTGTGCATTAGCAGATAAAAGGAGGGGCACGGGGAGGGAGAGAGACAGCCTGTAACTGCTAAGCTTTGGATAGTGCATTGGTTCAGCCTGTCTGAGGGCTTCAAACCACGGTGGTGCCTGAGGTAGAAAAATTCATGTTGCAGTCAAAGGCACACTTGCATTAGATTTTTGACCTGATGGTGCAGAGAACAGTTGCTTGTCGTTAGTGCTTGAGGATGATCTATGTGGGAGAGGCATTTCAGATTCCCAGGCTATAAGAGTTCCAGCAACAGAGGAGTGAGTGGGCTTCAGTGAGAGCTGTGGCATGCTGGCAGCAGTTGGGAGGATGCAGAAGCTGAAAAATGCTATCTTGGGGTAGCTTTAATTGGTTGCATTGGAAAACACTTGGTTTGATGGGCTCATATGTCTTCTAAAATGCTTGGTGCCAGACCAAATTGGCATACCTCCATTGACTTACACGAGAAGCCACCAGACATTGATCTGATCTTCAGTCTTGTGCTTATGTTTTTCTTGGAAGAGCAAGATTTTTATAAAAGCAGCAGGTCATTTTTCCTCTCCATTTGCCTCAGCAACAGTAATATTGAAAACCTGGGTAGAATGGGCATTCCACAGGTTTTGACTTATTTCCATGGACTTTAAACTTAATGGGTTATCCTTCATCTGCTTGCAGAGCCTCGTTCTCATGCGTTAGCCCATACTGGAAGCGTAGAGTACAAATCCAGATGGGAGGCTTTATACATATCCAGAAATACTAAATTTGAATATTTCATTCTTTCCCTGGATCTTAACCCTTCTTCATTTTCACTAAAACCGTTGTGGTAATTCATGTTCTAGGTAAACAGATACTAGAGCCACCGGTCTTCAGTTTTGCCTCAGTTGTATTTTTTTCCACCCAATTATTCAAATGTGTAGGTACAACTTTTACACAAACTATAAACCAACTACTCTTCTTTAGGTGGCTTGATGTATTTACATCCAAATGAATTGCAGACAGTCCTAACTCCAAATGAGATTAACATGTCAAATGAGAACAGTTCCTATTTTTGTGTCTGGAAAAAACATTCTATGGAAAAGTTACTCCATGCTAAGACTTGGCTTACATAGAGCATCATGCCAAGTCACAGAAAGCTCTCCCTCCCTGTTCAGTACCTGCACACTTGCATCTCAAATGGCGAGAGCACACAACAAAGCGACACCAAGCACAGAATAAAAATGGAACAGCAGTAAAACAAAGGCGAGTGAATCGTGAAAAACCCATTGATTTGCTTGACACCCATTTTGTTCAGCATTGTGCAGTGCTAATCTGAAAACTCCTGTGCGTCACAAAAAGTTTTCGGAACAATAAGAACTGTCAATTCCAGCAGATTTTACAGACCTGTCATTATTCTTCCATTGTCTTGAAGCACTAAGTGGCGTACAGAGGGATTTTTGGCAGGAGTTCAGGAGTGGTCTCGTAAAGAGGAATCGTGTGTCACTACCTTATGTATGTTATCATTTGCAATTAGAATTTAGCCCAGTGCAGGCCCCTAGAAGCATGTCTGCCCCCATATGAGTGTGCTACTTTTATGGTGCTCATTTATTTTGTCTCTTAAAAAAAACAGAACCACAAATCACCACTTTTTCCTGGTTTTAATTGCAAAAATGTAAAAGCAAGAAATTATAGATGACTTTCTGCATTTTTATTTGATGTCTTCTAGAGAACTACAATACTGTAATGAACTGATATTCTGCCCCACCTGTTGCTCCTTGAAAAAGGTGGGAACAGCAATAGTGATGGCCACAGCAGAATTTTTTATTAACTCCCTTTCTCTTGAGATGGTACTGCTGGTACCTCTCTTGGAGTATCTGGGTCCTTCCCTGATCTGGTGGAGCAAAATTCCTTCTGCTCTGCCCTGTGTTCTTTCACTCCAGATGCTTTGCCCCCCAGTTAGAAAAAGAAGTGCACACACACACACACACACACCCCATCATTAGGAACTGCAGCCGCTCTTCAGGATGTGCCCTGGAGAAGCAGCATGATGGGGAGAAAGATTGACTTTGTCTCAGAGAGACTCAATTTTAAGTTCTTTATCCAGAATCAGGGGCCATGTAACAGGACAGTGTTCATATTGCAATAAATCCGCAGCATTTTCAAAAGTCTGTGGGGCATAGATCCCTTTTTTGTGGACTTCACACAAATTCTGGCTGGTTTCACTACTTAAGAATTTAGTGGTTTCAAAGAAACGCGTGAAAGTCAGACCTCAGAGGACACATACGACCTTCATATAAACTAGACCTTTGATTAGCTGTAGTTTGGGCGTTTTAAACTCCTCTGTAATGCACAAAATCAATCTTGTAATGGGGTGAAAAAAAGAGATCTTCGTATTAATGCTAGCACGCTGTCAAATTAATACATCAAATAATATAGTCTTATCCTGAATTGGTGGACTGCTTTTATCAGCACTTTTGATGTGGCAAAGAAAGTGCTCGTTCCATAGCTACAAACCCAGCTCTCGTAGTCTTCCCTTCTCTTTGAACTTCAGTTTTCTTAAGACTTGGAACATTGTGATACAGAGAGCAGCTTTCACAGCTAGGTATTTCAAGATTCACATCCAAAGGCATATTAGAAGCCACACAAAGGGATTTTCTTTTAAACAAGGTTTTCAAATATATGTAACCTTCTGGCTTGACCTCTGGATCCACTCCCAGTCTGCATTTCAAGAAAAAGAATCTACCTGCATATGGTTATCTCCACTAAGATCAAAGCTGTCGATGTATTCTGAAACCTGTGAGAATGAAATGGATGTTAAAAAAAAAGTGGGGGAAATGGTGAAAAGATTTGAATGAGTTCACATTTATAAGAGACACACACCCACGGATCTTGGAAACAAGGGAAGACTTTCAGGATTAGCTGCAGCTCTTCTGTTCAGAAGCAGCAGAACGTTTCTTTATTTGTTAGCCTCACCAAGGTAATTAAACAGACTTGAAAACATAAACAAAAATAGATTTTCTAGATCCCTACAAATAAAGCTCTGCGAGCGTTTGGCCGTGAAAGTTAATAAGGTTCTAACTTTAGACTGGGTTTTCTGCCTGGTGCCTAACAAAAGCCACTGCAAAGGACAGTGTTATTTTATGCTGCCTTTGGAGCCCCTCATCGAGGTGTGGTGTCTTTCCCAGTTTCCACCCTTCTCTGGCAAAGGTGTAACTTGTCATAGATTTATCCCAGCTCCAATGAGTACTTCCTGAAGGACTGCCATGACTGTCCTAGTAGGTATCGGCAGAGCGAGGAATGCAGCTCTGTGCATCTACTCGTGTCTCCTGCTGTCCTGTGTGAAAGCAGCAGAGCAGCTTTGCAGACCCTGTCTGCCCTCCCAGATGGATCATGGACATAAGGCACAGCAGAGTCAAGGTGTGCATTTTGCTGCGTTGCACCTTTGCCTCAGCACGACAAGCCATAGCAGAGCCCTTGGCTTTCAGCTGGCTGGGATGTGCCAGAACGTGCTGGAGCTACTGCCCTGAACCCCCTCCAAGGGAAACATGCCCCAGTTTTTGTCACTGCCACAAGGTTATCATCTCTGCATCTGATAATTCAGCATGGTGCTGAGGAACGTTGTGGCTGCAAGAAACTTGCTCTGCAAGAAAACTAATTCACGGTCCCTATATTCAACAGAAGGGGTTAAAATGTACCCGTGGCACTGGCCACAGGGAAGGGAAGGACCATAGATCAACCAGTCTTCTCTCCTGACTCTCTCTGTGCCTTCAGAAGGGACCTTCTCCTCTCCCCCTCCCCATACTCACCTTTTGTAGGGTGGAATTAAGCCACTTGGCTGACAGAAGCTCCACTCAGCTTTCAGAAAGGGGAGCCTCCCTGATGTGAGACTCTTTATTGTCTGTTCAAGCTCTCGGGATCGTGCTTTGAAACAGCTACAGCTGCAGAGAGGCACATGACATCCATGAAACCTCTCACTTTTACAGTACTAACTGCTTTGGTGCATAAAGTAAATAGAGAAAGGCTTGAGTTAGAAATCTCTCTGATGCTTTGTAACTGCAATGAGAATTTGTGTTATATTTATATGTTAGTAGTTGGTCTTGAATTTTTCTGCCTTTAAATGATATTATAACCCAGTTAAATATTTAATAGAAGAGTGGAAAGTCTATTCACAGTTGTTTCACAAATAAATTCCTTTATTCTCACTTCCCAGCTTACCTTTTAAAATCCTCTGTTCAAATTATCACCCTATCTCAAACAGCAACACAATGTTTTGGGATTATGCTTAGAATGTCTTAAGTCCCATTTTCAATTGCAAGTGGAATTATATCCATTTCTAATGGTACGGAAAAGGTACAGGTGAATCTCAAAATAAGTTCTGCTTGTTCATGCATGAAATTATATATCAGCCCACCTTTGCATGCAGGATTTCCATCATTCAAAAGTCACGGGCCTCTACACCAGACTGAACTTTGCACCAATCCCAAGAACAGTTTTCACTGCTAAGGGTTCTATTCCAGCAAATTTCAAGGCTTTGAATTTTTGTTGTATATTTAAGGTATAAGTTAGAACATCTAACCAAGAATTTCTTTGGTGGAGTAAATATCAAGTGTTTCAGGCATACAGATCTGATCATTAGCATTTATCATGCATTTGGTTAGACAAACAGTTGCTGGATGCGTGTCAGATTTTTTGGATTATAAAGCACTTTGCTGTCAGGTTTCAACCAAGAAAGAACTAGTCACCTTTATAATTCTGTTAACTGTTATGGGGTATTGGTAACTGAATGAAACTTGTTCTTTTCAGTCAGAGAGATACATGACAGATTTGTAATGTGAAAAGTATAGGAAAGCCCTACAGCTAATTATATGATTTTAAACTTAAACACCAGAGCTCAGTTGCTGCTTGTTCCAGAAGTTTGTCTGAGCTATGATTTAAAGGTTTTATTGCACCAAAATCCCAGAGGTTGTTGCAGTTTGCAATAGTGGGCTGCCAAAAGATAATCACAGTGTGTAGTTCTTGTGATTGTAAAGAAATCTGCACATTTCATCAGGATCTCTTGCACAGGCAGACACCTGGGTCTGAATCCAGATCCTTTCAGATCATGCCCTTGGTCTGGTGTCCCCGTCATTGCCTCTGCATCATTAGTGCTGGTAAACTGTGTAACCTAATAAGGGGATTGTGCATCTCTAATGCTACAGCCCATTTGGAGCATCTATCTGTGGCGGATGCCACGGAACACCCATGAAAAGTGAATGCAGTAGGTTGTGTGGGAGTTTTGGTGCAGAGCACAGCGGTCCTGCTTTGCAATTCCAGTCGCCTCAGCAGTATTCATTGCTTATATGAACATTGCGCTTCGGGTGCAAACTCAGGAGCTGCTTAAAAGGAACACCACCGCAGAAGGCGAAACATTGGCTGTGTTGAAACAAGGGTTAAAACTCCCATCAGTTTCAGGCTGGTCCCCAGAATCAAGGGGTTGTCTTTCTTGTGGAGGGAAGTGGTCAAATTGTACCATGAACTCAGTCAAAAGGCACCTCCTCCTAAAGAAGATGAAAGATGTCCAAGAGCTCTTTGTGAGTCAGTTGCAAAACAAGCAACAATTTTGATTATGGATGTATAGAAAAGAATGTTTGTTCCACCGGGGATAACAGCTTGTTACTTGCTTTGCTCTCAGGATGCAGAGAGAAAGGAAGAGAGAGGAAGAGAAAGAAAGTACTTGTAGCCAAGTTGGCTGCTACAGTCCAGCAGCCCAGTCAATCAAATTGTTTCATCATTCCAAGTCATTCTGTAATAGCACTGATTTCTATTGCTGTCCTGCAATTGTCCCCTGTTGATAATTTCAGTTTTGTCAAGAGATGGCAGAGATTTTGCTGAAAACCTGCAAGCTCCTCTTACCTGCAGCGAACAGCAGGAGAGCAGAGTAAGACTTCCTCCTTTTCATTGATGCCTATAAATAGTCCATGCTAACCCTAACAGCCTTGAAGACGTAGGGGATCTTTTTTTAAAAAAGAATCCACTATTTTTAAAACCACATTGACTCAGCAGAAGGAGACGTGTGCGTTTTAGTTCATAATAGGTTGATAATCAAGCCCGCTGTGAATGCTTGGCTCTTTAATTCTGGCTGTAACATTTTACATTTATTTTAACTCTGCAGTGGACTGGCCTAAGTCTTGATATAATGGCCAGAAAGGAGTCTGCCACATTATTGTATATATTAAAAAAAATAATGTCTTAGTTACAGTGTAGTTTTCTTTTTCTTCCGTTTTCTCTGTGTTTGTGAGAAAAACAGGAGATAATTAACCAAAGTGCATTTAATTTATAGCTAGGAACAGGTTGCTTAATAACAAATTCTGTAGTTCTCCATTGTGCTAAGCAGAAATAGTCACAAGAGCCATTCTATTGATTTCAGTGGGATTACTCCAACGTGCAAATGCCATCTGAACATGATTTGAGCTACTTTGAAAAGTAGATGAGGTTTCCTAGGAAGCTGAGTCCCTTGGTCTTGGGAACAGGAGCTTTTGGTTTTTTAATAGGACACTAGTATGCAAGAATCCAATTATTAGAAATTACTGGAAAATTGAGTTTTATGAAGAGGCGGAGATAACCAGGACAATTGATATTGCTGATGTCAGAAGAAAAATGGTTTGCTCGCTATGTATAGATGTTACAAATAATGTAGGAATACTTCACCTTTTGGCTTGCCCTGTAGTCCTAGAAGATTTCTTATTAATACAATTCAAAGGCTTATCACTGGAAATGTAAATTTCTGCAGAACATGCAGATCTCTGTATTGCCAGATTATTTTTATTTTTGCTGTGATTGTAGGCACACTTAAAAGGCATCTTCAAAAAAAGTAACTAAATTAATGCATGTACCATACTGACAAATGTATAAGTGAAACAAGGAGATTTTACCGATCAATCGAGTTATTTTCTTGCTGGTATCAGTCTTGAGGAGGAGTTGAGTTCTGAAAATATTTTACCCGTAAAAAGGTTTTTGGTGTGAGTTTGAAAAGGAAGAAAAAGAGCAGATTCCTACTATTTTATGTGTATTTTCAGGTTTGATAGAGAGGAAGATTAAACTGTGTGTGTTTGACAGTAGCATTTGATCACTTGAGTGAGATTCTGTCTGTTCTGCTCTTAATCCTGTGGTAATTCGGGATCCTTAACCACCAATTTCTAAACATGATAATCCACACCCCCTGCAGTCAGTTGTGTTGGTCTCATCAAGACTGACACTGAACTTTCTGGTCTTTAAATAGACAGTAGCTTAACCTAGCAGCCCGTTAAGTGGTGTTGGATTTTCTTTTAAATGAGTTTGGCCGGTCTAGTAGTTGTTTTCAGTGTAATGCTTAGATGTCATTCTTCTCTTTGGGTCCTTTGAGGATGGCCTTTCTGCAGTAGTGATGAAAATTATCCCTGCTTAGGAATCTCACCTGTGTTGAAACTTCAGTTAACATCATGAAAAAGAGCTTTCCTGTATAGACTGTTTGCTTTGCTCACTGATCTGAAAGCCCACCGTTTTCCTGAGTGCTTTGCTTTAGTAAGACCTGCCTTGCCACAGGGTAAGTCAGAGAGAAAACCTCACAGTAACCATCAAAGCTTTTGTTGAAATATCAGCATGAGCTGGCTACAACTCCTCCAGTGCAGATATCCTACCCTATGTGTTCTAGATTGCTATTAGAAAGAAGGAGAAGGGGAGCTGGTTCTTAGGCATGTCACAGTGCAAAACACCCCCCACCACCACCCAAAATGCTGTTAATGAACCTTCAGAATTAGATGGGTCTCTTTTTAAATAACAAATAATTTCACTTTATATTCCTCTCAATTTTATTTTAGAAAATTATTTCTAAGATAAAGGAATTTAGAAGCATAAATAACCTGGATAAGGCTATAAAACCAGTGTCCCTGTTTTCAGCAGTAGAAGTATCAGGAGTTAGACTGTAGATGTTTATAGATGCCATCCGGTAGCTTTTCATTGACACCAGTGGGCGCTCAGGTTTGCTCTAGCTTGCTATTAGAGAGGCAGAATAAAGTCTACATTGGCCAAATTGATCTTCTGTCAGCAGCTACCCTCTAAGCATAACATACGTATAAGCTGCAGACACACACATGGTACTAGCTAGAAGGCTGGCTACTGATTAGATATATACTAAATTAACATACAGGTTCTGTAACCTCTGCTCTCTTTTATCACGTAGAGTGGCAAGAAGGCCATGTCTTCTGGAGATCTTTAGTATACTAGTTAAAACCAGGAAAACTAGTAAAGGGACTTGTCTCTAAAGCTCTGGAAAGGTGAAGTCAAAGTCACTCACTCTCTGCATTACCAGAGCAGAATGATGGCCAGAAAGTACTCAGCAAAACCCAAGGGAGGAAAACAGGTTGCAAGTTCTCGCAGTGTTTGAGGGCAAAGAAGAATTAGAAACGAGAAGAGCGGAACAGTAAGCCAAGATTTGTTGTAGCTAGCAGTCTGTGTTGTGAAGGGAAGAGAGAACATTCATGCCATATCCAGAATGGAAATACCGAGACCAACCTTGAACAAGAAAGTATTCTTTGTATTTGGCAGGCATGCTATCTCTGAGAAGCAGCAAGGGAGAAAGCACTATCTCATGGTGCAGTTGGTGACTAAGTCAGACTGACACAGTCTGTTTCAGTTCCTCCATCCACCACAGATTTGTTGTGCCACCTTGAACCAAGCAAGAGAACTTCACTATTGCTCCCTGGCTTTCCACCTCTGACACACGTGAGCAGTAACACTGTCCTGAGTTAATGGGATGTTGCAGGTATAAAATATACTGAAGATTCAATGCTGTGGCTCAGAGCGAGCAAAAATAGACGTGAGCCCATAGGGTTTTAAGATTTGCTTGCAAACGGCCTGCAATAAATTTTACTGATGTAAACCCATTTTATTAGCCAAGGACGCTTTTGTAGTTAAAGCACCAAGATTCTAGTTTTTTAGAGGATATGTGAAACTTCCTTCAACAAAAGCGGTTTTGTAGAGAAGCATCTGTAGAGAAGCATCTTGTAGAGAATCTTTCTTTAAACTCGGATTTATCAGTGTTGGAGCCAAATTTGGGTCTGAAAAAGCTAAAATGTGAATAGGTATACCTTACAGCATGTGTGAAAATACATGATAGGCAATAGCTGGGTACTCTTGAGGTTTAGCCTAGACCAGTGATGCCAGCTGGGTCGTTGGTTGAGCAATGCTAGGTAAAGTAAAAGCTTAGGGTCATGGGCCGCTTTACTATTACATGATTGTGCCATGACCAGAGCCAATGTCTCCTCCTCCTGTGCATGTACCCTTTCTCAGAACAAGATGTAGTCCTGCTGTGTCATGGGAAGGCTTGCAGGTTGGCTTCTTGGGGAGGGAGGAATGAGGGAACCCTCAAAAAAGGAGAGGGAGGGAGAGAGAGACAACAGACCATACATCTTTTTTTAGAAGCAGTAGGTAGGTCACCTTCAATTGGGTGTCCGTTACAGAGGCCTTTTCCACCTTGTTTCTACAAGTGCTGGGATTGAGGAAGGTATTTGAGTAATTCCTGTATCACTTACATTTTTCCAGTGCTTCCAGTTACATTGGGATGCTTTCGTTCATCAAAATAAATAAAAGACGATGTAGCATCTTCACTGTGTTGGCCAAATAACAATCATCTTCAAGGAAGGAAAGACTGGAAACATAACAATAGGCTACTAAAAATATGCCCCCACGTATAAAAAAAATGCTGAGTCCTAGGATGTTTCTACTGTTAATGCTTTGCCTCTCCACCCCCTTTTTTCTTTTTCTAGCCTAAAAGTGGCAGCTGATACAATAATGGGCTACCGCACAATTTTACACCTAAGGTACACAGTCACTTTTAGAACCTGACAGCATTCTCTTTCTGGAATAGGAACACTGCTTGCAGCCCACAACTGAAACAATTAACTATAAACCAGAAAGCAGCTTCATAAAAAAATAATTGTTCTCTGGCTTACAGATACATTTTAAGAATTTGTTAAAAGAAAGCAAAAGAAAAAATTTGAGTAGACAGGTGAACAAGCCTCAGAGTACTTAACCAGATCTTACGGGTTTTGAGAATATAAATGATTTAAATTAAAAGTAATTTGAGAATATCTAATAGAAGAAGGGCTCTGACAACAGCAGAGGGAGCAGAATAGAAATGGTAATGTTACTATATGTACCTGCTTGTACTAAAAACAGCAACTGAAAGGAGGAATTTGAACTGAACTCTATGAACATGTATCCTTATAGCTCTTATTAATGGGTTGTTCAGTTTCTCTCCCAGTTTCTCTTGACCCTTTTCTGAGGGTTACATTAATCCCTTGTGCAGCTCAGCTGAGGATAATGAAGTTGCCCCGGGGTATGAATGTAGCCCTTGGGTTTGACCTACAGAAGGCTGAGCCTCTATTCTTCACTATGTTTTCAGGCAGTTTTGTTTATGTTGGGTTAATTAAAAACACTCTCTCCATTCCCCAGGCTTATACGCTTTCCTGCGCAGAATAAAGGAGGTTCCAGTGACTGGCCTCTCTTAGCCTATCCAAGCCTATGCAGAGACATGGTGGAGAACGCTGCTAATGAGGGGAACTTAATAATCCTGATCATGTTTGTGAGCAAAAAGGCGCATGTTCTGATAGCGTTGATGTTAGCACCCTTTATGATGTGAGGGACAGTTTGGATTCCTACAGGCTGTTCTGGTACTCACTGCTTATGTTTCTGGAGCCATGGGTATTGCTTGGCCAGTAAAGCAGAGTCTTATTTGCTGGAGGTGAAAGCAAGGTATTAAACCACGTGGTCATATGGAATTTGATCTACGGTAGATAGACTGAGATGGCTGTTCCACTGCCTATATATTAGATTTTTAAAAGGTTTCAAAACATGCTTTTCTCTCAACATTTAAATACCTACTGTCCACAAATAGTAACCAAAAACTGGTTTTATCTGTTGTGAGAGACAGATTTGAATCTTGCCCAGTCACCTCATTTTTCTGAGGATTTTTACTGCAGTAACTTTCCTCTTTTTCCTTTCTTTTCTTCTTTTGACACACCTTTCTGCTTCACTTATCTTTTATTCCTGCATCCTTCTTTCTGTCCTGCCAGTGAGCAGTCACCACATAGTGGCCAAGGAGAGGATGATGCTGTGCTGCGAGGCATCAAAAGCAAAATAGCGTTGAGAGAAGGAAGTTGCCCTCACAAGAGCAGAACAAGAAAGCATTTAGCTCCTTTATCTCAGTGCCATAAAAGCTGGGTGGAGCCAGCCAAATCCAACCGCCCCCTCTCCTTTTTCTTCTTTAACCCTGTAAATTATCTGTGAATTGGGGTTTAAACTGGATTTAAAATAGCCTGTGTGTATTAGTTTATTCCTTCACAAATCAGAAGACTTGGCACATCTGCCTTAGCATAAGCATTTCATTTCAGTGTTCAGTAACAGCAGAAACAGGGTTTTTCTGTCACGGACAACAATGGATGTCTTCTGACAACTTGGAACTCCCCAGAGGTACTGAAAGCACCACTGTACTGAAATTTGAGAAAGGTCAAGTTTTCCTTATGGTCAAAACCAACTCGTGAACACCAAAATGGTGCTTAACACATACCAGTGATGTTTCTGATGGCCAGGCTTTGTGCTGGTCCTTTGCCGCTGTAAATGTTTGATTACTTGGCTACCATCTGTCAAGAGGATATTTGCAGACAAAGGAAAGAGTGGTGGGCTAAGAAAGACTTCTTTCAAGTTCTGTAGTTGTGTTGGGTTTGTTTTGCGTTGAGTCTAGAGAATGCTGATTAATATAAATCATCTTGTATTGCGACACTTGACCAAGGCCTATAATCATGCACCTACTTCAGCTGTGTCTGATTGAGAAATCCCCAGATTGAGCAGAGTACTTATGGTGAGGAGTCCCCTCTTTGCCAGCTGGGAGGTTGAGACCAGCTGCACTCTGAAACTTGAAAAAAAGAAAGAATCTGTGAAATGTTTTATAAAATGGTCTCTTCCTCATTACCCTAATCACATAAGTATGCTGAAGGCTGCAATCAGCTTTTTCCCTTTTTTTCTTTTAAATCAGGCACAAGAAAAGAAAAGACTAATGAATATTGAACTGAAAAGGATCACTCTGGGTTATCCAGGTCCCATCCCTGGAACTCAGTAATAGACATTAGAGCAGAGGAGACCATTAAACTTCTGTTCCATCTGTCTTCTTGCATGCTTTAGGACACAACATTTCCCAATGCCCTTTAAGCCATGTAGATCTACATGGAGAACTAAGTGGCCTATGTAATGTGCCATAGTATAGATCAAGAGGACTACTTATCTCAGGATTTCATTTCTTACATGAAATAGTCTCATATCTGAAAATTACATTTCTTAGATGAAGTTCCTAGGTAATGCATTAAAAAAAAAAATAATCTAGGAGCCTTTTGTTTCAGAGGAATGTCTGTGTTAAAAATGTTGCTTTTCACAATTGGGCATCTCTGCCTTGCATGTAACATCCCTGCTTTGCACACCAGATGAAAGTCACATCTGTGGCTCCATTTGTCTAACAAGCAGTTTTCCTGCAGGCTCTCTAATACTTACCCTGGGGGGAGTTTGTAGACCTTGTCTAAGAGGAGGAATTACTTTGTTGTGGCTTTGACGTGCTCTTTAAACAATATTCAAAAACCATCTGAAACCACATTACATAAAGAGGATCCTTTTTGTGAGTCTCAGTGGAGAAAGCGAGAACGAGAAAGTTCCCTGTTCGATTTTCTGGCTTTACTGTGTTTCCCAGCCAAGGGCTAGCAAGCTGTTTAAGTCATAGGGCTCAGTAATTAATATTAAAACAAACAAAAGCAAACCTCAGAGACTTTACTCTGCTTTTCAGTGTCCTTATTCACCTGTTAGATGGCTCCCAGACTGGCATGTATTTAAGTGATGTCCTACTTCCATTGGTATTTGCTCTACAGATCACAGAATACATTCCTCATCTGACAGAATAATTTAATCCTTGTTCTTTAAACCACTTATTGAAAAATGCTTCTGCGGTTCCTGCTTTAAGCGCTGCCCTGCTCTCTCCAGCTCTGTCCTGTGAGCTTGCAGGATATATAAGATGGTGTGGCAGAGTGCCGACCTACTGGGAGCTGATAGTTCGTCTAGAGTTGAACCCAAGACGCTCTCAGGAGCTGGTTCTGAACCCTGAGGCTCTCAGTGATTTATCACAACAGTTACACTCTTACATTAGTTGAAATGGAAAGTGATACAAATTTATGGTGCTGGGTTTGATTGCCATTTTCAATAGGATTTTTATCTCTGATTACAGAAGAACTCTTATTTTCAGAAAATTGACCGTTGAAAGCTGGGTGAGAATAGTCCTAGGGAGTGACAGCCTTTGAGTAGCCACCCAAAGGTACTGGCAGAAGTCAGTCCCGCTACCTTGTGCTGTCCTAGCGGCGCAACGCAGCCTCTGGCCTGAAGAAACTGGGACAGACACCAGAGGTTAGTTCCTCCTTCTCATCTCCTTCAGGCATGCCTGTAGTTTGCTGATGTAAATAATCAGCCTGCAAAGAGCCAGAGATCACCAATGCATTTCATTCCTGGGACATAGCTATAGGATTTAAGTTCACTTTTAAAGGCAAATACACTGAAATTCCACATTAAAACTTCTGCCCTGCTTGAAAATAATGATTATGTTTACAACAGTAACAGCAGCAGCCGAATTTTCAAAGAGGAAACCTTTTTGTTGTTTTGGGGGGTGAGGATGATTGGTTTTTTGTAACATTAAATCTCAGCTTGGCCTTGGCAGGGAAATGCCACGCTGCTGCTGCTGGAACAAGACAGAGAAATGGGCTCTTTAGGTTTGACATCCCTTTAGCTTTCTGGCATTCTGGAGGATCCCCAAGGCCCCATGGAAACCAGATGCATTCCTGCTGCAACGATTAACGTAACCGACCCTTGCAGGAAGGGAACGTTTAGGTGAGGGGAAACATTACAGTATTTTCTTTTGGAAAATTCCACTATTGACATGAAAAACAGCAGGGTAACAGCAAAGATGGATTGCAAATTTTGACAGCACCGACAGGTAAATATTGGCTTTGTGCAAACAAGTTTCTATAAATAACCCGTCTGCTCCAGAAACTCCACAGATGGTGGCAGGGCTGCCGGGGTATTGATTTACCCACTGTGCTCAGTGCAGAAAAGCACAGCTGTCAGCTTTGCTGTTCTTCTCGTTCTGAGTGTTACTTCTGCTCCTGCTGAGAGCTGCGTTGCCTTGTTCGCCGTTTTTCTTTGGCAAGTAGAGATGAAGATTAAGAGGCCAAAAGAAATAATTTGAAAGAAAAACCTGCCAAAACAACAAAGAATAAGTAAGGAAGTGCAGAAAGTAACTATAGAGAATGCTGTATACATGTATTCCACATACCAAAAGCCAGCAAGAACCTGTCTCTCTTGTTCAGTCTGTATCAGGTAATTTAGTACAGCTCACAGGAGTGGTCTATAGAGGTCCAGGAGACCATGAGGGGCTTGAAGGGCAAGGAAAGCTTATGAGGAAACAATAGAGAGTTTCTGCATCACGGCGAGTAACAGAGGTTAAAGTTAAGGAGTAGAACCTGGTGCTGTCTTTTGCGAGGCCTTACATGCAAATAGAGGTTCTGCCAAAATGCCTAGCAGCTGGAGGTGACTTATAAATAAATGCCAGCCAAACAGGCAAATGCTTAAAATTGTCACGATTAGATTTTCGGCTTGTATGACCCATTTGAGGGCCGTCTAAATCTCAGGATTATGATTTTCGGATAGTAGAGTCAGCCAGTGCAACCACCATCTGATTAACAAAAATGTTGGTTTACAGGCATAATATCTGAAATTGCTGTTTAAAGGAACATCTTAAATAGACTTCATAATCTCAGTTCCGTAAAAATGTTTGCCTGTGGCGCAGGTTCGCTCCAAGGGCTCATCAGTAGCAGAACTGTGTGTCTCCTGGGGCAGACACACCGTATGCCATTTGAAGCCATTTTCTGCTGGTTTTCTGTGTAATTTCTGCTTAGTTACACAATCAACCCAGACAATGAAAGTTCCTCTGTCGTTATAGCGACATCTGCATCAGGGATTTTGACCAGAATTATTGGGTGCAGTTTTGTATTGTCATTTTGTCTTGTGTGGTGGCTTTGGGCTTTTTTTTTTTTGTTGTTTAATTTCTTTTGTTTGGTTTTTTTTGGTTGGGTTTGTTTTTTTTTTTTTTCCCAGTTAGCTTGCATAACTAGAGTGGCAAAAATTAAGCAGTCGAGATGGGGCCTGGTTGAAATAGATGGTTGCATTGGTTTGGGGTTTTTTTAATGTATTTGTTCATTTTGTGAATTTTAAGTTTGGGTGGTGTGAGCTGAATTTCAGTTCTCCTCCTGAGCTTGCTGTGAATCCTGCTGGAGGGCTGTCTGGTAGCTTTCAGCAGAGTTTCTCCTGGTGCTTGCACTTAACGGCACCTTTAAGTGCTTGCTTGGATGGAAGCCTAGATCAGTTCATTTGTCCTATTTCTGCCTGAGTTTTAAATGATTACAGGAAAAGACAATTCAATCAACGAAAAGTATAAATCAAGAGTTATGTGCTTACATAAAATTCAAACTTGACGTGATTCTGTCTCAATTTTGACAAAAATGAGAGTTGCCAAATGAGAAAGGATTTTTCCCAAGATAGACCAAGAATCTTGTATGGGAGAAGAACATGAAAAAAACAGGGCTATGAAAAGGACCGTGCAAATACCTTAGAATTTTTTGAGATAATTGCCATTATTTTGTTATTCAGAGTAATTACTATACAAACTAGATAATTCATAAGTAGTAAGGTCTAAGAAGTTGGCCAAGAGGAGACTTTTGTCTGAGTTACAGAATGTTACTGGGCTGAAGGAGCTAGATGATAGCCACTTCTGGAAAGGCTGCATATCTATTGCCTTCGGGTTTTTTTAAAGCATTTTTGAGTAAGGAATCTCATGTGTCTCTTGTAGATGAAGTTACGTTGTTCCATCCAAAGCTGTTCTGTTTCCATACTGAAATTCTGCCTTCATTTGCCAAAACAACAGGCAGAAAGTATCTTGGCTTCTGAGTAGCAGGTGAATAAATTCAGAAATACAAGGACAGGTCAACAAGCTTGGTGGGGGTGGGTGTGTGTGGGTGGGTGTGTGTTCGCTGTTGCCCATTGTAGTTGTAACTGAGCCCCACGCAACTCATACTGACACTAAGATACCAGTGTCCTGCTGCCAACCCTGTCAGCTTCTCCAGAGCTTTGTGAGTTTAGATGCTGCGTTCTTCATCTTTCACAGCTAGATGCATGTGATGAGATATGCAAACTACAAACTGGTCAGACTATGATGTGTTAATGGTTTCAATGCTGAATACATTTCAAGTGTTTTGTTAGATTTTTCTCTCACGTGTTATATAAATATATTGTTTTAATAATAAACACTTAATCTCAAGCTGTCCCTGAAATCAGAGTCCACTGTCTATTTTGAAATCTCGTTTCTCATGTCACAGATTCAACAGAGGTATGGAATACCAATTTGGGTCTGCTCAGAGAAGGAGGAGGGAAAAAAAAGGCATCCTGTAAGAGTATAATACAATGTGATGTCGGTTGCTACTGCCTTGTACTACTTAGGAGTTTAGTGACCTGTGAGCTACCGTTTCCTTGCTCTCTCCTTTGAAGTACAGTTCACGACATTTTCATTGTACTGTTATTGCAGTCTTTTTTCTTAAACCTGACCTGGGCGAAGAGAGGGGAGAGTTACGTGTTCAAAGAAAGCAACATCAAAGTACTCTCAGAAGCCAGTCAAAACTTCAGCTGGTATAAATCCTAATAACTCTGTGGTTGGTGATATAGACAGTTTACATGGGCTAGCCACCTGCCTGTTTCAGGATATTCATGGATAATTGCAGACTTCTCTGAGATCTCTTTTTCCCTCTGTTGTTTTTGTTGGTGGTGGTGGTGGTGGTTTTTTTAGATGTGTTTGTGTTTTCTAGTACATGTTAGTCAACAATACAGAGCCAGCAGTGTTGGATGCAGTGTTATCATAATAGCTATATCAGAGATCATTTGGAATTGCAACACCAAGGTTGATAGGAGCCTCAGAAATGTTTGACAAAAGCTTTAAATAAAATTAAAAGGCAGAAAGTGATCCTCTACACTGGAAGTAGTCACCTAAAGAATCTTAAAAGTCCGTCTGCAATATATTTTCCTATGCTAGGGCAGAGCAGTTAATGCATTTTAAATTAATGTAATTGGTTTTTTCAGCATTATGTTCCTTTTTTAAGTCACTAAAGTTGCTCCTAGTTTATGACTGTGAGATCAGAATAAAAGGGAAAAAAGTACATAATTTTCATGGTGATTAACTTTAAGTCAAACTCTCACAGTTAAAGGTAAAGTCTAAATTGGCAATTAAAAAAAATCCAAATATTATCCACTGATAATACAAGCAAGCATGTTGCATGGATGAACGTTTAAATTGCAGTGTGTGCAGACTCTACATGTATGTGCAGTAGTGTACATTAGCAACAGACCTGTACATCCTCTGTAGTATTCTCTTGGGACAATGAGTTTTCATATCTCTCTGTCAAAACATGTCATGCGTTACAGTAAGCTAATGTTTTCCTAGGTTAATCACTAATCTGTCTGTGTATTGGTAAATATGTTGCCATGGGCACTGTAATAGCAGAACTGAGGGATGAGCTTTCGCCTGGTTGGAGCTGAAAAATGCCTATTTTTACTTTCCATGCCCACTTGCTCAATCACAAATAAGAGTAAGATGATAAAGAAGCATGTTCCACCGCCTCTTTAAAATTTAATTATAGAAACATTTTTCATATGTACTTTTCAATATGCAGATAATATTTACTATATGTTCATTACTTGTAGTGTTTGAACAAAGCTCTTTTTTTTGTTGGGCTTTGCTTTTCTTCACCAGATTGTTTCACAAAGTGCCATCTCCTACATATAGTCAGCAAGGAGAAGTCACATACCTTTCTTCACTCCAACAGGAACACCACCCATTTTGGGTATTGCCGAGTCACATTATTTAACATTTAATTCCTTCCCTAAAGTACACCATGCTTCTAGAATGCTCCATAATATGTTACTTAGTTGTGCAGATTTAAATCCCAGACTGACTCTTGTCCCTTATTTGCTTTTTTTGAGAGAAAGAAGATTAAACTATGTAAATGGAACATCATCATGGTTTATTTTGTTAGCCTATGCGGTGATGAGTCTTTGACCTACATTTCTGGTGTGTAATGTGCTCTTGCCCTATATCTGGATAATGAATGACAGAAACATTGGTGTGGGTTGACCTCTTTTTGACACAGTTTTTGGTCCTTTTTTATATGTAAGGGAAATACTGAGATACGAATCTTCAGTTGAATCCTAATAAAACCCAAAAGAAAATACTACAGAAAAGATTTAGGCACAATATATAATACATAAAAGTTATTTGGAAAGTACATAAAGGGCAAATCTGGAGTCTGCTTGGAATTCTTTTGGGTTTTTTATGTAATAGATGCTTGTGGACAAGATTATGCAACTAGAAGTTGCATCCTGCAGTCTGTATCTGTTTTGAAGGGTGTTTTTATCAAATTTGAGCTGAGTTACCAAATCATCCTCAGAAGCTGACTTTCTGTGGATGCTCCAGAAAGGCAAGCTAAGTCTCTACGCCTGAGTCTTCAGCCTATTACTGTTCTGAAGACACTGACCTCCAAGAAATGCACGCGAAAACACACGCACTGCACTCCTTCGTGGTGGCCTTTTCTTTCCCTGACAGTGGAGCTGTATTGGATGTGTTGAGGGAAGTGCACGTTATGTAGCCTCTATTTAATACTAATGGTCTTTACGGTTCAATAGGAGAATATAAGTCTGTAGGACTCATTGGCATAGTTTGCCACACTAATATTACTGTCAAAACTACACATTTTCCCCCTTGAAAATTACTGGTAAACAGATTTTTGAGAAAACTTATCTAAATTACAATAAATTAGTTCTTTCTGATTATTCTGAAGTAGTTTGTTACACAGTACATCTAGGCACTGTAAGCACATCATGGAAGAAAAAAATTATGGAAGTTATTTAGTATTGAAACCAATATGATACTTTAATTCCATTATTTCTTTGAAAGTCAGATGTCAATACTGATATATAATTTAAAAATAAAAATTTAAAGAGGGAGCCTTTCTAGAGGAGGAAATAGCAATGTCCCTTTGTCCTTCAGCAATCTGTTTTCAAATGGCTGTCCAACCAAGCTCTGAGGTTTTAATATTTCTAGAAACACCTACTGTGTATAACTTACTGTAAATTGGCACATATATCAACAGTATGAAAAAAATTGTTCACACCTCTGGGAAACTGAGCTAAAAGGTCACTTTTTCAACAAATTCATAAGCTGGCAAAAACAAACCCAGATTTCCTTTGATTTTTTAATAGCATTCCTTTTTCTGTATGAAGTCCAGAGGGCAGTATTCTGTAGTGTAAAGGCACCATCTGAACGATCCAGTGAGTGTTTCACACAGATTGGCGTGCATTTGTTCATCTGCTTAAGTTTAGGTTTGTTTGAATTTGCATGTCATGGATTTGATAGGTATGTTCAGCAGCTCTACTTATTTTTAATCCTGGGTTGTTTGTATGGTATTTGAAGGCTTTCCGGGAGGCTTTTATTCTACAAGAGGAAAGTGCCTTGAAGGGCTTCAGTTAAAGACTGAAAACATTAGGAAAGGGAGTGGGAAATACATATTTGGATGGCAATATGGGGCCTCAGGAAAGGTTATTTAATAGAAATTTCAGGTGAGAGGCGGCTAATAGGAATTTTAGCAATATAAGTTATCACCCAGGTGTCAGAAAACTTTTGTCCCTTTGTTCACAGGAAAATGTGCAGCTCAATTTTTTTCTTTCACTTCCAAGTGTAATGTTTGCAAAACTCCTTGAACAGTAAATTATACAGCCATACATAAGTCACAAAGACTTTTTCCTGTGCTGCAGCATGGAGAGGTTAACAGGTGATCAGACATTTATTTCAGCTTTTCTTTTCCCCTTTGTTTCTAGTACAGCCTTTGCCAAAGCATTGAGGTGCTAATGCCCGAATTTTTAGGACACCCTGAAAAACCTGCTGTGTTCAATTACCTCTGTAGGATGGATGACTGCAATCAGCAGTGAGTTCTCTGGCCTCACTTTATCTCTTGATCATATTCTTTCTGAGGCATAGGGGGAGGTCTTTCAGATTGGTCTTTCAGAAGCTAGGTCCTAGCTTCTAAAGGGCTTTAACTACCAGGACCAGGATTTCAGGTGGGTGAAACTTTAATCTGGAGCTGAGACAATTCAGTTGATTCTTGTCAACCAGCTTCTTTGAGAAGCCAGGTGAATGGTGCCCAACTTTAATACTCATTTCTTCCTACTGCAGCCAGCAGATCTCCTACTGGTGCATAGCAGGGATGGTCCATTCCCCCCCCCCCCCCCCCCCCCCCTTTTTTTTTTATCACACTGCTGCTTTTTGGAGAAATAATTGGAAATTGAGAAATCGCTATTCTGTGTTAATTTTCTTGACTGAACTTGGCATGCTTGGAATCTCAAGGCAAAGGGGGTGGGATTTTCACAAGGACATGCCTTACTTCTGTGTTGTCTGTAATTGCTGGAAGCCTAAGGGAGGCCTGGATGGAGGTAACTCTTCACAATATTTTTGAAAGAAAAAATACAGATTTGTGTTTTTATTCGAAGTTTAAATAATAGTCATGGTTAAAGCCAGCAGGGAGGTTAAATTATTTTATTTCAAATAATAAACCCGAGTACTGTTTCCAGTTCTACTTCACCCATTTAAATTACTTTTGCCCAAGATACTGATAGTACTGTAATGGAAATGGGTTTATAATAGAAACAGTTGAAAACATTTTGGGTTTTTTTAAATACACCTCACACTCTGGTTCCTCATGTTCCTCTCTGGAGTCACTAACTTCCTATTTACCAGGATATGTGATTTTTTTTTGAGGCATGAGTAAATAATTTGTTCAGGGTTCTCCTGGCAGGGGGTTTAAATATTCTCTCATTTCGCACCAATACAGCCACACATACAGATGTCTACATGCACACTTTGCTTTCTTCCTCCTTACAAAGTAATTGTAAAAGTGTTTCATGATTACAATTTTAAAGCAGTTGTCTTCAGGATATTTTTAATCACATCTGGATAAAAAGCTGAATTTTGAGCCATAGTCTTTAATTAGAATTTAATAAGATTTGAAAGAATTAAATGATTACCAGAAATTATGTCCTAAACCACATAATCTCAAGTATCATGAGCTGATTTAATATTTATACAAATTTTCTGTTAAAGATTGATCACCTTGCTTTGGAAAATAATTATGAAAAATGCTAAAGTGATAATAGAAACTCAGCAGATGGAAACCTGTCAGAAGTTAAGTGGTAAAAATGTAGGCTTGGACAGTAATTTATAACACTAAAGCAAAATTCAATGTTTCCTAGGTTTATACACTTAACAAAAGGTAAGCTTTTAAATGTAGACTCAGGCATTTCAATTACAATGGTTTGATGGAACTAGGGTGACCTAAAGGTGGCCAATTAGCTGCTCTGCATCTCTGGTAAACTGACCCATATTTATTTATACATACATACATATATATATATATACCGAAAATGGACTGGGGAGCAGGGTCTTTGGCACTCAACTTCTTTTGCTTCTGACCTATTTCTGTGTGCTGCAAGTTATCATAATTTTCATGTATGGAAAGAAACAGGTGAATACAGAGTTCAGTACTTAACAAAAGCTCATTACAACCAGTGGAAACTGGCTTGGGATGGAGCCTGTAAGCGCTTGTGCCAAATTAATTATTTAGTTGCTGTGATTTTCTACTGGTTTAGTTAAACGGTTCCAGTTCCTACTCTGAATTTTTAAATGGTATACACTGATACTACAAATTCTTGTTCCATGTGGGAGGGTATTAAATTACCACTACAGATCCCCTTTCCATCTGTATACCTTCCCCCTCACTTATTTAACCTAATCATTGTACCTCTTCTTCTTCAGGAATATGGTAGCCAACCATTCTGTCTATGTGTAACCAAGGTAGATGACGAAATTTCTTTTCAAGCACCTAGAGCAAGGAGCTGCTTGAAATACTATAGTATCTGTTGGATGAGAAATCCCAGAATAAGACAACTGTTGGGATATGTTCCCAAGATTGTTTTGAAGATGTTTGTATTTTTGCAGGATACCTCATGTGAAGTGGGATTCTTTTTCTAGGGTTGCTTTCAAGTGAGAGTTTTTGTGGAAACCACTTTTATTGCAGAGGATGTGTCTCTTTTCTAGACCCCCTGAGTACTGTTGGAGTAATTGTGGGAGCTAATCAGGTGCCTAAACTTTGGTGTCCAGTGTCATGTCCAGCTCCATGGGAAATCCACAACATCTTTACAGGCCTGACATAGGTTCTGCAGGTGCTCCTAGTCCCCTTGTAGCAGCAGCTGGAAGTCACAGGCAGATTATGTGAGTCCCACAAACTCTGGAAACCTAACCCCTTTTAACAGTATCTCCTGGATTGTTCAGGAGAAAAGATGAATGATAAATTTTGTGTATTTTCTCTGTAGAGGTATGTACTCTTGGCAAAATGAGTGTTTATGCTGTCCTTAGCACACCTAGTCTTCAGACTCACCTGGCATTATCGTCAGCAAGAACATCTCTGGGGCATTATTACTACTGCTCCTATGATTACTCTGAAGGACAAATACAGGTTTATTCAATAGTAAACTCAAGCGATATCATAGATTGTTGTCTCCTGCAGTCATTCATAGAGTGACCTGCTGACTGTCATATTCTTGAGGACGAAGAGGAGGTGCAAAAATTAGATTAACAACTGACATATTGGCAACTAAAAGTTAACTGTAGGGAATCTGTCACTGCCAGGCTGCAGAGAATTAGCTGTCCACATCTAAGACTAGAAGAAAACTTTCCTATAATTACTTAAAGCATGATGAACTTTTCCATCAAGGATTGGCATCGGAGACAGGTAACAGACTACACAGACTCCCTGGCACGTGGTTTGCTCTGTATGGTGACTTTGAGGTGAGAAGTCATTTTGAGTTAATGCTTTTCTGTACTATTTATAAGTATGTTGTGATGATTACTGCTTGAGTCATTCTTCCAGTAACATGCTTCTGCGGGTTCTAGATCATCTATTCTTAACGGATTGCTTGTACCCCTTAAAAAAGCCTGGAGCTCTTCTTTTACCTACAGAAAATAGTAGCATTTGTCCAGATCTCCAGGCTGACAGATTAATTTTTGGATGGCTCTTTCATCTTGGTGAGGAGCAGGAAAATCTGGAAAATGCAATAAGGTAATTTTCCATAATTTAGCGAGGATTACTAGAAGCAATTGTATCAGAATCTAAATGCTTCTGGGAGATTACTGAAGTGCAGCAGTGATGCACCACCTCTTTTCCAGTCTGAGGTGGTAACAGGGCATGGGTTTCCATATGGTAATGGAACAGTACTTACAAGTTCTTGGAACGTTGCTCGTTCTGATAAGTACCCATACCAACTAAGTGAAGAGGGCATTAAAAACAAGATTTAAAAAGACCTTAAATAGCAACAGATTATAATAGCAATGAAAAAATGCACCACTGTGCTTAAAACCACCCATTCTGTTGGTCAGGTATTTCATATATACACTTTTCATGTAGTCTCATTTAGTGGTTTTAGAACTTCAGGATTGTAGAATTTTACTGTGATGTAGCACAATTACTTGGTCTTAGCTCAATGTGTCCCCATTAAGTTGAATTTATGCTAATTCTGTCCCAGTTAAACAGCAGACAATGTTATTGGCTGCACTACTAAATTGCTTTCCTAGGAGACATCCCATTAAATAAGTGATGCACCCAAAGTGGAATATAATGAATTACATTTTTACTTAAGCTTAATATGTTTTACATCTGTAATCAGGATAGAATTATGTGTACTGTGGTTGACAAGAGACTTCTTGGGTCATGTTGTCCAGTCTTCAGTGAGCATGGAATTTACCATGTGGTTTGTCCAGCTGATTTTTAAATAGCCTAGGCTATTTCTTCCATTTGTGTTGGAAGGTGATTCCACAGCCTGACGCAGGGGGGTTAGACTAGATGACCTTTAAAGGTCCCTTCCGACCCAAACTATTCTATGATTCTAATATTTAGCTGAAATGTTACTTTCTCCTGTTTTCCTTTATATCCTCCCAGTTATTCTCCTTGCAGACTGCTTATGTGCCAAGAGCATTTGGGCACCAATCCATTCAAATAAACTCCTTTAATTAGCTGGATGGATGGTCTCACTAAAACCAGAATGGCCGAGTGAATTTGACTGCAAAATTTGCCCTTTTGTTCATTACGGACTTTAGTTGCTTGTTTCAGGTTACACGTTCCCTCCATTCTATGACAGCTCTTTATGCCAGCTGGATCCAGGAGGAGCATTGTCCTCTGCTGTCGTTCCAGGTATTGGCAGCACTCATTGGGAGAGCAAAAAGGAAGAAGAAGGTCTTTTACCAATGTGAAGTTTGCCCTCCAGCATGATGTTTTAAGTCTGTGTTCAGTGACATTTGGAGTGGATCAGCATCTCAAGTAACCTGGATGTGGAAAATACTCCATTTCCCAGCAGGCTGATCTTGGTTATAATTCATGTAGTAATAGGGTGAATTGTAATGATGATGCTTTTAGGGACAAAGGTTTAGTTCCTCCAAAGTTCTGTTGGTCTGGTTTTGTAAGCAAACAGTTTACAAATGTGTTGCTATGTTTGAGTGCAGGCTATGCTGCTGTGGGGAACTACACAAAGCCAGTAAATGTGGCTTACAGACCAGAGACCTTCAGGGCAGAACTCCTCAAATTGGCAAATAAGTAGTGTTTGCTAATCTGCTTCGTATGGCAAAAGAGATGGGCAATGTGAAGCACTAGACTGGATATCAGGCTGTGTAAAGGACTTTAAATAAGAGATTCATTGTCTGTGAAGAAAGGTAAAAGTTTTCAATCCACTTGTACCCTAGTCACTAAGAGAGAAACATAGCTATCAGCTACAGAACCAGCATGTGCTTGCCATTCATGCTGTTTGAAGAGGAGTCAAGCAACTATTCCCAGGGATCCTAGAACTGGGAGTACAATAGAAAGTCATCCGATGCAATCCGTGTCAATTGGAAGCTCAATCCACAAAATCTTTTCAAGAGTACTAAGAAACATAGTGATGCTTAGTTGGTTTCTGGAGTGTCACAGTAGGGATCTTCCCTAGTGAAACTGAAAGTAATACAAGTTTAGTAAGCAACAATTCTTCAAGAAGATAAATAAGAAAGATTTCTTTGCACCTCATCTTCCTTCCATACTGATTTTTAATCTTTATAGCAATTTGAGAAGTTGACCGTTTGAAAGGTTAGTTGTTGGCCTTGAGAGGTGATTCACTGGAGGCGAAGCTGTACTCCAGTTACTGATGAGTGGCAGCGTGTGCTACACTGTGGGCAAGAACAGTGGTTCAAGGGCTCTCCTCACCTGTTTGCTCAAATACATACATTTTTGGTAGCTGGTATTCTGCAGTTTCCATATTTTCATAAACTGAAGCCTATTCCCTTTAATATTCGTAATGAGTTTATGGTCAGAACTAGCAGGACTCCACAGAATTCATTCTTCTGAGAGGGTGAACATTTGCTGGGCTCTATTTACGCTATTAGAAATGGTGGCTTCTGTAATATCCCACGTGTAGAAGGAGAGGCCAAGGACTGTGCCTCAGTGGCAGTCCGGTCCTACTTGCGTGAAGATGCTGTACGGCCATGTCAGTTCTCTTTCCTCCTGAGCATGTTCTGCTTTGTTGTTTGTCTTATCTAATCTACAAGTCTTGCTTGTTTACATGGTGATCAGCACATGTGGCAACATACCATTGCATAAATAACAAGATGATGGTTGGGAGGGTTCTCTTGTTCTCATCTGTTCAGTCTAGATGGCAGAAACAGGATTGTGGACAGGTGGGGTGGGAAGAGAGATGGTGCACCCATCTTCCTGGGAAGCTTGTGGAATAGGCTTCGGGCTGTTAGATACAATACATGGCTGAAAATGTCAAGGAGTGAGTTATTTGGCAGCACAGCATGCATTCTTTTTTGGATTCCATCAGCTCCAGAAACAGTCTTGGAAAGCTCAAATGAGGAAGAAAGGGTGAGATTATAGACAGTAGGTTTGATATCTGAAGAGTAAAAAACACACTGCAAAAGTAATAATAGGAGAAAAAAAAAAGACAACTAGAGAATGCATGAGAAGGGTAGATGCAGGGATAGCATATTTTAATGTGGGAGGTTGGATGTCCTACCTACATTAGGGAATACAAATATGCATGTATCTTTTTTGTTTCTGGGCATTTTAAGCATTTGACAAATCATGGCTGGTAGTTGGCAAGAGCCTTTGTTGTTTTGTTGTCTTGTTAGTTGTCAGGGAAGGAAGTCAGTGTTCATTCAAGCTATGTCTAAACAGAGCACCACAGTTCGAGCATATCATTATGCCATCAAGCTCAGGACCTACATTCTTCCGTATGCAATTTCAAATGTCCTCTGCCAGTCATGTTGTTGACATTCTCTGACTTGGCTCACACCACCACTTAATGCATTTGCAGGCGGGCAGGAAATAATTGCAGCTAGCTCAATTTTGGATTTTGAACTTCATTTTACAATCCGCCAAACCCCCAGCAACTAGCTAACCTGAGAAGACATACCTTGCCGCTTTCGTGGCAAAGACTAGGGCAGGCTTGCAGCAGACATAAGAATCATGTGTGAGCCTGCATTACTCTATCACAGCACCTTACATCCATGCAGATTGATCCAAGTGTTGGCAAAGAAGGATTTGCGTAGGAAGAAAGGCTGCCTAAGGCTGCATCTGTATCTTGACTATGTTCCCACAGTAATACCACGCTTTCAGCATGAATGCACTCCCACCTATGGCTAAGACTTAAAAGTGTCTAAATTGGGCCCAGTATGTTATATGTGCATGTGTCTAGGTATGCATTAATTCCTTTCTGATGATCATTTCTACAATATGTACTGTAGGCAAATATCTTTATCTGGATGTATTCCCTACATTCAGAATAAAAATTAATGAGTTTCAATAGCTAACAGTGCAGCCTGGCATTAATTGTCTTTTTAAAAAAAAACCTGCCCGATAATCACTTAAGATTATTTCAGGTTAGTTATACTATTGCACATATGGTAAGGAAAGTGATATAAATAAGGCCTGTTGCAGTTATGTAGTCACAAAGTGATGCTCCTTTTCTCATAGAAGATGAACTCTGTTCTTCTTGCAGGCAGTTATGACTAGGGAGGAGGGAATTCTTCAGAAATTGCCTCATGTGCAACTTAGGACGTGGAGCCAGCTGTAAAATACAATAGCTGTTGTCTTGACCTTGTCTAGTGGAGGATATATGTGTCCATATGTAGATGTATATGGATGAGAGATGGATCTTTAACACAGAAAGTGGGAATTTTGCTTGGGAGCATTAGACTTCTTCCCCAGTCCTCTGATGTGAATGTGAAGTTTGTTCTATTTTGTTGTAATTTCCCCAATTTTCATGCATTTTTGCCAGTTTTTATCTGTTGAATACAGTTGCTGAAGGCCCATTTATAGGTTGTTAAGGGTTATTTCTAAAATCAAATGAATGGAGATATAAAACCTGATAAATTAGTCACCCTGAGAGATGGATTCCCTACATCTCAGTGTCCACTAGTCTTAGCCAGATGCTAGTCCAAGATGGTTTAGAGATCTGTAACTTTCTGAGATCAGTGCACGTGTAACTCTGCCGAATATAGTGACCTTTACTGGGCAGGGGTTCAGGCTAGTTGATCTAATGGTCCCATCTGCACTGAAAGGCTCTGAATCTCACATGTCAAATTACTAAGACTGAAGAAAGTGAAATTAGGTTATTGCAGCTGTTATAATACATAAAAAAAGAAAATCAAGTTAAAAAAGGTTTAGTAGACATTGCGCTCTGTTTTTCTCAAGCTGGAGAGCACAATTTGGACACTGTCCTATAACAGAGATGGACAATTGTCCTTTGGCCACAGCACTCTGCAATATTGGCTATAGCTGGACAATAATAGTAGCTGCAAAAGGAGATGCTCAGTTCATTCATCTGTTGGGAACAATCTCAGTTCAGATGAGGACAAGAAAAAAGAACTCTTATGACAAGCTATATTTGATGCGGCATTCCTGTTAAAGGCATAAAGATAAAACATAGTTCTGAGGCCCATTCCCTAGAGTTTTCCCTCAGCGTGGTTGCTCAAAATGTAACAAAACTTCTACAAAGTAGATTGCATATAACTTTTAGCTCATCCAGATATAAGCTGTCCAAAACTGTTGGAATAAATTAATGTCATTAATTGTACTTAATGGAGCTAAGCTTATTTGCCCCAAAAGATAGTTTTGCCAGATGTATTACGGTAGTTGCAGCAGAAAATGTTACCAATTAGGGCAGTCCTGCTCTAAAATATGCTTTAAGATTGCACCATCTTATCCAGTGAATAATGGTCGGTGCTGTGGGTACTTGTTTACTAATGTGATTTTCCTTTACTTTTACTCCTGTTTCTGCGCCTATGGCTGAGAAGACTGCACAATTCTGGTTTGTATATGATGTGTGTAATTGCTAATGATCATCAGATTTTGCAGCTTCTGGCTCAGCACAAGTCTGCTCCACTCAGGAGAGATTTGAGAGCATGAAAGCAAGGGAATCAACCAGGGCTAAGTGCCCCTGCCGGTGCCCACTGTTATGTTTGTTAATATGACCTTTATGATGATAAATATACATACTTCTGAGCTCCATGTCAGATTTACAAAGCCACGTTCCCAAGTTCCAAATTAGTTCCTGTTTGAATGGAACTATTTTGCTATTGCAGATATTTCTGGTGACCACAATAAAATAAGCATGCCTACCAAACACCTGAGACGATAAATACTGTCATCACTGGGCAAAAATCCATGTGTTCTACTGGTTATAGAAGGTGTAACAGAACCTTTCACTGTGGTGGTTTGCGTTTCCTGTTTTACCAAACTGCTGGGAACTACCAAAAATAATACAACACGATATGCCTGAAATAGCATCATTTATTTCACTGCTCTGACACATTTGAGGTTGCACAGAAAGAGCCGTGCATTTCTTTCCTTCCTGAGGAACTCTAACAGCTTTCTCACAGTAAAAATGGCTGTAAAATCCTTTTTGAATTAGAGTGCTCTGGACGTGTCTGAAAAAATACCTAATTTTCATTTAAATGATAGTTTTGTGAAAGATAACATCAATTTAGTAGTTCTTTTTTTTAAAAAAGAGAAGACAGCGGCACAGCAAACTGGCATATGAACATTGTAAGAGCCGACAGGATGGGTTCTGTATTGACAGAAACAAGCATCTCTATTCCCATCATTGGCTGTGAACAGCTATTTAGCAAGTTGTGAATCCTGATCAATCTCATCTTCCTCACTCCAAAGAGTAAAAAAGCAGCAAAAAGCTTTCCTTTCTGACCTCTCTGTGTACTGTGATCCTCTCTGCCCAGACCCAGGTTCTATTATTGGGACTATTGAGAAGGATACTTCTTTTTGCTAATACTTTCTTAATGCCCAGTGAAGAGCAAAAGACTATTTCTCTTCTAACAGCAAATAATTACTTAGCTTTCAACTAGAAGTCAAGCAGAATTCATAACCAATCTCACAGTGATAGTTTTGTGTAGCAGCACCTTGCAGGGAGTATTCTGCAACCAAATTAGCTGGTTGTATTCTCCCCAGATCTCTTGCCAAATGGGTATCCCAAAGAGTATGGGGGGAAAAAAATCTTTTAATTAGCTCTTCCCTGAGTAGGTCTTCCTTGATTAGTCTTATCTGAACATCAAGTTTTAGAAAGAAAAATCTATTTAGAAAGGGGCAAGAGTATACTATAAAATTTCGAACTGTCCTTTGAATCCAAGTGGGAGTTCATTTCACAAGAGACCAGTGTGAACCCAGATAGTGTAGTAGCAGCCGGAGTGCAGAAGGCATTGGTGGGAGTCTTGATATTGATGAGGTTAATTTGTTATGTGCTGTGGGACAAAAGGATGAAAAAATCATGCTGACCTAGCTAAGGCCGTACTTATATGTATGTGTGTTTGTGTGGCAGGGGATGGCAGTGGGAGGAAAGCTGAGGAAGAAGCAAGAATAAGTAAAACAAGATTGATTTATTGGCTTTGAATTGTTCATCTGTATTCCATTCTTCACTGTGTTGCAGAGGAGGAGAGTGGCTCCGGCACCGTGGTTGGGGAACAGAGCAAGAGAGGGGGAGGAAGGTGATATCTATCACAGACACCAAAAGTGTTTGATTTTTCCAGAGGCTCTGATTAAACAAATGTTGCTGCTGCCTGGCAGCCCTTGCAGACGTTTGTTGGGACAGAATTAATCAGGAGGTAATTTGTCTGCTGCAATGAGCAGGGTGGCTTGGCAGCACGGTCTTGATGGAGACTTTTTTTCCGAGTTTCCCAGGAGCAACCATATTTCCCAAACTTCCTTCTGTACCTGAGGTAATGCTACCAGCCTTCCTAAGGATAGGGATTTGCTATTGATGGGCCCAGGTGGGGTAAATGAAAGTCACAAATAATGGTGTATGACCATTGTTAAGTTGATTATGGAGCCCTGGTATACCAGCTCAAAAGGAGTGACCCGTGGGACTGATCTGAGGGCTACTCTTGTACAGAACTAAACGGTGCTGAAAAGGGTTAGGCTCTGCTCCATGAATGAATGGGGAAATGATCTCACTGCTGATGCTGCCTCACGTAAACAAGAGCTGAAGGGGACAAGAGAGAAATACCTTGCACTTAAAAATAGTCCATGGTGTCCAGGCATGAGCAAGGTAGGAACTGGGTAACCAGCATAGACATACCAGTACTGTGTGCAGACAAGGTGGTCTGTGTTTCACCTGTTTGCGTAATTGAGGTTTACCTATACTTTTAATCACCTTTAAGGTGTAATTATCTCCTTTAGTGACCTTTTCAGTTCGTCCTTGTGCAACTACAAGGGCCTCAGTCACTACACATCAGAATGCAGATTGCCCCAGCGGTTGGGGGAAGCTCCAGCACAGATGAGGATGGAAGCTGTTCTTCCATGTGGTATTTTTTGAACTCCTAAGCACATGGAAAAGGAGTCATATGAAATGGTTACTGTGTCCTGCCACGTATAAAACTGTCTATATTTATTGACTTTTGTTCTTATGATATACAGTGGCTGAATGGGCCCTGTAGTAGTGGTGCAGCTATAGGTGGGCAAGCAGATCAGCCCCTAAGTTGGCTAAACTCACTTTGCCCTTTTCTTCTCACCTCTTCTTTTCTTACATATTCTACATGCTTCTACCTTCTACTGTTTGTGTGTTGCTGGTGTAAAAGACATGTGATAGTACAGCAAATAAGTGATCCGTATGAGCTTGCAATGGCCCCACTGTCCAGGAGGGATGAAGGCACAGTTTAATTATGCAGGCCGCTCATGGGAGTGATTATAAAATCTTAATACCACTCTGTGAAGGGCACGAGTATTAAAAAAATCTTATTTCTGCAGTGAATGAGGATGTTTAAAAATACGTTCCTGCAACTAAAAGGCAGTCTGCCTGATTAACCTTTAGTCCAAATGCCCAGGGCTCATGGGGAAAGAAAGATTAATTCTAACTGATGTAAACCAGCTACAAGAATGACTGAACATTCCTAGTGGTGAAACTGTTGTCATTTTAACACCTTTTGACTCTGCGTGACTTGAGGAAAGCACTGTCAGCCCTTAAAAGGTAGGAATGTCACTCTTGCAGTGTCCTTGACCTCCTTGTTTCCAGGCCTGTGGAGCTATGAGATAAGAGGGGACCTTAAAGCTATGATATTCTGTTGTCTAGGAAACCTGTTACTAGCACAAGACTGAGTCTTTGCCTCTCTTGGATGGCCTTAGGCTTGATGTCCAATTTTGTTTGTTTGGGGGTTTCAATGAAAGAAAATATTATTGTTTCATGTTTCAGTAAAGATACTGGGAATATTGCTTAATCAGTTGTCTTCATAAAATAAAACAGGAGCTGCTTGCTACAGTACCTGTGGAATTGGGATAGGTGGATAAAGTCATGGAGATTTATGAGTAGAGGACAAGTGATATCATCAAAGCTGATCGTTCTTGTGCCTCTCACATAGCTACCATCTTGGCTTCTGTAGGGCACAGCTACAAATATGGAGAGAAAAGTGCTTCCACAGAAGAGATTTCCCTCTCAGCTGTACTTAGACACATTTGCATTGTACTCAGAAATCTAAAGTGGCCTCAGCTGGCCAAATCTTTGAGTATCTCAGGAGTGGAAAAGCTTTCCCCCTCTTGCTTTTGATAAGATGGAGACTGGAATTTTACATCTGCTCCTTCCAATGAGTGAGTTTACTAAGTCTTGAAAGACACGTGTTTAGGTATGCAGGTTTATCACCTCTTTGAAATGGAAAGTTATCTGTCCTGTCTAGTATTCTGTTTTCCATCCAGTGGACCCTAAAACTTGTTTTACTCCACCAAGGAAATGTAAAATGAAGGGGAAGAATCTGCAGCACAGTCTATTGAGCTCTTTTGGTAGCATAAGATATTTTACAGTCCTTGGGAATGAAATGTTTTCTGTATACCAAAGAGAACGTCCTTTTGGGACAGGGGCTTCCCAGGAGGGCATCCACATGTGCATCAGAGGTGTTAGTGTGGCAGCCACATTTGTTCTGTACAACCAATGAGTGTGCCAAGTGTTGGGTTTTGTACTTAAAAGCAGGCTTCCTGATAGTTTGGGAGGAAAAATTTACGCATCCCCGTCACACCTACTTATGCTACAGTCATTCAGAATAGCAGCTTGCCTTTTCTGATGTTAAAGGAGAAAACATCAGGAAGGAGAATTACATAGTGTTGTACGTGGGCCACGTTTCAAGTGTGGCTCTTGCTCAAGGGTAAGCAAAGCATCTCTGGAAAAGTACAGTGCCAAAGGAGGACAAAGCAAGTAAAAGGGCCCAACAAACACAGCTAGCTTTAGATAACAGGTGACCTCCTGGCCTGCCTAAGGGAGGGCTGCCTGTGGGAGCCCATAGTTAGTTAAAAGGCTCTTCCTTGACCCACTGGCAGAGGTTGACCCACAGTGGCCACCATACTTTGCTGCCCTGCAAGAAGTGCTTGCTCTCTGTGAGGGCACGGGTGCTTTTCTGTTCCTTTGAGCCAGAGCCTCTGTTGCAATGGGGAAGGTGCAGCAATCCCTTTGCTCCAGCTGACATCCATCTCTTTCACCCCTCAAGCCTTCAGCATCCTTGTGAACGGCAGGAAGTCCTTCTCCCACTTTTCCCAGCTAGGGGAAGGTGTTGAGGGACTGGAGTATTTGTTAAGCAGTTGCAATAAGAACTGTAGTCTAGGGAAGAATGAGGTTGACAGGTGCTGGAGGTGCTTACTGTCATATCTTAAATCCTTGGAGTGGGAGGAGGGGGTTGGGACTGCGGGAGAAGCAGTGAGTAGGGGCAGTTTGGTCGAGCAGGCTGAGAGTTGCAGCAGAAAGAGGTTGACCCAAGGTTTTACCTCTGACTAAAAGGGAGTGGTTGTCAGGTGCTCCCTTAATAATGCTGGCAGTCACAGCACTGGGAAGAAATGTATGGAGGGCGCCCGGCTCTGCCCCATTTGGATGTAAATGATCTGGGGGCTGGCGGGGGCGTGGGGGGATGCTACAGCTGCGGCACCCCAACCTGCCCAGGCTCACTTTGCGCTGGCACTGGAAAGGATGCGCTTCCTGAAGAAGCACCGTGCCCTAATAATAATAATAATTCTTGGCAATAAAAATGCGCTTGTTTTATGTACTCGGAGCCTGAGATTAGTCTGACCCAGTAATACCCTCCACCAGCAGGTGTCTTAAATCAGACACAAAGAAGGTAAAGGGAAAAGTATGATAATTTACATCCTCTATATTCCCCACCATAGGCACATCACAATAGGGCTCCTGTTCCCTCTCATCGCCTTCCCTTCCCCAAGCAAAGCGAGGTTCCTCCCACCTGCCCACAGCCCTTCAGCGAGCGCGAGCACAACTCCCACACGAGTCTCCCTGCCAGAGATTCAGCTGCTGGTGCTGCTCCTGTGCGCAGGCTGCTCTGGTTGCTGGGCTCGGAGGGTTGATTTTTAAGCTGTCTGTTGCGATTATTTTTTTTCCCTTCTCACCTAGCTGCATTTAGCTATTGATTTGTGCTCCGTCTTTGGCACCCAGGTCCCAGTTTGGGGCGTCAAGTGATGCCTAAACACAGAGGGAAGCTGAAAGCGGGAGGAGCATCTTGGTTTGCATGATCGGTGACCTCTGTCCCCAGTCCCAGGGGCCACATCCACTTTCCTGCCAGATTGCACTTTGTTGGTCATCACATGCTCATCTAGTCTGAACCAACACCTGAGTGCCTCCGACTTCCCTAAAGTCTATTGGGAGCTGAGGACGTTTTAAATTCACGTATTTGTACGTCGTGGATATGTTGGGTGGGTATCACCCACCACTCTGGAGATGTTTCCTGCCATAGGAAGTCTCTTACCCATACACAGGTTTTGCTACTCAGTTTCACCTCTTTTCACTGTTTTCCACAATTAATAATAAATAAGATATGCATGAAAGTGTCGTCATTGACGGCTCTCTGCTGACTGGCATGTAAAACCCATTAAAAACTGATTATTCAAATTGTTAATTTTTTTCCAGGCCATCCTATATCTGGTAGTCTATTGTTAATTTGTTACTGATTCTCTAAGTAGCTCTAGTCTTCAAATGAGGAAATACTCCCAATGCCTTCTTTTTACTGGTGATTCCTTGTTCATGGCTTCCTTTATTTTAAGAATTGGGTCTGGAGGCACAAGCAGGAAAAGAAAAAGGATTAAAATGACAAATTGACCAAGAAGATGAAAATGACAAATAATATGTGGGCTGCCGTCTTCCAAAAATCCAAGAATAAATAAAGCTTCTGTAAAGTGCTTTGAGGAGGAGGCTGATGATAATTTTTTATCTATTTTTTTCGAAGTGAGATCTCTAAATTCTTTAGATAAATGTTTTAAATGTCCTAAAATCTAGCCCATGTTAACAAAAGCACCTCAAAATAGACTTTACTGGACTATTTCTGTGAATGGGAGGTTGAGATAAGGAAAAAAAAAATCCAAAAGAATTGATCATGCCTGTGGTAGATACATTATTGCAGTAAAAACCCAGATTCAAGCCTCTTGCATGCTAGACCTATACATACATGTAGAAAGGCTTATTTGCAATAGTCCCTGCTGATTGATGGGTTTTCAGCCACCGCCTGCTGTCTCTTAGAATGTACTGACTTCTGAATGGAGCAGTTACCAGGTTCTTAAGTAGACGCCAGTGTTCAGTGGGACTTCTCAGATGTTTCTGTCCAGACATAAATACTTCTTTTCAGTCCTTTGATCTGTTTCTCTTTCCTCAATTTTTATCCTACTTTGTGGAGGGGGACAGGAAGAACTTCAATTTTGAGGAACCTGAATTGTTTCCTAGTCTCACTCAGCTTGATTACAGTAACACCGAGATCAGTTTGGCCCCCTGTTTTCTCTTTTTGTTGTCTCCTTTGTGACAGGCACCCTACGGCAGTGGAAAGCAGTCCTGAAAATGGGTGTAAACTAGAGATTTTTTGCTGATAGAGGAAGTATGTGAACTTACACCCAAATGAAGACTCTGCGCGTGCACTGGGGAGCTGTGCTGTTCTTTGTTTGTTTGGTGAAGTTAGGCTTGCATTGCTGCCTGAGCAAAACCTGTTAGAGCCGTGACACTTTTCCTTGCCTTCACTCAAGCCCTCTTAAATATCTGCCTTTTTCCTTTGCAGCCGCTGGACCCTATTGTGCATGCAGTGAAAAGCTGCCCCGATTTGAGCAGCCGTTTTCTCTGCAGCCTTGGCCTCCCACAGCTGCCAGCCATGCTGGTCTGTGTGGCAACAAAGTGCCCAGGAGCTCCGGGGACAATATGCTATCAGGGAATTCGCTGGCTTGTTTCCCCCTTGGTACCTTCCTCAACAGAAAGCACTGCATCTTGGCTAATAGAGGTTTTCCTAATGAGCAGCTCCATTGGTTGTATTTTTAACATGCTATTTGGAAGTGCTCGCATCCAACCTTTCTGTGTTGCTATCTCTGTCAGTAATGCCAGCTGATTATTTAGAGAAACATTTAGTTGCCACCTGTGTTTTTTACATGGGTACCTGTGACAGGATCTATGAGTTTTATGAGCAATGTACTGCAGACGCATGAAGAACACTGCTTCAGGGAGGGCAGGCGGCTGGTCGTTTGGGAAGGGAAGGACCTTGGCGTTATACCCAGCAAGTGAAGGACCCTCCATCAATTGTCCTTGTTACAGTGCAGGCCTGAATCTATATCAAGAGCTATGCTAGGTATATTTGCTGTGAATGCTCAATCAGAAAATGATAATTTTGTTTTCGTTGGGAAATATTTACCTGTCTTTGGGTTCTAGCCTGCTATTTGTGGAGATGTGTGTGTCAAATAGCAATTTGGAGGACTTGGGTTTACATAGATGGCAATAAGCAATTGGCTGACCTTTGTACTTTCACTTCAAGTATCTTTTCTTTTAAAAAGGGTGCTACTTAGCCCAGATTTCTATTGGAATAGTTTACTGCCTTCCCAAGGAGCTCTAATAGGTAGCTTTCTGCCTCTCCCCATTTCCTTCTGACAACTTTCAAAAATGGGAACAAAGCTAATAATAGTGGTTTGCACCTACATAAGTCCTTTTACCTGATGAACTCAGGTGTGCGTTGTAAATGTTGGAAGGGTCTTGTAGTCTTACCATGAGCTAAATACAATAAATACTTTTCTACCCATTCTACAGCAGAGACAACATGACGCGAGGCAGGTGTGTGCTGCTTTCCCAAGACCAAATATTGGTTTGTATGGTGCGAGGGAGCCTTGTGAGGTGTCTTAGTTTCGTTCCGATAATATTCTAGTGAGTAGCAAATATGTGCCCCACTTATATGTTGATGCAGGACTTGGATACAGTGGTGTTGATCGGTAGTGGATCAGGATAGCAGCTTCTTATTTTTACCTGTGCAAAAAATAATGGTAATTGGCTGAACCCTGCTCTCCATAGACTGTCTCTCCAGCAACCGTCACTTTTGTCTGCTTGGTAGGTAATGGCTGTGAGTTGCAACATCAGCTCTTGAGAAGGTCACGTTTAGTTTGGCAAAGATCCATTATGTACAAAAGTTTGTAGTGCCTCTGTGCAGAACTGAGGATGCCAGAAGCCACCGATCAGTCAGCTTTGGGCTCGTGTTGCTTTTCTGGATATTTTTTTTTAATGTATTGAAAGCTCAGCCCTAGCATTTTGTGTTACTGTAAATCACTGAAACCCACCAAACAAGACACAGCACAAAGTATCCTGAGCTGTGATCCTCCCCCAGAAGAGATGGGATTGAGGAAGCAGAAGCTATAAGCAAATTTGAACCGAGCCCCCTGAAGACACGGATGCTGATGGCAAGTGAAATAACGGGAGGTATTTCTCCTCCTTGTGTCGGCGGCCAGCAGCGGTGCCTCCCACGAGCCATCTCTCCTGCCTCCCTGGCTTACTCCTCCATGGAAACCAGCCGTCCAGCGCTCTCTGCCCGTTGCCACTGGGCCCCTGGGCACTTCGCCCAGTTCACAGCTGCCATGGGGAGCTGCTATTTTTCTCTCTCCTACTATAATAGCATCCTTATGAGGCTTCCCCCAGCCTGTCTCTCCTCTGTAATAGAAAGTTACATGTTTCTGCGCGTGGCTTATGCTGTGATATTTGCGTTCATTTAGTATGCTCCTGGGACCGTGCCTTAACTGTAGAAAATAAAAAAAGGAAGGAAAAAAACAGAAAAGGAAAGTCAGGGAAATCCTACTCTGCAGCAGGAGTTAGACAGAAGAAGAAAAAAGGATGGTCAGGGAAATCCTAGTCTGCAGCGAGAGTTAGACAGAAGAAGATAAAAACAAGAAGAGGTTTTGTATGGGAAAATTGCTTTCACTGAACTGGCTATGCGGCAGTGTGGGGCAGTGACAGTGCAGGCATCTGCCTTCTGCTGGGCAGACTTGGGGAGTGCTCAGAAAACACTGGGAAATCTCAATTTTTCAGTGGAAATCCGGTGATAAGGGTAGTCGATTTAGAGACAATGCCAGAGGTGGCTGACTGTTCTCAACAGTCTTTGGACTTGATGTGTTCTTGATGCAAGAGAGGGTATGGGGGTTTCCAGAAGAGTCTGGTGTTTAAATATTGGCTATATCTTATTTTACAGAAAATACCTGCTCTGTATTGGTGCCAAGTTCATCCAGGCTTACACCCTTTATCCTGAAAATCAGGCAGAATTTTATTCCAGATGTGTTTTACACAGTAATTTCCAACTGTTGTTAGGCCATCATCACCTTGCCCTTCCTGAATCTTTATTATCTTCCCCTGGCTTTACAGCCCCGATAATACCAGCCCTCTCCTACATCCTGTGCCTTGCCTCTACCCAGTGGTTTCCCCTTGACTCTACCACAATGTCTCTGCGAGCACTTCATACACAGAAACACAGGTTGCATCATTCCTACCAATCTTTTCCTTACAGGAATTTCCTCCTCCTTTCTACCTGACTTTCAGTAGGATAAGACAGGAGATTTTTACAGAAACTTTTGCTTTCATTGCCTCACATGCTCTTGCTGTGCTCTAATTATACCATGTAGCAGAAGATTCAAAAGGGGGAATAGCATCCTCCTGCCTTTAGCCTCAGTTCTGGTTACCAACATGTGAAATGGGTGTCTGGACACACTATGTCTGTGTCCCTGGACCATGGTCACTGTATCATGACATCTCCCATTCAGCTTCTTTCTGGACCTGAGCAAGTTTACCAAAGCAGATCTTTCGTGTAATCACATGTGAGGCAGTAGAGGAATTTCAGAATGAGTCTGATACTTTTTTTTTCTGTTGACTGCTGCAGTCTGGAGCACACAGAATTTGACTCTAACCTTTCAAAGGAAAACAAAGAGAATGCATTTAATTCTAAATATATCTCCTGCCCCAAAACACAAAGTAAATAGTCATGGAGTTGTAGGGAAGGAGGAGTCTGCTGGCTTATTAGAAATGTAGATTAATGACAATATGGAAAGAAGTGCAGTGATTTATGACAGTGTAGAAAGAAGTGCAGTGATTGCATTCAAGTTGCTAGAGAAAGGGTCTTTCATCACCGGGAGATTGTAAGCCTTTCTCCATCCATAACTCACTAGCTGGTTACTGGAAATAAGACTATTTTAAGACATTATTTACCCTCCTAGGCAGGATCGATGTGTTTCTGGAGATGTGTGTGTTTCTGTGTATTTTATTGGTAGTTTCAAATCAATAGCAGGACGTAAACTTGAAGCCAAATACTGCAATCTTATCTTAATCCTTCTGTGGGAAAATTTCCATTTGATTTAATTGATTTAATATGAGTAAAAAGAATAGGGGAAAAAACCCAAAACTGAGAATGTGGTATTGACATAGTATTCACTGGAAGAAAAAAACTGTGATTTCTCAGGTGCTTTCTGTACTCTCAGTAAAGGGGATGGAGCAGTGGGACCAGTCTACACAGGTCCGGTCGTCACTGATATGTTTCTAGTTAAGATTTCATCTACCTGTAGGTGGTTTGCCCTGTGCTTGTGGAAGTGTGTCCTGTTCCTGAAGCAAAGGATTGGGTAACCGAATTGGTTTGTTCCATTCCTAATTTCTCTGGCTAGCAGATGAGTTTTGTAATCAAAGTGAGGTGATTGAATACTTTTGAATTGTTGATGTTAGTATTAGGTGTCAGATAAATCACTGCTATCTATCCTGGGAGTAGTTTATTTTCCTGTACTGCATATAGATCCCTAAAAAGCTTCTCTTTGATCTGGGGTAGAAAAGATTGTTTATTTGCAGCAATCAAAAATATAGGTCTCTGAAGCCATAAACCATTCCACTGCAGTTTTTAGAATGAGATATGCCAAAACATGTCATCTGTGCTTTTTCTTCTTCTAAGAATAGTCTAGTTGATTCCTTATATGCTCAGTTACGTGCCACAACTCAATGGCAAAAATAATATGCATTGTTCTTTTTTATATGACCAGCACAGTAATGATATAACTACCTGAGGCAAAGATCTCACTGGACTAGGCTGCACAAATTCAGAATTTTTCAAAAGTGTTATTCAGTAATTTCAGAAGATTGTAAAATGGCAAGGAAAACATTTTTTCTTTTTTCTTGGACACAGACATTTTGTGTATGTTTGGCAGTTCCAAGCAAATCTTGGTTTGTAATAGTCCTGACAGCTCTTATTACGATCTGTCAAGTCAGTAATTTGTGAGCTCCAGATTTACAGAATAATTTTTATAGCTAGCATCTAACAAGTCACGATGGATTTAATCTTTTCATTGCTTCGTGTATTTTTGTGAATCATTCCATTAATTCAGACAACTATTTTTATTCTTGTGGCACTGACCGAACTCTCTCATATCAATACGACTATCACTTGAAATGGTTGTTAATATGAGATACGCTAAAAAAAATTGGTGTTCTGTAGACATGTTTTTCGGTTCACTGCTTTATTCAGTGACATGAATGTGAAAACAAGGGTTTACCTAAAAATTATTACAGCTTATTTGTTATAAATTATGATGTATAACAACACGTAGATTCATTCAGAGGAATAGTACATCTGCACAACTGCCTTGTTGCATGATTCCTAGATGTTCTGACCAATAATTTACCATAACTGGAAGGACATGCAAATAACTGGATTGAATGAAATAGTCCAACACCAGAGTACTGAACATTCGGCTTCCCCATTCATCAGGAAAACCTGAGTGCATAATCTAGTTATCTAATTTGGAGAACTGAATCCAAAAAACATATTTTCAGTCTTTCTGGTAATTTTTGTTTTGCCTTTTTAATAGAATAGAATGTCTAAGAAAAAAAAAAGTTAGCATTGATGTGGTGACTGACATTTAACTAAAGTCCAGGGGAAAAAAAAAAGCGAAGCTTCCAACTTCTACATATTATTTTCTTTTCCCTTGTTCATGTGAATAACAGATAAAATGTGAGGTGGTACTTTAAGCACCCAAATAAGGAATTTTACTGTTTGAGTTGTGGGCCAACTTTTGGACTTGCTGGAGTATTTTATTAATATGTCTATCAGTATTAAGGAAATAAGCAGGTGACAGAGCTGCAGAATTTGCTGCTCAAAACAAGTGGAGTTCATTATAGACACAGTAGATGGACTTTTCAAGGTCTGTTTGGTTTGGGAGAAGCAGGTTAGCAAAGAGGAGAGCCATGAAGGGGAGAGGTAGAAAAGCTGTCCCCATATTGCCTCGTGCTTTGTGCTAGCTGGTGTGTTTGTGGTTCACCTGGATGATTAGGGATCTCTATTTCTCTTGGTATTAAAAAGACAGGAACCTGGTGCACTGGCTCCCCTTCCATGTAGAGGTGGAGCTGGACAGTCCCTGGAGTTGACTGGAGACAAGGAAAGGGACAATGCAAGCAGGGACAGTGGCAGGCTGGGACCACATGCGATTCCATGTGGCATTTCATACCTCAGACAGGACGGACCTCAACACGGTAGTTTGCACTGGTAAAAGAGCCTGGAGATCTTTTTGGAAATGTGGCTGGTCACATCTTTATTTTGATTTTATCTTGGCTAAAGGGGATAGGAAGATGTGAAGCTGTAATGTGAAGTATTGTTCTTACATTTTTATCCATTTATCAGATGTACTGAGCAATGTTTCCAGCCCCTTCTGTTCCCCTTATTTTAAAAATTTCGTCCCCCTACTTTTCCTTTTTTTTCTGCCCATTCAAAGAGTCTTTTTTATTCATTATTAATACCTAGCACTTGAGTTCTTTGATTTTTCGTATGGGAAAACCTACCCATTAGAATCTTGTCGTTCCTTTCCTTCTGTAGAATCAGCTGTTTTCCAATATATTACAGTTAATTTTCATTTAGTGTGTGCTTTTTAATGTAATTGTGTATTTTAAGGGAAGCAGCACCCAAATGTATGTTCCTAATCATGGGTAACTCTTGTATTATTTTCCTTTAGAATTCACAAGCGTGTTATTTGACATGTTAATTACTACATTGGTATATGACTAAGGATACAAATATCTCCTCATTTTCCCCCCTCCCCTCACTTAACATTTTGTTTGAGAAGATCAGTACATTTTGTCTGTGAAAAGCCCTGGATTAAATGCCACCCACAAATGATTTTCTGCATGTTTTATTTTGCCAGAGGAGGTTGTCAGACATTGGGGGAAATAATGTAATATCGGCTGACCTAAGACTTCAATTAACTATGAAGGAAGTTTACAAAAACTGTCATATTAACTTTGCACATCATTTTACTGGGGCAGAAACTGTTGTCACACAGCACTTATTTCTTGCTTTGCTTACCTCAAGGCACAAAGCACAAACAGGAAAGAAATTTATTCCTTATTCCTGATGCAAATAGTATTCTGCAAATATTAAATGTGGGGAAGAGGTTTCCTGTCTATCAGTCATTCATGTTTCAGCCCAGTAAAACCCAAATATGTGGTAGTTGACTTGTGTGTTTAGATTAGCATTGTTTTGAATGGACCCCTCGGATTTGAGGGTAGCATCTGGTTTTAGCCCTGCAAGCAACCAGTGGACTGCTTTCACATTGTCTTTTACCAAAATGGTTGAAAACGTGATGCACAGCGTTTACATGTTTTTTGATTATGATTTTAAATTCACATGCATTTCAAGTATGTAAAGGACTGCTGTTCACTTCCCTTTCTATTACTACCAATTTTACCCTCAACTTCCTCAGGCCAGTCCTTAAGGAAGGTTTCCCTTCAGTCAGCTGCTTGCTGAGCCACAATTTTATAATAAATATATCATTTGTCCCCATATTTTACTCTTTCTTTTCCTATTTCCTTTTAACTGATCTGCTACCAAAATCTCATTTCTTCTTTTCCTTCAGCCTTCATTTTCTATTGAAATGCATCTGTCAGATCTGCAGTCTCTTTTTCCCCTTCCGACTCTTCCATCTTTTCATTTATTTTGTTGCAAGATATCAACCAGATGCCTTCTTCCACATGCTGATACTCCCTCCTAGAACCTCTGTTCCTGCTCTGGTCACTTTTCTGTGTTTATAACGTCCTTCCTACTAGCTGCCTTTCTTTTTCCTTTGTCTACTCCGATCTGTTGATAGTGATTGTCAAAATCATCTTCTTACCCATCCCTTTAGCCATATTACCCATCAGCAGAATTTTTTTATAGTCTTTTGTCTTTTTCTCAATCAAGTTCAAGCTGCTTTTTTGCTCCCAGCCAAAGCCTGTGCCACTGTTCTTGTCTTTAGTTGAGCAAATAAATAGTAATGTTGAAGAACTGGAGGCCTCTCTGGTATCCAGTGCTTCTCCATCAGGATCTATGTATCCAAGGGAGAAATAATCAGTGCAGCTCACTGAATCTTGGGAGCTACTTTGAAAAGTGCCAAGTCAAGCTGTGGCCACAGGCTCTTCCTTCAGAGGTGGAGTATCCCAGGGTAGTAATATAACCGAGCGCAGCAATTAGTCGTCCATTTTCACTGACCACAATTTACAAAATGCTCACATCCAATAGCAGGATGAGCCAGGAACTGAACTGTTTTACAAAATCTTTTGCCAGGAACTGAACTGTTTTACATCAGCTCCTTCAGATGCAGTTACTCCTCAGACTCCTTCCTTGCTTTTTCTCAGCCTCCTTTTCACACTTGGTTTCAGGTTGCTCGCCAGTGTTGTGCTTATGGCCCTGGGGCTGTTGTTCCTCCGTTCTTCCCAAGAATGTGATGAATCCTCTATCCCCTCTATCATAGTCTTGGATTAATGACAGTCTTAGCCCATCAGTTCCTAGGAACAGTTTGATTTCAATCTCATTTCCCACACCTGTGATTCATTAGTCAAGGGAACATAAAACCCTGGAAATAAAAAACAATTGGGGGCCTCGCTTCATCTTTGGCATTTTGTTCTTCACCACTTGATGTTCCGGATCTCAGGATCTGGTGCATGGTCAAGCTCCTTCAGGTTTTCTTCCCTCTTTTCCTCACTAGAGGGCAGGCAATTTATTTGGGTTCTGAGGCTCTGAACAAGCTTTCATACTGAAGAGATCTATTACTACAGCATTAAGTTTTCAAACACCTGCTATAGACCTTTTAAACACCTCATGTGGGAACTGCTGTCACATCTCCTACCTCTCAGCTCCATCATTACATCTGCTAGGTGTGCTCATTTGTTCGTGCTAGGTCTTCCTCCAAAATGGTGGTCCTTGCTGAACTGGATAATGATACTGATACCACATGGAAACAGACTGCTCAACTTGATCAACACCGTTGCATTGTTTCAAGTCTCTTCTCTGCAGACTGAAAGATATCTTGGTTCATACTAGGAAAATATAATCACAAGCAAAAGAGTTTAAAAAAAAAAAAAGAAAGAAAAAAAAAAAGCCAAAATCCCAGCAATGCAAACTTTTTTCACAATGGGTTTTAAATTCTGCAGAAAATAAAGAGATAAAATGTATCAGAGCTTATACCTGCTAAATCCTCTGACAGCTGCTTTCTCATCCTGCTGCCTGAAAATGAGTAAACTTAATTATTCCTGTGGCTATGTACATCCAGACAGTTTAGAGTTGCCTCTTTATCGCTGGCTACCGTAACTGTCCTTGTGTTCTGGAATAGTTAGGATTGAAAACCGGGGGTTTTTTGTAATTCCAGACTACACAGACTGTAATAGAAGAAATGGTCTGGAATTTTGGAGTCTCTTGTCAATGGTTAGATTGTGCCGGCACTGACTTTAAATTTGCTTGTGTAGTACAGCATGTTTGGATTAATATTCTAAAGTCATGTGGAGTGAAGGCTTGATACAGGCTGTGACTGAGAGACTAGCGTAGGAATTCATAAACTGCAATATGTGGAGACAGGGGGGAAAAACAGCATTAAATTATCTTCCAAGGACCTTGAAGTCTCTCAGGATGACCCTTCTGAGTACTCTGAAAATATAACCATTGATCTAGTTAAGACAATTTATCCTTTGGAACAGTCTAAAAATTGTCTTGAATTACCTGGTGCACACATTAAACATGTAAAGTTTTCATTAAAGGGATTGACAGGTTGCTTGTAAACTGAAGTCATTTCCTTTCCCTTCAGAATTAGATTTCCTTTATGGCCTCCTTTGTCAGTAAGTGCTGTTCATTAAGAATGATTTGGCCATTTCATTCTACAACCTTATTTTTGCCTGCTCTGTGGATTTAACTGAAGGAAATCCCTTTGTGACTGAAATGATGAAGCTGGATCTCAATCACCAAATGATGTTTTCTCTTTCATCTTTTACACGGTATAAACCAAGCTGCTTCTTTTCGGGATCATTAGATAGGAAGGAAACTAGGTATGAATTCCTGACAACCAATTTGCAAAGAAGTGTCTTTCCTCCAGTTTTCTGTTTATTGGCTTGTTGATTTTTGAATGGTCACGTGGAAAAGCTAGTGCATGCAGCCTTAAAAATTCTCCCATCTCAGATGCTTCAAGTCTGGTTGTAGAGGAGTGTCTCTGGATATAGCACAGTCCAGTGGCTGCTCTTTTATCATACACTACAACAAGATAGGGGAATCATGCCTTGCAATACTTGCTAATTTTGAGCCAAATTAGGAAAGCACTGAACTGAGCACATCATTGTAACGTGGGCTCAGGATTTGTACCGAAGTCTTGTCTGTACAGAATAAAGGTGGAGGGTCAAGATTAATGGCAATCAGTCAGCATAACATACTGAACACACACAGCCCCCTGAGTTAGTCACCAAGCAGCAATCAGTGTAACGTGTGTGCCAAGATGTTAGAAGTACAACTTAGTGGCTTCCCTGATAGCCTCTGGATGTGTTCTTGCTGCTGTGGGAGGGTCGTTACATGTGAAAGGGCACACTTATTCAAGAGAAACACTGATAGTGTGGGGAAATTATGAGAAGGGTTCATCGCTTGTCTGGTGCTCCACAAATGAGTTGTTGTGAATGTCCAGGCCTTCAGGCTGTTCTGGTGGATGATTCTGAGAAGATTGATGCTGTGAGTTCTTAGAAATACTGTGTCTGGTGAGTGGAAGGCTCAGAGTTAAATTTACAGAAGCTTGCAGGCAACGGTAGGTGTCTGAGATAGCAGCCTGTCTTCTCCAGTCAATGCCAAGGACAAACTTTGCATTGGTATGGGGTAAGTAAGGTAGAAAGGTTTGTGCTTTCCGTAGTTGCAAACAAGCCACTGAAATGTGGTCAGTGGGCAGGTAGCTGTGGAGTTTGGCCCTGGTAAACTTTCTGACATTGACAACTTCTCTCTTTTTATTTTGTCCCCTTGTAGAGCCCAAGTGTTCAGACCTCTGCTCCATCCCGAAAGGAAGAGACTTTATTTGCATAGGCAAAAGTTGTCATGGCAAGAGACAGATGGAAGGATAAAAGGGAGGGTAAATGTTGGAAAGGCAAAGTAGTCAGCATGTGATTTGACAGAGATGAGGTCAAATAAGCTAAATCCAAAGCTAGACTAAAACAGCTTAATGAAAAATACACAATTTAATGTTATGGTGATACTGACTGTAGAAATATAAGACACGTTAGATGGATACTAAATACAGGGAATAAGGTCTCATGTGATTAAATGAAAAAAAAAGTAATCTTTTTTATTTTTTCCTACTATCTTTCTCTTCATGTCTTCAGTGAATTTACCTTAGTCATAATGCAGAACTCAGGATTCTTTTACCATACAAGAGGTAGTCAGATAAAAAGGACATGATTTAAAGCAAAATGCGTCCTCTGAAACACTCATTTCTCAGTAAGAGTAGCAAAGCATAATGTAATTAAAACAACTGTCTACAGTGTTTACGTACAATCACATTGAGTAGCGAATACCTTTAATTTCATTGTAAGGTCAGACACATGGGGAGGAAGGGTTGATGCTGTCTCTCAGACAGCAGTAATCAAGGGCTGGCAACTCAGCTTTGGAAATTGAACAGATTAGAAGTTCTTGGCAGTGATTCCCAAATGCTCAGGAGACTCAATGCAATCAGCAGCTTTGACATTTTGGCCAGCTAGTTAAATAGTGTTGGCTATAAACATTACAAGGCAAGTGATCACCCCTTTATGTGCTGGGCCTGGGGCATACGCTTCCTGCCTTCTGTCTCAGGAGCAAGGGAAGCCTCTAAACCAAGGAGCTCTTTGATGATGCCCTGTGAATAACTTTCCAGATCATAGCAAAGAGGAGGAATTTGTGTTGTTTGCATGTTAACCACAACAGCGAGTACCAGAGAAGGGACACAAGGGTTTTGCAACTAAGCATAAATGACAGCGCCCTAAGTCTACAGAACTTGAACCTCCTTTGCAGTGTTTAGCCAAGAATGAACCATGGATGGTTCAGAGATCAGACTGAAAAGAAGATCCACATACATGCAACTGCCTAAATACAGTTTTTATTTATTTGTTTATCCATTTATTTTATGGGAAAAACTACTTATAGAGGCAATTTCCCCTGTGTGAGTGCCTGAATTTAGAAAACTAAATCTATATGTAAGGAACAAAATACCAGATCTGTACAGATATTTGCATGAATGCATGAAACTTGAACTGCATATGTGCATAAGCGATTGCAGGACTATATTTGCTTGTAAATCTGGTTTAGTGCTGAAAAATCAAGGTGATATGGTAGTGATAGTTAATATAGCAGTGTAGTATGGTTAGTTTAGCAGTTACACTGCTCCTGTCTGTTTGAAATTGCAGTAATTTGTTGCTTTCTAATGGCCAGGGAATTTGATCCCATGAGCAGTGATGGGGCTTACATGTTTGAATTGAGCTACTTGTTTTTGCATGCTTCTTTTGGATGATACTGCAGAAATAACTGCAGGCTAACTGTAAAACCACATGTTATAAACTAGTTTGGCACAACTTCTCAGCGGGCCTGAGAAAGCAGAAGTGAACCAGCAGCTGAAAGTTACGTTTTCTGGGAGGGTAAAAAGTTAAGCCCACTTCACTGGGGCTCAGAGATACCAATAGCTGAATGTGTTTTCAACAGGAAAGATTTACAGCCTTTCCCCTCTTCTCCATTTCTGGCCCTAGTATAGTAGTTAAAAATAATTAATCCTAATTAATAATATAAAAATAGATAAAATATAAATTAAAATTAATTAGCAGCAATTAATAGTCATTGTCAGGAAGGTAAAAAGAGGAAGACAGAAGATATTCTTAAACATCCAGCTTGTCACTGGGATTATCTGCTTCATTTTTTCCCACTATTCCTTGAGGATGTTTCCTCCATTATATTTCCTAAGCCCATTTAGGTATTAAACCAAGATCCAGCGAGATCAGAAGTGTGCCACTTGCCTTAGGGGCCAGTGGAATGACCCATCAACATTCTGGAGTTGTGATTCTTTGGCCTTCAGGTTTGTCATTTCCAATGTGTGACAGCACGTTTCTTACCTGGACTGGTGTGATCAGTCTGGTCAGCACACTGAATGCAGTCAAGGAGGCATTAATCCCTCTAAGCAGGTGGATGGCAGTCAGGAGTTCGTCTTTCAGATGGGGAAGTAGCTGCTTCCCACTGGCAGACCAGCTAAGTAACTCTTGAGAGGGATTTGGCTGCGTATGACCACCATCTGAGAACAAATACTTCTGTAAATGAAGTGAACAGTATGCACATGTAGACTACAGAATTCATCATTGCTGTTTATCATCAAACTAAGTTTTAGAAGACTTGCTCGAATACACAACAGTGTACCTATTAGATTTGTAGGAGTGGATGGAGCAGAGCTCAGCTTTGTCTGGGCCAGGTTTACCAAACGTAGGATGTTACTTGCAAGGATGTTTTCACAGTAAGGCTGCAGCCAGGTGAGCGTGGGTAGGCTGCCTCATCCAGGGGGTGGAAACGTGGCAAAGGCATTTGCTGTCCACCTGAGCCAACACCTTTGTGAGAAGCATCTTGCTTCTCTTGAAGTAAATCTCTGGGACGGACGTAGTCCCTGTAGTAAGGAAGGAGACTATCTTCAGTTCTTTAATTGCTTAGTTTCATCTGCTGGACACAGCTAAAATGAGTTTCATCTCAGGAAGCAAAAATAGAAAACATAGTGCAGGCAATGAGTTAGAAGACTGTGGCAACACATGTGAGGCAATGAAATATTCATGTGAAAACAGGAATCTTCAGAATGATTAGGGAACCTCTCAGGGGCTGAGCTTCTGTTTTAAGATACATGGTGAAGATGAAAGAATAAAGGAAAAATAACAGTGCAGAAAAAGCTTTTGGCCTCTGTTTGTGTAGCTGTTAATTTCTGTCACACCCACTTTGATCCCAGGGGAGTGTTTCCGTTTCCTACTGTTGTTTAGCTATTGGATTTGGGTGGGGTGGGCCTTTCTAAGTCTGATAAATTGTTTTTTTCAGCCAACTTAAGCACAGCATCAGATAAACATTTCAAAGTGTGTGATTTGCACCAGCACCAAGGAAATGAGTCTAGGATTGCGGAGAGACAGACAGTCATCTGTGATATGTATTTATTTGAACTAGAGCCAAGCAATTCCCCTTAGTTAACTGAGTCTCAGCAGTTTTCTCCTGATAAAATAATTAATATGCAGATAGATGGCTGTTGCCCAGCCATCCTTCATTCTCATTTTTTGGTTTGCATTGTTTATGGCATTGCTTCAAAAGCAATCCTGTAATATCCTTGGCAAATTGATCTCTCTCTCTCCCCTGACTAATGGTCTTTTAGCAAGTTCTCTTTCCTTCGCTGTGTCTGGCCATGATGTGCCTGCAGTGCAAGGCTCTCACAGAATCACAGTGTGGTTGAGGTTGGAAGGGACCTCTGGAGGTCCTCTGGTCCAACCCCCCTGCTCAAGCAGGACCACCTAGAGCCAGTTGGCCAGGACCATGTCCAGATGACTTTTGAGTATCTCCAGAGATGGAGCCTCCACAACCTCCCTGGGCAACCTGTACCAGTGCTTGGTCACCCTCACAGTGAAAAAGTATTCCCTGATGTTCAGAGGGAGCCTCCTGTGTTTCAGTGTGTGCCCATCGCCTCTGGGCATAAGGAATAAGGGAAGAAGTGGGCCAGAGTTAGCAGCTTTGTGCTACTGCCTTCTGTTCAGAGAGGGCAGCCCTAAGACCCAGCAGGAGAGCTGTAAGACCTGAAAAACTCTCCACAGTCTCCCTTGTAGGAGAAGTCAGGATGTGCATCTGTACTCTCAGTTGGCTCCTTAGGACTTCACAGCTTTTTTGTGCTGTTACAAGTCTGGTGGTGTATGTGTGCCTGTCCCTGACATGACGGGAGCATCATCTCAGCTCAGAATGCAGAAGAGCCAGGCTACTGCTACCATGGGGACACAAACCATGGACAGAGCAGGACTTAAAATCCTGTAACCAGCAATTGTAATTTAGCTGTCTATGGAGACAGCTGAGCAATAATAAATGACGACCTCCCCACCACCCCCCAAAAATAATAATTTTCTTGTTAGAGCGCAGATGAGCTTTTGCTATAAGCTGTGATGCCCTGACAGAAGTTGGCTTATTTTCTGGTTATGCTACTGAGAAATTGTCTTGAGACCACGTAGTACTAATCATCTTCTACATCTAGAAACCTGACTGTGACCCAGAACAAGATTTGAAACAAAAACACAGAAAGTGTTAACATGGGTTTTCTTTTTCTTTCCTTGTCAACCACAGGTAATGCAGGTAGTGAAGGAACAGATAATGAGAGCGCTCACTACCAAGCCTAGCTCTCTGGATCAGTTCAAGAGCAAGCTTCAGAATCTCAGTTACACAGAAATCCTGAAAATACGCCAGTCTGAAAGAATGAACCAGGAAGATTTCCAGTCTCGTCCGATTCTGTAAGTACTGTCTTCTCTCCCCACTCATTTTTGCATGGAGGGATTAACAAATGTGAATGACATTTGTGAGCTCTTCTGGGAGAACCCAAGGAGGAAAGCTGTCCAGGGAGCTGTGCTCAAAAGCAGTAGTGCGGCATCTGCTTGAAGTGCATTATGTTTTCTTCTGCTGGGAATCATAACTTTTTCTTTGAGTTCAGTTAAACCAGATTCAGCAAATCCCTACAGGGTCTCACAAGGCTTATTTGTATGAAACAATGCTTTGACATTTCCTAGCTTTGGATGATTGTGAGCTGGTGGTTGCTTTTAATAAAAAAACCAACACCTAATACCACAACTTTGTCTTCTATCCAAGGGACTTAAAAAATTCCAAATGTCACTTCTCTGAGTGAGACAGGGAGAAGCCGAGAAGAAGAGAAGCCAATACACACTGGCTCCACAAAAGAGTGGTATTGTGCATGGCTGTCTTTGTTCGTGGCATTACATTCTGGCAGCTAGCCAACGGGATTCTCATTGCCTTGTTGTTTACTGCAAAGTAGCAAATGCTAATATTGCCACCATAGCTCCTTCCTGTTTCTCAGAATACACTTTGTTCTGTTATATGAAAAATGGAGGCCATAGTTGGCTCAGGACCTGTGGCTGAACTGATGGCACAGGACAGATGCGGACTCTGGTGCACAAATGATGTGCTGAAAATAGCAGGAACTTTTTGAGATCAGCAGAGAAATGGTGAAGACTCCAGAGGTATTAGCTGAAATGTCACGAGGTCCTGACCATGTTTCAAGTGGAATGGCTCGTGATTTTCCAAATCTGCTTTTCAAGGCAAAGGTATAGAGAAGGGTTTGTAGCAGTACATTTCAGGATTCAGAAGCAGGATTTTAATTTTGATTTGTTTCTAAAGGATACAGATATCTAAGTACAAGCTCTGGGGACACATTCCTCCAGGGGCAGCAGGGCAACAGCGGAAGCATAAGCTAAGTAGAATTACACACTTAAAGTTTAATCATACCAATGTGGATCAAAGGGGGAATGCTTCTTTTATGTTTTCAGTGTATGAGGAGATAGGACCTAATGCCCAATTAGAACTGATGTCACTCACAGTAATGCATCAATTAAAAAGCTACAAATGGTTCCAGTCAGTTTTGCATCATTACACTGCTCAGAAATCCCCTGCCAATCCCCTGCAACGTTTAGTGGTTCAAAGCCACTCAGTACTGCTAAGCTTGTCACCAAAGCTTCTCGTTTTCCCTGCTTTCCCTATGGGTCAACTGTTTAAGTATGATACAGGTCAGCTATTTATATTCTCTTGCACCATCGCCTAGCCTCGTGAAACTTGCCAGTGCTGTCTGCAAGCTCTTTATTTCCAGTATAACTCTGGCCAGTATAACTCTGGCCAGCTGCTGCTAGAGTGCAGAGAGTCTCCTTCCCCATCATGGAATGAGTGAAACAGCCAACACAAATAGTTAAAAGCAACCAAAGTGTTACCAGAGACTCATTTCAGATTCGGGACAAAGGCTAAGCCTAAAGGCTATAAAGGCTAAGTAAATCGATAAGGTGTTTAAGCAATCACAACTGCATTTGCAGAGATTTAACTCTGTGCATTTGCATTTTGATTGCATCCATGATCACTTATTCTTGACTGTGAAAAGAAACGGTTCTTTCATTTTTCCCTTTGATTTGATTCCCTGTACTGAACTCTCTCAAATTGCATAGATGGCACAATTGATAGAAGTACAGAATCATGGCCTCATTGTAGGGAAAGACTCTGAGTGAAGAGAGCAATCGTGGCTGTGCTGTATATTTTAAAGCCTTGCAGATATGCTAAAAGAGATTACGCACAATAGTGAATGTAAATTCATCAGACCTTGTTGAATTCTGCGTGAGAATATGGCAATCAGATGATGTTTTTTCCTGCCTTGAACATGGTAGAAGTCTTTCTTCTGCTGTTCATTGTATGAAGCACTGAAGTTTTAAGTTTTCAAGCTCCTGGACAAGAGAAGCTTAAGTTGGTTTTGAATGTAAGCTAGAAAGTGTTGCCTTAGATCCTTGTAACTACAAAACCTTGCTTTGCAAGGGTTAGTTGTTTCTTTTAAATGATCATTGTTGTATCACATGAGGTGAAGTTTTTTCAATTTCTAATTTTGATTAGGGAAAATAGAAAGTCTTTCAGAACAGAATCAATTCAAGATTATTGATCATCTAAACTGCCATTCCACAGTGAAATGATAAAGTATCACTGGTTTGTTTCGAATGACTGTGGAGGAAGGTGTCTAGAAATCCTGTGGGCCTGCAGAGGACCAGAGATGTCCTTAAACATTAAATGGCAACAGAGATGGGTTAATACTGGATGAATATGTGATGTGCAAGTGGAGGCTTACTGGTTAAAGGAGAGTTATGGTCAGCCAGGGAGTCATTGCTAACTAACATCTGTGAAAATCAGCAACATACAGGGAAATAGAGGGAGGGATGTGGATGCTTTTCAGCTTTTTATCTTACAGATTTCTCTGCAACGTTAGAAAGAGTCGCTAATGCCTGCTCTGAATGCATGAAGTGATTAGGAGAGGGCATAGCTATAAGCCAGAAAGATAAAAGGACAAAACACATGAAAGCAGTTCTGGGATTACTCTTCTGTTGTGTTGTAATGATTTAAATGTCTGTGATACACCCCATCCTGGAAGGAAAACAGCTAACAAGAAAGGGTCTTAACTATAAGTGGGAAAGGTAAAAGCTGGGGGCAGATATAACTGGTGCTGAAGAAGAATTAGTATCATTTGAATAATTTAAAAATAATTTCTAATGGTTTTCAGATTTGCCAGCAGTTCAGGTCTGTTATTTTAAAAGCAAGTAACTGATGTCAGCATTGTCTATAGTGCTGAGAGCAGTGAGATCAGAAAATCAGTGATCATATGTATTACTGTGTGGTTCCCTCAACCCTCCTGTCGTATCAGCCCACTAACTTTTGCCATTCTTACTTGACAGGAGCACAGTGGGAAACTAATAGCAATTTTTAAAGCCACTGTCTCCTCAGACTTTCCGAGTTTGTTCTCTCTCTTCACAAGGCACAAAATGCTAAACCAATGTCATCTGAACAATAATAAATAAAATTTTCACAAAACATATTTGCATTTATGATCTTACTTTAGCTCGTTGTTCCCATTTGATTTTAAAATTAGGCAGGAGAACCTATTTCTTGTACAGAGGTTTTTTTTTTGTTTGTTTTGTTTTTTGGTAACACTCCTGTCTTTAGACACTGACCCTGAGGAACTGAACTCCTTTGCCTTCAGATGGCTTTCTGAAGGAAATAAGATTCAAAGAAGCACATCTTTTGTTTAACTGTGTGCTGTGGTTTAATTGTTCTGTGGCATTTGTGTCACCTTGAGGTGGTGGAACGGAAACCTTGACAGTGAGGAGCACTAAGTGGCAGGATCACCTGCAAAAATGTATCTAGAGTCATGGTATCTAAAAAATAGCTGAAAACCATACAAGTCAGAGTAACCATGTGTTGGCATGAGCTGCTGAGGACAGTAAATGCAGGTTGACCATGGCAAGGGATGGATGGACTTCGGGGGTGTCACTAAAGTCCAGAGTCACTGAAGACTGTTTCTCTGTGAAGTAACGAGTTGTCTCCACAACCTCTGTGTGAATACAGTATGGGGACTGTGAAACAGAAGAGAGTACTACCGCTGAGCTTTATGGTTATGACAGCAAATATATGCATATGTGTAGAGAGACTCCAGCACATCAGTAAAGAGGCGGAAGGTGTCCCTTCTTTCCTGCCTCCCTTCCTCCAATGGAGAGTCTGCCTTGGACAGTGAAATACTTCAGAGAGGATTACCTGTTTATTTTTGGATTGGTTATACATCCTTCTCTTCCTCTGGTTTGTAAAAGGCAGATGGGGCTTTAGAGGACAGAAGAGGGAATACTATGAGCAGTCAGATGTTAATGTGCTGCATGACCCATTCATTTTTGGCTTTTTGGTAGTGTCTTACAACTATGATGTTATGATATCTTTAACACCTATTTAATGATAACCATCCAATTTCTGAATTAAACTACCTAAATAACAAACTGATACGTATACCAGTCTTGAATGTTTGAAACCAGTCCAGCTGGAGCTTTAGTCTGCAGCCTGGACTGCTGAGTAATCCACACTGTATTTTAACACTGTTCTCCTCAGCCCCAGCTCCCAGCTGTTACCTGAGGAATGGGGAAGCTCATCAGCTCAGCAAAGGCAAGGCATTTATTCAAGCACAAAATTCTTTTAATCGCAGGGTTTAACCATTCAGCATATTCAGTTCTCAGTGAGAAAACAATAGTGCTTGAAAGTTGTCCTAAAGGTCTAATAATACATTCCCCAAAAGTGGACTGTTTCTATAGTTACAGTGCTTCCTTGATTTTTGACCAGCTAGATGTTCGCGACTTGTAAATATGTAGTGGGTTATGCGTCAAGAACTCCAACCATTTTGTTAATACCTGGGGCAAAGATGGCATTTTTGTTTAAAGGCCTGATCTTTCTAGCAGAGGACTTCAAGCGGTTTCAGTGGGGGTCTGGCAGATCAAAGGTACAGGATCCAAATGAATGTGGAAATCAGAAGAGTCTGCTCTCCCTAAGTTTTCAGGAAGACAGAAATGTTTGTTGTCTCTATGGGATACCACAGCTTTGCTTCCTTTTGATGACGATTGCTGGAACATACTGCCAGACAGAATGATTTTTGGTATTACCTAATTTGCACAGCAATGCAAAATTATGGTTCTGACACACTTCATGTTTTATAAATCCTCTACACATTCAGTTATTTTTTAATCTTACTAGGCTTGCTGTCGAGTTGACGTTTAAACCTGTCTTTTATGTATACTTAATGAATCTAAGTGAGGATATAACTGATGAATTCAGACATCTGTGAATCCATGAGATGGTGTATGAAGTCAAACTTTAAATATCACGTGCATATGTTTTCTGCCTAGTTCTTGACATGTTGAACTCTTATCAAAGTAAAATGTAGAAAATGGATTTTCTGAATGATATATAATATTATTTCTAAATGCACTGTGTGTTTCTGCACTCCTGGACAAGGGTTAAGTTTGATCCTTGAGCAATCCATAGTCATGTGTTAGTCTTCCACAAAATTCTGATAATAATGAATTAATTGAATGGCATGAAATTAAGAACAAGCATATAGTGCTGGTCATTATTTTAGCTCATTGGCATTGCTTGCTGTTTTTTATCATCATTTCAAAATGTGTTTTAGCCTTCTTGTATTGTCCTAAATAATAGTGCTAGTAAAGTATACCAGCAGAGGATCATGCAAGAAAAGGTGACAGTCCTCAAATAAGCTTCACAGTGCTCCTACAATGAAAGAGCATTATTTGCCGCAGAAAAAACTCATTGATTCATTATAGCAAGCGTTATTTTTAGATGAGTAAAGTAAGAAACAAATAAGTGACTTGCCTGAGTCATACACTGATGTCGTAGCAGGGAGATGTCTACAACAGAGATACCCTGGCTCCCGTTCTTTGTTATAAGAAAAAGGGCTTTTTTCTGGAGCAGACTAGATTCTGACCTGGGCATGCCTGTGACTATTGTCCCCTTCAAACTCCTTGCACAAGTATCTTGTGAGACTCTGTCTCAGAGGAAAGAGGGTCGTCTTTGATTGAATTTGACAAGCGCCTACTTTCTCTCTTCCCAAGGGAACTAAAAGAGAAGATTCAGCCTGAGATCTTAGAACTGATCAAGCAGCAACGTCTCAATCGACTTGTGGAGGGCACCTGCTTTAGGAAACTCAACAGTCGGCGTCGACAAGGTACAGCTCAGACTGCCTAGTCTGGCTTTTTATTGTCACTTTTGTCTAAAAGTTGAGATGAGAAATACTACTTTTACTGGCAAGATCCTTGGTTGTAGTGCTGTCTTGACTGCTTTTACCAGGGGGCATCTGAAAGCATCTCCTAGTTACAGTTGTTGGAGGATTTCCTGTGTTTCCCTGGAACTGGTTTTGGTTTCATCACGCAGATCATCTGGAACAAGTCCAGCATTTGACAAAAATCTCAAGCAGCAGTCTTGCACCCTGGACTGAGTATTTCGATTTCTGCCTGGATGTCCAGGCTTCTTGTTCATCTCAAAACAAAACCTCTGCCTCTGCAGGAACAGCACGTGAAACTTGGTGTAGCCAGAATTTGAATCTCTCAGGCTTGGACCACCTTTATGTATGTGATGAGCTCATTCTGCACCCCTCCCTCTAGTACTCCCTGTCCTTGGTTTTTGTCTTACATTACCATATACATTAAATATATTGTGATGTTTGAATATACTTTTAAAAAGCACTTAGATCAGTAATTTGTGTACCTTCAGATGAATACTTGATTGACATGAGAAGATTATTTTCCCAATCCTATGAGTCATTGCTCAGTGCCAGATTTACAGCTCATTTTATACAGTTAAACTCTCTATGGTTCTTTTCCCCTCAGAGGCACGCTTCTTTCTCCAGACAAAATAATGGGCATATAATGTAAATTCAGCAGATTAATTAGAAGTTGTATCCAAAAATTTCCCTTTAAACCCCTCATTTTGTGAGGATTCAGATTGCCATTTTTTTCTGCTGTAAATACAGTACAAATTAGAAAGTTACAAAAGCTAAGAGTAGGAACTGACAAAGATCAATATTTGACACCCTCAGATCAATGGGGGATAACTGCTTTCTTCACAGAGAGAAGTATCCCTGCAATGCTTCCTTCCTTAGAAACAAGGAGGAAATTTTCCTTAATGTAGGGAGGTTATTTTAGAAAATTTCAAAGCCTTTATGAAAGGGTTGAGTAGCAGAAGAATTTGATGCAGCTTTATCTCCTCTCTGTGAAGCCTACAAACACTTAAGAAGCCCACTGCACAGTTTAGGGAAAGAGCATTAATACTCTACTGTGACTTTCTATACAGTTTTCATAGGGAGGCGTGATACGTGTTTTCCCTTCTGCAGCATATTCACAGAGTGAAAGCAGCTGAAGTAATGCATATTTTGATGTGGCTCTCAGTGGTGAGGGTTGTTTATTTTGTTCCTCTCAGAGCCTTAATCTGAATGACTGAAATTCTAGGGAAAGAGCAGGGTTTGCAGCAAATGTTCTTCTTTTGGCAGATCTCCAAGAGGAAGATAGACTGTTTACTTTGTCTTAAACTGTTGTTAGTTTATGATTTATGGGATCAAAAGCCTTAAGGGGTATACACTGGTTCAATTTATATGAGTGGAGTTGAAGTTAAAAAAAAAAATTAAAAAAAAAAAAACAACGTAATCTTCTGCTCCACAGTTGGGAAGGTGGCTATGTATCATGCCTTGAAAGGAATTGTATAGGCCACCCGATTAATTGCTTTGATGTCATATTTATGCAAGGCCAAAAAAGTTCACGATTCTTTGGAAACAAATAAAGCACCCGACCGTGCCTCAAAGAACTTGATCTTCTCTGAAATATATTGGGTTTTGTCAAATACAAGCCCATTTAGAAGGGCATGTTTCCGCATGCCATTGAGAGTTGCGTGTGCTTTATGTTAGACTCCCTGTATTCCCTGAAGAAGTGGTGTAGAGTATCCCCCTGGGAGGGAGGGAGAAGACATAACTGTTACAGAAGATGATGATGCATGAGGCCACCAGGACTAAACTCAGTAAGATCTAATGCTGTGCGATCTAATGAAGAAGCAAAGTACGGTTTGTAAACACAAGCGTGTTTGAGATATAAGCCATTCAATTGGGATCCACTACGTACAGTGCCTTGACAGTCCAAATAGCAAATAGTAACAGCTGGCACAAAGCAGAAGAAGGTCTCTTGAAGTCAGTCTTTACCCTTCAGGGTCTCCTGTACCCCAGGCAGAGCAAGCTGTAAGACCAAGGCTGTCATGATGTCAAGAACTAGGAGATGAAGGAAAAGTGAATGGAGGACCAGAGGTTCAGCTAGTGACGCTAAACATTGGGACAGTCAGGCTTCCAGAAAATTTCTCTGAATGACCTGATCAAAATAGTACAAGTCCCAAATTCCTGAGCATGTCTTCTATTAGCCTTGCCCCACCTCCCCATCTGCTCTTCCCCAACCCACTTCCGTGTACATGTGCCCTGTGCTACTTGGGGGTTCCGGAGCCCCGTCACCTGCCCACTGCTCCAACTGAATTCACTTGCCACAGAGCATTACCAAGGCCCTCTAAGGGCCATGGTCCATCCAGGTTGATATGGAGCTGAAACAGAAATGGGGAGTGCTGTGAGGCATCACGATTTGCCTATTACGTGGCAACCTACTTGTAAGAGTAGTAAGATCAGGTAGGTGTTTTACTTTAGTATGTATACTGCTCCTTTTACCTTTCCTGTGATTCTTTTTTTCCCTTGAGACAATCCTGGAACAAATGTCGCAAATCTACACATTGTACAAGAACTTGAAGATGCCCTACACGGGAGAAGCTGAAAGCATTAAATTGCCCATTTAAAAAATAATTAACAGGCATTATCCCATGATAAAGGCTCCAGAGCAAACTTCTGTTAAGACTGTTGTTTGAACATGTGGTAGGACACACATGGTTAGTCACAAGTTGAAAAAATTGACTTACAAAAAAATGAGTAGGGAGTTTACAGCCTCTTACATCCTTTTGAGAACAGGTGAAATGCTTTCATATATACTTGGCATTGGAAAGCCTGCAATCCAACATTGGGGGGATGCTGAAGATGAAGCTGTGAGGTATCTGTAGTCAGATCTCTGCCTTTTGTGTTTCAGCACAGGATTATCATATCAGCAGGATCTCTCTGTAGCTGAAAAACAGAAATACCGTTGTTATCCCAGCAGGCTCCTTAGCACTTTCAAAGAATATGTGGCCTTTCCCTTGCAAGGTTTCATCGAACTGCAGCACTAACTCCTGTTTTTACTAAGCATTCTTAATCAGTTGGAAATGAAACAGCGAAATTTAGCCTGCCCTTCTACTCATTGTTCAACAGCAGATCATGAAGCTCTGCAAATCCCTACTTTGTTCCTTTACCGTGGACATCAGATGACAGATGATGATGAAGGCTCTTCAGCCTTCTCCTTCCTCAGCTGATTCCTAAAAAAAAGGGAGGAGAAGACTAAAGAGAAAGCCTGCAAAGCACTTTACAGCCCCAAAAGTTATTTCTTCCGGTAGAGCTAAGTAGCAGATAAAGGCATTTTATAGAGGATAATAGATACTTCTGATGCTGTCATCCAGTAAATTTGTAGTTTATGTTGCTGGGTGCGCTCTTGGAAATAAATTCCCCTTTTAGCTTTATAAAGATTATAGAGAAATTGCATGTTATTGAAGTGGTTGTGCAGTCAAAGATGAGGTTTCTTGAACAGTAGTTTTTGGAAGGGAAGGAAAGCCTGGTGATACACACCATTAAATTAAAAACACAAGGCACCATGGAAGTAACCTGGAAAGAGAAAGCTTAAATTAAAACAAAAAAATCAAGTGAAGGCAGGTTTTCCATCTCTTGCTAGGATAAGTAACTCATGCTTCTGAACAAGAACACAGACTGTCTTTTTTCTGCCAAGCCTCTTTGCTACTGCTACTCCATCCCACCCTCTGTAGTCCCATAAAAAAATAATATTCTGTGAGTGCGTGACTTGCTGAGAGGAACCTGTTAACCAAATATGCCTCCAGCATTGCCACAGGTCAATTATTTTCCAGTCATTTGCAGGGCTTGCTGGCTTTCATCTAAGCAGTTAAGACCAGTAAGAGTGAAAATGTGTCACTACAGTTGTATTAGAGAAAGACAACACAATGAAGGAAAAAGGGTGAGTCCATGTACATATATCTAAAATATACACAAATACATATGTTTTCACTTACACATTTAAAAGTGCGTTCCTTTTGCTAAACCTGTGCGGAAGATTTTCTTTGAACAAAAAACTTCTTTAGTAATCTGGATCATATCTTGGGATAAAATATATACTCCTAGACTTTTGTCTGTGCATATCTGAGCTATTTTCTCCCCAGATTCTAACTATAGAGCACTTCTGTACTAACCACAGCACTTCTTTACCTGGGATAGCATTGATCAGGGCATATGAGTCATTGGCCATTAATGCACTTGAAAACACACTATGTGAATGGCCAAGCACTCTTGTAGCCCATCAGCAAAATGTTCTGTGCCCTAGTATTTGGGCACAGTTTTGAATATTACTCTTCTAGCCAAATTGTAGCTGGTTTTGTTATTTAGGTTGGGTTTTTTTAACCTCATCTATAATCTTTAACAATGTGCTGCGATATATTTAACCCACTGGCTGCTCTAGCAATTATCTGAAAATCAGAACAATTTATATGAAACCTTTTCAGGTTAAAAACCGGAATGATTAATTCGGTTTCCCAAAGAAGATTTTCTAGAACCTTAATTTGATTGCATCAGTGGTCAGTGAGCTAAAAGACATAAGGGCTCACTGGAAAGTTTAAATGACGTAGTGTCTGAAAATTGCGATGAAATCACAAGCCCACATCATCTCTAAAGACTCCGTGTTTGGCAACTGCCCTTCCTACAGCTATTTACTCTGAGGAGTTTTACAAAGGCAGCTGTAATAACAGTGGGTACAAAGTAAGAGTTGTAGCTCACAGAAGGGACTTAGGCTTTGAGGCAAATTCATAAGGCTGGGCCGAAAACCAAAATGATCTCCCCTCCTTCCTGAACAGACACTTGCCCCACTCCAGCTGTGCGCATACACACAGATCTGCCAGCTGTGGAGTACGAGGTCTATTGAGAAATGCCTGTCCCATCTTTAAAGTCTCTTGTGGCACTTCAACTCTGCAAACTTGGATTTAAGAGGTCTGGAGGGTTTGAACAGTAGTTTTTCTTTGTTTTATAAACACTACTTGCTAATCATGGTAGAAAAGAGCTTTCTCTTTTGCTTTTTTATTTATTTATTAATTTAGAGCTGGAAGTAAATGCTGGCCACTTCCCACGTGCAGTTCTGTAATCAAGTTTTTTTCACCCTTTTTGTCAGTGGAAGCAATTTCATATAATTTTTGACTGCAGAATTATTTTATACACTACTTTTCCAATAAAATTGTGTTCAGCATCTGCATGACAGCAAAATAACGTGCATCCTGTTTAAAACTGTTCCCCTCTAAGGCACTGAGATCTCATCTAAGTGGGATATTGCCTGATAAACTGTTTGTAACATCATGTACAGCTGAAAAAAACCCACCCCAGCTGGTAAGGCTGAGGTGGTTGTAGAAGCAAGGGTTACTTCCCATCACTAATGTGGTGATCACCCTCCTCAGCCTTGCGGGTGCAGTCATTTAGTGGTTGTGGCCGAGGAAACCTCGTTAGTTCCATTTGTAGGTTTCATTTAAGGGTTTTCCTCTTGACAGTAAAGCTGTGGTGCAATGGCATTTATTAGTGAGCCCACAGGAGAACCGTGTTGGACATGCTTCAAGCTACAGTGTATGGCTATTAGTTCTTTAATTAACCTTGGGTTATGGGGAATTGCTGTAAAAGGCTCCACAAGCCTCCAGAGCTAGGGTTTCTTCCTATAAAACCCACCCCTTCCTAAAAACAATGTAAAGACATTTTCACTGAGGGTTTTTTCCCTCTTTTATTATTGCAGCAGGGTGTTGAAACAGGACCAAGGTTACCAAAACACTATAACCCCTAGGAGGTTAAAGAGCCAAACTTTTTCAAACCCTTGCTAACAACACCAGCCCCATTTGTGCTAAATTGAAAGGAATTTACGGTGGGTTTTTTTCAGTTCCACCATCTTCCTGGGCAGGCCATTGAGAAGGTAGTGTGACCATTTTGGCTTTTATAAGGAAAAAATTATTGTTTTAATCTTAGAGTTGGAAAGGTATATTCCTTTGTACAGCCTAATGAACAATGAGGTTGCAATTAAAGCTAGACATGAAAGCATCCTGCTGCAGTTAATAGAGGCTTTTCCTTACGTAGGCAAGGGGCATGATGGTCTATCATCAGATTAAAGGGGCTTTATTTTTTAAGCATCAGGTTTTGATAGGGTACTGATAGAGTTCTCCATAAAAGGTACACATCTAGAAAAGTTTCACACGCATCCTTCTGAGACACACAAACTGTCCAATGAGTTGATAGTATGTGTGCTGTTCAGATGAGAGTCCACTGAATGAGGGCTCCTGCTTGCTCTAGTTTCAAATCCCTACAAAAGCTTTGCAAATGGAGTTTTCCTCTTGACCCCATACTCTGCAACATTGTGTGTACTGCTTACAGTCCAGGGATGCTTATATTTCAGCAGCTCTTTTTGTATGCATCACAAAATCATAATCACAGGCTCTCTACCATAAATCTTTCAGTATTGTACATGCCTGTGAAGCAGATAACCAGACTCTTGTCCATTGCCATGTGGAGCCTTTGCCAGAAGTTTGTAAGAGCTTTTGAAACCTTTCTGTAGAAGGAGCTGGTTTGAAGTGTGGAGGTTTTTTCCCTGCAAATATTTTTGCCCACCGTGACAAAGAAATTTAAAAGGACATGTGGAAGCCCACTTTTGCCATTCAAAGCCAAATTGCCTTTCTCTGTGTTTTATTGCATTGCATTTTCAATGTCTGGCCAAGGGACTGGAGAGTGTCCTTTAGAAAGAAGTTGGGTCTTACAAAGCCAAACTTTACTAACAGAGCCAAGAAGTCCTTCCTTTGCTAACACCCCAAACGAGCTCACGTATGCTGGCTCTGGTGGTTCTACAACTCCTCCAATGTTTTATCCGAACTGCGGCTTTATTCGCTCCCAGCAATTGCAGCACTGCGGGGCTGTGTCAATGCTAACATTTCCCCTAAGTTGTCCTTTAGGCTGCTGCTTGGCACAGCATCAGCGCTGCCAGCAATGAGAGAAGCACAGAGCCAGAGAAGCCCTCTGCAGCGTCCCACTGGCATTTTAACATCTAGCCTTGCTCTGAGCTTTTGGAGATTTATAGCTTGAATGTAACAAGTTTGTATTTTTGACAGCTTAACATTATGTGATCTATTTATTAACTGGAAAGTGCTCTGACAAGGAAGGGTAACCTCATTCTTGCCATTTCAGAAGGGGAATTGGCAAGCACCACCCTTGTACGCTAGGCAGCATGGTCGCCCAGCTCTGCAAAGGTGATGTTCTTCGTGGGAGCAGATTTTAACAAATACTGTTAAGGGGAATTATATCGTGCGAAGCAGGAGTTGGCAGGAGATGTAACTATACATCTCTTAGGAAGAGCTAAAATGTAAACTGGAGTGTGACTGCATGGTCACACATATATATGTGACCATGCAAAGCACTGAGTTAACCTGCAGGACAAGAGAGGTAACGTCTGCTTTTTAAATATTTGTGTTTATTATGTCCACTCCATCCGTAAATATGGGGGTGTTCTCCCATGTCTATAAAAAGACATGAGTCATAGTTTTCATAAAGTATAGGATATTTCAAATGTATTGGGTTTTGGGTGTCCCACACAAGACAGCTGGCAGGGATTAATTTTCACATAGTGGGTGCTAAAAATGAAGCTTTTATGGGTACATTAAAGTTATCCACTCAAAGCAGTGGTTACTTTGACAGTCTTCTGTCCATGAGGGTATATAATACCATGTAAAACTAAGTCAATTGTTTCTTGCTAGTATTTATTTTTGGAGCCAGTCACTGAATCAATAAAAAAAATGTTAGATTAATGCCAGCTTTGCTTAATCAAGTAAAATTACTGACCAAAGTCCCTGCCCTGCTTTCTATACACCCCACACGTTCCATCTTCTGAAAGTAAAAAAGGCAGTCCTTCCCTGTAGTGCCTCGTTTGAGTAAGCTTTCTCCTATGCTGTTGATAATCACAGAATCACAGGGGTTGGAAGGGACCGCTGGAATGCTGATGAAGACATCTTAGTGACCTTGTTTAATGCATTTCTTTTAACAGACAAATTTTGGTACTGTCGACTTTCACCTAATCACAAGGTCTTGCACTACGGAGACTTGGAAGAAAGTCCCCAGGGAGAAGTCCCCCATGATTCCTTGCAAGATAAATGTAAGTCATGCACAAAGATTGTGCTACTTTTGCTTCTTATAAGCTAGTTCCTCTTTATAACTTGTAGTACGTTTCTCTTAACACAGGACATTATCACCATTTCTGTTTATGGAGATAAAGAGCAAAGGACATTTCCTTCTGCATTCAAACACTGTTCTCTTGGTTTTGGCAAGTGTGTATGAGGACTGAGCTCAGCTTTCCAATGAGTTTATAATTTCATTCAGCTTGGAAATGTCATGCCTTTCATGGGGAGGAACACAGTTTATTTTCATTGCTCATTTAACTGCTGATGTCAAGTGAAAATACTTGGGCATATTCAAAAGCACTTCCTGTCCATGAAGACAGATGTTTCTTCTGTTGCAAACAGTCTAGTGACTGGAGGAGAAATCTGTGGCAGGCAGAAGTCTTTTTCAGTATTGTGGGGAGTGGACTTAAAGATGACACACTGCTGTGAACAGTATTGAGAGGACATTCACCGTTACTGCGTACCCAACTGGGACAGGACATGCCTCTCTGATAAATCTTACGAGGGGATTTACGGGGATTTTTTTTTAATGGATGAAAGTAATTTTGGAGCCCTCCAGAAAAATCATACTCGTGATAGTTTCTCCTTCATTCTTCAGCAAGAGTTGTAGAGGTTTAACCTGCAATCCTGGGAATGTTTTTTTATGATAATGGAAATAATGACCAGTATAGTTCTGTCACCAGAAGGTGACTTCAAGAAATCAAGCATTGAATAAGGAATCATTTCTTTTTGTTCTTTTCTGGATCTCTATTAGTAATAAATGCCATTCTTGGCATTATCAAATTAGACACACTTGTGTAAGTATTGCAGTTGGTAGCTCCACCTCTTTCATGGAATGGCAGAAAGACTAATTTTTCAGAAGTTGGAAATTTTTTCAGCCTGAAAATGGAGAAAGGAGAAAACTAGTGATTTAAACTTCCCTGTATATTAGGAAAATAAAGAATTGTTTCTCTTATCTGCTCTCCCAACAAGTCTCCAGGCAGCACTTTTTAAAATTTCTAAGTGCTCTCAGACACAGTCTGGGAGGCAAAGAAGAGGAGCCTGTCTGATACTGGAGCCCTGGCAGTTCACAGTCATGTTTCCTTGTTTTCATTGCCTTACAGACTGCCTCAAGGATGTTTCGTGCTCTTACTGCAGTCTTGGCAGAATGTAGGGTGGGGGTTCACATTGCTGCATTGGCACTGGAAGAGGCTGTTTTTCTAGACAAGGCTTAGAGAAATAGCCCTTGAATGTTAGAGTAGCGTCAGAATGACAGAAGAAGAATGAAGGTCACACTGGAACTGCAGGCACAGTTATGAGACCAGAAGTTCCCAAATTTGTTTGCTTTGAGCATACTTCCATGCTCAAACCCCTGACACTGACTGCAAGCTGCTTCTTGCATTTACATTTTCCATAGGCTCTTGAGCCTACTCAGGAATGTCTGGATCCCATGGGGAAAGAAGGCTCCTACTGTACAAACCACTGGGCCAGACCCACATGTTCCCTGTGCGTGTCTGGTGGCAGAGCAGATACTGATTCAGTTTGAGAAACATAGGATTATTTCATCAATATCTCAGGTTTTCAGGTTGTGAAGGATATGAGATTTACCACAGTGCCACCCACATTAGAGTTTAATTAAACAGAGTTGAGAATATTGCAAGATGCAAGATGATAAAGAAGCAATATTGTTCAAAACATGTCAGGCCAAACTTTTTAGGAATTTTACAGAACATTTTACAGGAATATTCTGGTGTTCTCTGGATAGACTTTTATTTAATTTTGAACTATTAAAGTCTGTATATGATGACTAGGTTGTCAGTATTTGGGAGCAGGTCAACAGGTGAAAGAGAATAGGTGGGTAAGAAAATGGAGGACCAAGAGGAGCAGCATAGGGCATTTTGTGTACCTCCTTGCCAAGCTTGAATAACCAGTGTCTATCTCCAAAAATAAATGTGGGGGGTTTTAACCTTTTCACTTCTGTGAATGCCACCCCTCTCCTCAGGCTGGCAGAGTTAACAAGTTGTGCAGACTCCAGCTGGGACAGAAAACAGCTGCACTCTTTTTCAGGGCTTTATCTGTTGTGAGCACATCACATCTGTGCTCACACCCTCCAACATCTTGGTCAGCTTCTGATAGCATCTGAAGTCTTTGATTCTATTTTTCCAAAGCAAGGAATAAACCAAGTTCCAGATAAATAAAGATCAGGATGTCACATCAGTCTGTGTTCTCCCATAGTAGCTGCATTCCAGATCACAGAGATCGAGTGTATGAAACCTGGAAAAAAGCCTTCTTGGTTGAGAGATCTAACTTGAGAAAACCCTACCTTATGCAAACAGAAATTGTTTTTCTGGGCATCTTCCGCAAATGACAGGAACTTTTTCTTCTTAAGAAGACCTTTCTACCATAGTTGCAGTCCAATATCTCCTTTACTTCCCAGTTTGTCCTGGCTTGCTCTCTTCTCTCAAAAATAATATCTCTTCTTGACCAAAAAGTAGGGTAGTGTCAGAGATATAATAAAAATTCAGCAGGGCCACAGCATGAAATGCTGAGACTAAAGGCAGGAGAGGTTGAGTGGTGAAGGGCCAAGTAACTTCCACTTCTTTTAGCTTTCCATGCAAAGAAAGTCCTTTAAAAATGTCTTTTACATCCCATGCTATCCATTTGACCATAGTGTTGAGGTAATCTGTAATAAAATACATAGTGTTGCTGTACCCAGTAGAAGAGAAAATGCTTTTCTCTTCTCTAGTATTTCCATTACAGCTTGTAAAGAACTGGGCAGTAACAGATTTTCATATTGTTATGCTGTTCTATATACATGATGCTTTTCCGCAACCACAAGGATAATGGATTATTTATAGATTGTAGAAACTGTCACTCACTGACCATATTGTCTTGTGGAGCATGTAGACTCTCCGTAATGTAATTACCGTTGGAAAATTGACTTCCACTTGAAACTCAGAGAAATTTGTCATTATGTTTTAGTGACCTCACTCTGTGAGTGAGTCTGAGTGACAGTAGCTTCTAATATTTTTCTTACCTTTTTTTTTTCCAGTGATTTCTGATCATTTCACATTTTAAAGCAATTGGAATAGGTCATTATAAGCTTTAGTAGTCCTTATTCCTGTTAGTACCAGGAAGCCGCTAAACTGCTAATGGGAATGAAATAAAAAAGCTATTTGAAAAATTCATGCAGGCATTAACAGAAGGACAACAGCATCGAGTGAGGTAGGGTCCAACTTGTCCAGCATGCTCTCTGCAGCAGAGATTTTACCTGGATGCCTAGGGAAGCGTAACAACAGGGCAAGCACGTTACATTAGTAAGGCAGAAGACAGTATATGTTTTCTACATACACGAGTACACGTAAAAACTGTCTAGACACAGGCACACATCTATATGAAGCACTCTTACCCAAAGTAGTCTCAACAGGCAGGAAAAAACATGCTCAGATTTTTATCCAGATGCCTGAAATTTTGTCAAGACTCAGTGACTCCTAATTTAGTTGTTTTCTTCCAGTTTTCTTTCTTACAATGGGCTGGAAATGGCAAAGGAGGTGGCAATTTTAACACATTAGTCTTGCCTCTTTTTTAGACTCTGTAGCTTTTACACACCTTGTTTATAACTAATTTTCTGGTTTTTACTTTTGTCTCTCTTTTTAATGCAGTGCCAGTGGCAGATATAAAAGCTGTTGTGACTGGGAAAGACTGCCCTCACATGAAGGAGAAAGGAGCTCTTAAACAAAACAAGGTATGGTTCTCAAATTGTTATGAACATGCACCCTGCAGAATACAAAGCTTGTCAACTCGACCTTCCCTGAAATAATATAGGTATTTTTCGTTCCAGCCTGCCACCTTTCTGTGTATGCACACACGCTTTGTTTCACCTCGGACCATTTGAGTTAAATTTTTAGGACAGTCTGCGTTCGTTTACTCAGATTGCACAGCAGATGTGCACTGTGATATGCCCAGAGCACACTAGGATAGTCTGTAGTAGTGGTGTCTTCTACTTGTAAAGCGAAGCAGTTTTGACTGCTGCTATAGAGCAGAGCAGAAATGACTGTTGGTACCTACTCCTGTATTGTCTCTGATAAATAACTAGTTTGTTCCAGCTGTATTCTCTCATGAGCTCACATTCAGTGAGCACTAGCACATGCCAAATTTGCAATTAATGTCCAGCTGATGATAACTTCAGGTCCAGTCAGACAGAAAAACAACTACGAACAACAGCATGTAAGGTAAATGCTAGGCAATTAATGAGGTGTATAAAGATGTGTTCAGCAGTGCATTTGGCAAAAAATGTGTAGGAGACAATTGTCAGCTTAAATTAGATTTATGCTACCTTTCAGATTTTCAGATCAAGAGCTGTGAACTGACAGTAAGACTCCAATTGTACAGTGCCAGAATCTTGCAGAGTTTTTTTTAGTAAGAATTGCCACTACAGCAAGAAAAAACTGAGTTACTAGCAAAGTCTACGCCTTTGGTAGTGATGGTCTTCATACCATATTGTATGAGGTATGTTCATACGTTTTCCATCAGGTCGTGCTGTCTGACCTTACAAGAAGGAGTGGGACTCTCATGATGTTCTAGAACACATTTGAATTGGATTTGAATTGGAATTTCTAGTTACCTGAAATGGAAATTTTGGGTCCAACTCAGAAGGTATTTTGATGGACAAAATAGTAAAGTTAAGCGTTCCTGGTTCAGCGCTTCAGAAGTAAAATGCGTGCATTCAGTGTTCAAGTAAATACTAGAAAAAACAGTTCTGACAGGCATTACAGAAAATGAAGAAGCATTTGCATTTGTTTCTCACACACACGAGTTCCTTTAAGTCTATCAGGGTACCGTCATCTCCTTTCAGCATTGGCTTTACATGGTTGGAAATGAAAAAGTCAAGACAAGCCTGGAAAAAAATCCCAGGAATATTTTTCCTTGTTGATTTTCTGAATCAGGGCACTAACACACACACACACACACAATAGATTGCATATAACTCCTACCTCATGTTGCAGCTGAACCATCAACAGCATTTGGCTGGGGCATTTATATGATGCATATAAAGTATTTTTAGTGTTTCCCTGTCGTAGCACTCATATGTCCGCACAAAAAGGAAAGATGAGAAGAAGGAAAGCCGTGGGTGGCAGTGATGGAAATGTATCATCTTTATGGAGCAGTAATGTCTAGATAGTATTTAATGTTAAATAGCAATGCTGCAGATGAGTTTGTCCTCAGCTGTCAGCATCACCCCATTTCCTCAGGTAAAATTGCTTTGGACTAGCATAAAACTGCTGGCTGAGAATGTGAAGATCAGGCGTTGATAGGTAGCATGGCTGCATCCATACGTAGCTGGAGCATTCCATTTGTGATCCCAGCAATAATAATTACAATGTTTTTGCTATTTCTGCGGGGGGGGGGGGGGGGGGGT
>VFFE01007989.1:2730692-2757528 GCA_008921705.1 Burhinus oedicnemus | reverse complement strand
TGTCATGCACAATATTGCACCTACTTAACTGACATCATAGGAATAACACATCATTGTTTGTGGAGTAGCAGGTTAATGTGAACAATGAAATGAAAATTTAAAAAAAAAAAAGCCAGACACAGAATGCAATTTGGCCAAGTTCGGTGTATGAAACCTTTCACTTCCTGAAATTTCACAAGCAGTGATATATTTTTTAAGAGGCCTTTTCATCCTGTGCTTTCTCTGTACATATGTAACGACCACCTTAATGTTTATTCATTGGCAGAAAAGAAAATTGAATGGCAGAATGCCACTGCTATGAACATAGCTGGAATTGGCAGAATGTCCATAACAAAGGCTTCAGCGTCTCTTCATTTGCCGGCACATGGCCGTTATTCTTCCAGCGGGATGATTTAGAAATAAATAAGAGTTAAACTGAGTTGGAATTAGCATGCATATGAAGCTGGAACAACTTGATACGAGCAGACCTGAATCCATTGTTGTTCATCTTGCTTGTCTTTTTAAATTAGGTTTAATTTTAAAGGCCTCATTTCTGACTCTCGAGTAATATTAAATGAATTTCAAGGAAATGAAATATAGTAGATTTTGCATCCTTCAAAACAAAGCACAAGAGAAGAATTTGGAAAAAAACATTGCCATGTATTTCTAAGCGCTCTCCTATCACCCTTTATTTGCTGATGTGGCAGGCTTCGGGCTTGGTGCCTTTTTAGTCAGCAGAAATGGTTCGGATCACTTCCACGTTGAATGTGGCTTCACTTCTCTTTTATTTCATGTTGGTTGAACAAGTTCCCTGCCACTGCATGTATAGTTCTCTGGGGGGGAGCAAACTTAACATGGCTGTGGTCTCAGCTTTCAGCAAAGACATGGTGGTTTTGAGGCTGTTAATGACAGAGCAGGCAGAGAGGAGTGAGGTCATTCCAGCTGTGTGGGATCCCTCAGCCTAAAACGCCTTTTCAAAAGTCTCTGGCCCACGTGAGAGGCCAGCAGAGATTGCGTGGGAGAGCCAGCTTCCCCTTGTACCACGTGCAGCAGCTTTCCCTGCAGAGTTGAAACCAAGGAGTGGGAAGTGTCCAGCCAGCAGGTGCAAAGTCTCTTGTTCGCTGTTTTCAGTGAAGCTCAAAAGAGAGGCACGTTGTGGGTCCCAGTGCTGTTACCTGTGACACAATCTAGGGAAGGGCAGAGGTCTGACATGTGCAAGGGTGGAAAGAGTTAGGAGTGTCAAGGGAGTGAGTTCAGAAGATTGAGGTGGTGGAGGAGGAAAGCAAAACAAAGAGGGAAGGAGCAGGTTGGAAGGAACGGGAGAGAAAAAAGACCAGAGAGAAAAAGAAATCGGTGGAAAAGCCTGGAATGGAAAATGACTTTGAGAAATGCTGAGAAATAGGACAGAAAAGAGAGGAGAAAACCACAGATGGTTGATAGAAACTGAACAATTTTCCTTTAGGAACTGCTAATTCCTCAAAATCACCTGTCAGTGATGGACATGTAACAAAATCAGGTGGGAGTGCCTGAGAAGTCAGCCAGCTCGACCACTGAGACCACCATCAGCGTAGAGGGCCAGTTGGCAACTCCAGCTCCTTAGGCTTCTATTGTCTTTGACAGTTTGCGGTGCAGGAGATGACAGAGATGCTGGCACCTGGAAGCTGTAATTTCTGAGCCTTTAGCCTCCAGAGCAGCCAGTGAAGAAGCTGAACTGGAGCCGGGGTTGCCAAACTCCCACTTTCCTCCATGAAGGGAAGCTTGGTGCCCTAAATGTATCCCTTTGTCATTCTCTGCCTGACTGGAAATGACCAAACCCATGGCTCCCTGGGATATTCCTCTTTCAGGCAGGGTTTTTCTCTCCTTTTTCTGTCTTTGGGCTGAACAAGAACTTAAATTCCTTGGAATTTCCCAAAGGACAAATATACAGGGGCCAGGCCTATGGGATTGGTGTTGACCTTCATGAAATTCAGGAACATCATAGTAGAGCAGTACAAGCCCTTTTTTTAGTTATACATTTTCTTTTCACAACCTCAGTTGCATGACTTAGCATGTTCTGTCAGTAATTCATACACTCTGTGAGGAGATAATGCCAGGTTTGTGTGGGCAGAGGGAAACTTGTTTCTGTAATGAGGGACATCACTCTTAATGAGGTGTGGCTGAGAGAAGTGCCTAAAACACAAAAAGGCTATCAGCAGCTTCTGTAGGGATTTAGCACAGACTTGTCTCCTGTGGCCTGGCAATGCAGCAAGTTGAACCTAATAACTAAACTCAAGGAAACCAAGAGCATTTCCCATGAGAAGCCTCATCTCATCATCCAAGATTATTCCTAAAGACTGCAAGTTTCATGAATCAGACTCCGCTCTTAATCACACAAGTTCAAAAATTAAATAACCCTTACTGAAATCCAAAGACCTATGGCTGTTTCAGACCAGGAGATCAGGGGTAGAAATCTAGAGCAGTGCATATGCTGCAGTCCTCGCCGTCAGTTCTTCCATTTTAAAACTTAGCATAGCAAATTTAAGAAGCCGTGCCTTTGTTGCTGCCGGCGGCTTAGGGAGTGTCGTCAGCTGGGAGTCAGCAAAGGTGATGAGTGTTATGGGGCTCAGGAAGCCAAGAGTCAAAAAGGACAGGACATATGGTACAGATCAAAGTAGTTACGAGTCAACTGGGTCTTTTTTTCCACAGAGTTATTATATCCGTAGCAGCTAGCTTACGGGTTGTGAACTCCTGGTAACAGTGTTTGTAGCAATGCATGCAGTAACCGTGATAACGCAACATCTTGACGTGCTCACTGCAGGCCAGTGGAAGTTCATTATTTATTCAAATTCCTTGGGTTTCCCCATAGGAACCCAGGTCCAGGTGACTTTTAGGGAAGGTCAGTGCTTGATGAATTCACTTTGGCACCTTTGAAATTCCAGTTTCAATGCTGAGGGGAAAAAAGATGATCTTTTTTGCCTTTCCTGACATTCATTTGGGTCTTTAAGTAACCCACATAGTTCAGTTTGACTGAAGTGGCTGATTCTGGTTCAGGTCGAAATAAAATGACAGAAATCTCTTGAGAAAGAATAATTTAATAGATTTCCAACAGTGAAAGGAGCATAAGTATACACCAGGAGATTAACTGTTCTGGCAAGATTTTTGACCCAGGGAATCAAACTTTGCAGAACTTTGCGAGTTTAATCTATACAAATTGAAAAAAATGTGGGTCTTCATGAGGAGTTTGTTGCAAGTGTACTATTATGCATTATATTGCTTTTAGTCCTCACCATTGCCTATCTCAAATTTAAACTCAAATGCTAAAATAATCCATGACCAGGTGAGCTACAGTCAGCACTGAGGGGGGTGAGTTTGTTTTGACTGAAGCATCTGTGGTGGGGTTCTTGCTGTGCCAGTCTGTTGCAATGGTCTGGTGCTGCTGCAGCCAGGCAGGAGAGTACAATAACCTGGTTTTCACTTGTTTTGGGGAATAAATGGTAGGAAAGAAAGATGGACCCGAATGTATGAATGCCTCTCTCATGCAGCATTAATATCTGTTTCTTTGTATTGTTCCAGGAGGTGCTAGAGCTTGCTTTCTCTATATTGTATGACTCAAGTGGCCAGTTGAATTTCATTGCTCCAGACAAGCATGAGGTAAGTCAAGTTCAGAGTACAGAAACTTCTTTGAAGCCCACTTAGTTGCTTTATGGCAGCAGACAGCTTTATAAGAACATAAGAATGGTTATCTTGGCACAGAGTACCGGTCCATCTAAATCTGTGTCATGGCTCACAACAAACTGAAAGCAGAGGGATTAGTATGGGTGAAAGACCTTCTGCAATTTTCATGCATATCCCGAGCCAGAGAGGGAACGTGTTTTGTATTTTTACATAGAGCACATGGGGTCCAAATTAAAGATCAGTATTTCTAAGCCCTACTGAAATATGAGCCATAAGTAAGACAAAGAAGAGAGCTTGAGCAGACCTCACAGTTCCACAGACCTTGCTCACCATTTCTGGGTGTAATAAAGATTTTTCCTGGTCTGCTCTACTTCAGACACTGGAGAATTTTGCTGTGTGTTCACTTTCGTGAACTTTAGCTCAGCACTGATGATTTCCACAGCCAAGCTCTTCAAGAATCACTGCCATCCTCAGCTCATCTTGACAATGCTAGCATAATCAGGGAAGGTTGTACCATCACTGGGTCTCAGTTTCAGCCAAAGACTAGTATTCTCCAGAATAGCATATTTCCTTATTCTTAGTTTCACAGTGCTTAAGACCATTCATGACAGGTGGTCGTAGAAGGTCCTCTCTATTGCATCTCCACAGGGGAGTGCTTTGCAATGGGTCTCACTTGCATGAAGACAGTGTAAATACCAATAGCAAGGCAGAACGACAGCCCTTTCCCTGCTCCCTTTCCTTTCCTGAAAACACAAGGAAATAGACAACATCATTGCCTTTCGGAAGGTGATAGAACTGTTTTACCTTATTATTTGTGTTTCTCTCAAATAACTTCCAAATAAAGATTTAGCAGAATGCACTACATTAAAAAAAAAAAAAAATAGTTTTTCCTTCTTATTTCTAAAGCAACAAGAGTTGGTGTTCCATTTGCACACTTATTTTGTGGTATCACTTTTGGTCTCAGTTCAGGACACTGTGTTAAGATGATGAAACACAGAAGATTGCGTTAAACTGCATTATACTGTGATGTTATTAAAGTGCATGAAATTGCTTTAAAAGTGAAGTATATTTAGTTACGCAGCTTCAACGTTTGCAATTCTGGATTAAAACCTTCACATAAATGTTCATTTTAGGAGAGGAAATTAAGTTATGCTTATTTGGGTTTTCCTGGGGATTAATATTTGAGTGTCATTTTCAAGTATGTTCATGCCAGAGAAATATTTGCTGGTCAGTTTTGATCTAAGAGAAAGCAGCAATGGGATCCCAGTCATAATGTGCCATTAGAGCTGTAGGTCTAAGCAAAGTATGATTGTCTTCATCCTCTGAACTGAACCTATCTTAGATGCTTTCTGATATAAATTCTCCAGAAACTGAATTCTAGTCTGTTCCATCTCATAAGAGCAAATGATCATGAAAATTGACAAATTTTTCAGCCGCTTGTATCTCAAATATAGCCTATGGCTACAAGTATATTTTAATGGTCTAAATGTTCAAAAATTGCTACTGCACCCACTGATGGGCAGTAACACTGTGAGATCCACTGATGCAATTGCTCATGATTGTGTTAACACACCTATTATCTTTATTTCTGGTTTTGATCTTGTTCAGCTTCTTTGAAACAAAATTAATATGTTCAAAAAAACCAGCCAGAGGCAGCAGTCTCTGCTGCTACTTCACAGTTCCCAAGTGAATGTTTTCAAAAGGGCATCTCACTACTTCTGTGCTTTTCCATGGCCTACAGAAGAGTGATTTGTTTAAAGCAAATTAAAGCAAGAAGTGCAACTGTTCAGAGGAAGCACCCACAAGGAAAGGCAAGTAGCATGTTATGAACTCTTCATCAAAGTAACTGGGATTCTTGTCAATAGAAGTGCTAGTTGAGCAGCGTTGTCAGCTTGGGAGATTTGGTGGGTAACATCTCAAGGTTTAGAAAGCTTTGTGTGAAGCACCAGGAATGATGTTAGTACATGCCAATTTCAGGTCAGACTTACAGGTTTTTTTCAAGCACTTCTACAGTCCTCATGATTGTAGAGTGAGGGTAGAGTGACACTGAACTGGGATCATAGGATGATTCAGGTTGTAAGGGACCTTGGGGGTGTCCTCAGTCTGACCACCTGCTCAAAGCAGGTCAGCAGTGAGCTCAGATCAGGTTGCTTGGGGCTGCATCTAGATGGATGAAGCCTGCACAACCTTTCTGGTTGTCTAGTTCCACTGATTTGACTCCCAAGGTATTTCTTTATTAAAATCTCATTACTGAACCAGTATCGTTGAGATTTGGACCTCATTCTTGCACACTTAAGTTTGGCAATACCCTTAGCCATCTGTTGGAGCTTACTGCTAGCCAGAGGATTCAGCACTGTGAGGTCACTCTATCGTATTTGTTTTTCATTTAAATACTAATAGCTGGTTTCAACTACACAGCAAAAAGGTGGATTAATCTTATCCTTGATTTTTGACAGAGAAACTGATGAGGGAGGCTATAATTAGGTTTCATTGGAGTTTTATGAAAATGAATCTGTAGTAAATTAATTTTTCAGTGGCTCTTAGTCTGTTTTGCATATTAAAAAGAAAAAAGCTTCTGAATGAATGCCTCTGTTTTCCACCATCTCATTTGGATTTCTCTCTGCTCAAAATGTACAGAAGTTTAATTAGATGCCCTTGCCAATATGGAGATTAGAGAGGAAGCCCCTTTTCCAGGCCATTGCACTCATCTGAATTGTGGCCAGAATTTGGTTTCTGTGGGCCCTGAATGAGTTATATCTGGAAGAGGAGAGAACTGCAGTTCTGCTTTCTGGCTCTCTGGGATTCCTCCCCAGAGAAAGTGCTGGCCGTACTCACTGAGCAGGTGATGGACAATTTACGTCAGGGGCTGCATCTATTGAATGGATGCTCTGTGCTTCTGTAACCTGAGCAGAGCCTTTTGCCTTTCTGTTCCTTTCCTCAGAGTGAATTCTGGGAAAACTTTCCCAAAGAAATATTGCAAGTCGGTCATAAAAAATTCTAGTCTCTTCAAAAATAATTACATTTCTAGGACAGGTTCTTTCTCTTCCTGATGTTCTGCGTACACTCCACAAAAATTGGATGCTTTAGAAGTCTTTAGTGAGACACTCTGACAGCCTAGAATAGGCAGGCTAAGTTGTTTATTTAGTACTTGTTAGCAGGACAGCCTGAACCCTAAAGTCTCTTCTATACAGCTAATCTCATATTAAAGCTGCAGCTTGGTTTACCGACACCCTGGGTGAAATCCTTGCTCTGTTTTGTTACTGACTTAAATGGGTCGGATTTCACTTTGGATGTTGAAATGTGTTAACTGTCCTATTTTAAAAATATGCCCTTCTCCTGGATAAAGACATACACCAAGAGGGGGCTTTCTCTCTCTTCCTTAAAAATAATCCTCATTTCTGCTGTAGGATGAAGTCAACCATGGCTATCTTTAAACTTGGCTGCATCATGTAGCAAATGGTCAGCTAAATTTAAAATCCATTTTTTGGCATGAAATCTAGCATAAGTATTTGTAAGATAAAAATGCAGTTACGGTTGATTTAATTTCCTCCTGCAAACTAGGACACAAGTTCATGATTGAAATCTTTATTTTTAGATTATAGCATTTGAGTACTTCTGTTCATAGTTGAATAAACGGCTTGTAGTAATAAACCGAAGTGACTTATTTGAGAGAAGTTGACTCTAGATCACCAGTCTCCCTTGGGTTTGTTGCTTATTTAAAATGGTTATTCAGCCCATGTTTATCTCAATGTGTCAGCTGTTGGGAAAGATGGCATCTTCTATTAGGAAAAAGCTAACATTAAGGAAGGGGTTTTGGAGGTCAGTTCAGCATTTGCGGCATTTAGAATTACACCAGGTAGCTTGGCATTTAATTTTCATGAAGGACACAGCATTGATTGACTCTGTTGTTTTCACAATATGTTATTTTGTGTAAAATAGTCGTAAAGTAGGCATAGCTACGTGAGAGCTTATCTTTGTGTAGTCAGTTGATACCACTTAATCTATAGGAAAGCAAACCGTGATAAAACTAGGTAGTTGGTGAAGGATTTCTTACACAAAGAGTCAAGAAGGATTTTCGGTGGGGTTCAGTTCACCTAACTTAGCTGTCTTGGAGTTAAAAGTTTGGTGTAAGATAATCAGGCTTTTTCTGTAAGTACTGGGGGAAGAGAAAGAGGGAGAGAGGGAGGTATCTAGGAGGTATCTCCAGAGGTTCATTGTCCTAAGTTGTTCTTTATCCCATAACTATTGAAAAATACTCAACAAGAAGTTTGAAGGAGATAGCAAATTGTCAAACAAATAAATACTGTAATTTCTTCTCATTTTTAGGGAATTGTTTTTTTTACGGAATTTTCAGTGGTACCTGCTGCCTTCGTGTTCCAAGCTAATAAAACGAATCAACCTCATTTTAGGTCTCTTTGTCAGTCCCTGTGGGAGGAATAACTGTAGAGGACAAGGCCAGAGAAGCAGTTTGTGTACAGAAAGTCTATTAATGATAGTTTTTATCTTTTTCCTGTGCAGTATTGTGTATGGACCGATGGGCTGAATGCCCTCCTTGGGAAGGATATGTTGAGCGATCTAACGCGGAACGACTTGGACACGCTGCTCAGCATGGAGATAAAGCTACGCCTCCTTGACTTGGAAAACATACAGATCCCAGATGCTCCCCCACCTATCCCAAAGGAGCCCAGCAACTACGACTTTGTTTATGACTGTAACTGAGGCTGCCACTGAAACTTGCTTCAAAACTGGAAATATTATAACTGGAGAGATAGTAGAAGAGCGTGAGGAAAAAAAGAAATCCACTTGTGCACCTTGGATTTTGGCTTTGGGGAGGGGTGTAGAAACACTTCCATTCTTCCCTGTTCCCTGCATCCCTTCCTTCCTTCCTTTCCCATTCCCATCTTCACCATTGCTCATCCAAATCCACATTGCTTTAATTAACTTGTAATTGCAGGCCATTGGCCTTGCTTAAGGCAAAGACTGCCACTAAGAAGCACCCTCCCGAGGACTTTTTTTTACATTTTTAATACTGGAATAGACATTCTTAACTAAAGGATGATATTATCAAACTGCATGCCTGTGAAACCCACTTGGCAGGGCAGAGGCTTTAACTGGAAGGAGGAGGGAGGTAGGGAGCAGAAGCAGCTACTGTAAGCAGAAGATTTCCCCAGACACTCCCAAGAGTCTGCTCACAACTGAATCCAATGCGATGACAAAAATTGTTAACTGCTTCCCAGTGCTTGCACCATTCGTCACTGTCATTATTCTTTCCGCTGTCATCTCGACTCTTGCCACCAGCATTCACCCAACTGATCGGCTCCCAGAATGGAAAGTCTGCAGGTTTTTGCTGTACCATACGCTGCAATGCTGCAACAGCTTTTAACTTCTTTTCCTCCCAGCTCTTAAATAGCCCCACACTAGCAGATCACTCGCACAAACTGTGTATGAAGCCACTAGTGTGTCCCATCCCTATAGCGTTCCCTAAGCCTCAGTTGCCTCTAAAATTGGCTTGTTGCTATTCAAAGTGATTTTTATTTTCTTGGTCCAAAGTTCAACAGTAATGTCCACAAATTAATTACAACTGCCAAACATCCAGGTTTACATTGTTGTCATTGCTACAGTGTTACGGATTTCAAGGGATTTTTTTTGTACGGGTTCTAATTTTTTTATTTTATTTTGCCAAACAAATATATTTAATGAAAACTAATTTCATTGTGAGTACTTTTGGGGGACAGTATTTTTACTTAATTTCCATTTGGAACATTTGCCCTGAAGGGAAAAAAATAGTATTTCCCTTCACCTTCACTGTTGAATAAAAATCTGAGTTGTGATGATTCTTGGAACTTCGTTTTTCTTCGGAAGTTGTCTTTTATTCTTTATGGTTCCTAGCAATTCTGAAGTGTTTGGTACAAATAGGAGGCGGAACTTTTATTGTCTGTGTCTGATCTAATGTACTTGTTTGTTTGTGGTGGCAAGGATGAGATGCATCCAGAGATCTCCATTGTCATGGGTACATGAGCCTTCCTGTGAGGAGGACCCTTTGTGAAATGCGAAATCACAGCATACTGATGTGCTCATGGTCAATTTAAGGCTGCTGCCTTTACCGTGTTTGCTGGAGTAACTGTCCATCCTGTGTTTCCATTTCCCCCATTGAGAGTGTTTCTGGCTGCAGCAGATTGGTACTGGGGAAGTTTGGGCTTTCCAGGATGGATTCCCTCCCTTCTCATGTTCTTCCAGGTATTGCACTAAGTTTAATATCTCTTACTCCAAAAGCGCTGGGTCTACATCTAGAGGAACCCTCCAACCCTTTCCCTCCCACCACACAGGCTGAAGACAGATGTTTATTTGTGTGAGTTCCTCTCCTACTCAGACCCAGCTGAAAAAGACTGTGAAAGGGTTCTATCAGAGCTTGTGCTAGTGAGAAACCTAGAGGGTGGTTCCAGTTTAGACAGATGCAGATACCTCAACTGAGGTGGCTTTTGCTTCATCCAGCCAGCTCTGGGGCAAGCATCCTGACTGACTTCACACCATGAGAGGAGAGAAATGACGTCCTGCAGGTGCAGTGAAAAGGAGGATGAGGAGAACATCGTATGAATTCAAGCATGAGGGTCCTAAGGAAGGTGCCATCCTGAAGCTGTGTGTGCAGTATTTCATGAATGCCTTGATCTAACAAGATGTAAGTTGGTTCAGGTGGTAATGGATGGTAAAGTAAGGAAAAAAGAGACTCTGAGTTAAATGCTGGAGTAGGGGTTGCAGTGGACTGTGGCCTGAGAGGATCTGAGCCTGAATGAGAACAGGGATGTGCAATGTGAGATGTGGGAGTTTGAGGTGTTTTATTCTCTGGAACCTTGTCAGACTATAGCAAAGGTAGTCAGGGGTCAGAAATGAGTGAAAGCAAAGGAACTGCCTGCCACAGGGGATTTTGGAGGGGTCCTGGGGGTGGGCGATGGAGGTAGGAACATGTTTCTTTACGAAACACTAATGCTGCCTCTTGTCTGCATGAAGACAAGACTCGGAGCAGAACAGAGAATCTGCGTTGTTTTATTAATCTCCCTGACCCAGCTGGATGGCTTGGCTGTGCATAACCTTTGCTTTTTATTTACAGACTGCAGAGTTTGCGCTTCAGATGGGTATTGCTTGTTGTCAAAAGAAACACCTTTCACTCCTAAGTGATAAGAGCCAAATGCTGCTGGCTCAGTGGCAATCCGATGCCGTCATCTTAGCAGGTAGGTGTCTGCGTGACAATCAGAAAGGAGGCAGGGGAGAAATTGAGCAGGAGGGAAAAGGTTAGACTTTCTTCCCCCCCTAAGGTGAGTGCCCCAAATTGCCCACCAAGAACCCAGGGGAGGCGGTGGGAGAAGAGCTGGCAACCCAGCCCTCTGTTTTTACCAACACCTCGTGTCCATCTGCATAACGCAGAGGCACGTGGACACCACCCGGGCAGCGTCGGGCTCTTGAGCGTGAATCGCTGGCAACTGACTCTCTCCTTCCAGCCCTCGGGCCCCATGCAAGCCGGTGACACAGCCCAGTGGCCTCTCTCCTGCCCTGGGACTCGGCAGAGGGGACGCAGCCTGACCAGGGGGTCCGGGGCTGGGGCTGGCTGGATGCTATGGCGCTGCCAAATGGCTCTAGCTCACCACCTCCTACAGCCCTGCCTTACAGGAGCCCCATCTCCTCGCGTGGCCCGGCTCTTCGTATGGGTTATGCATCGTGTAGGATGGTCACATGAACAGGCATGCTAAATTTGTCACCCCCCACGTGTCCCACCCTGCCATAAGAAAGAAGAAGCTCCAGAGATGCGTCGGCGTGATAGCCCATGCAGCTATTTTAAAAGCACTCCCACAGCAACGCAAAGGGCCGTGGTGCAAACAAGAATCCTGCCTTCGGTTTCTAGAGCTGTCATACAGGCTCACTTCACCATTATGAAATTAAAAAAAAGAAAATGTTTGATGATGAACAAGCATCCCGCTGCTTCCCATTCATTTAAAAAAAAATGAGAATGAAAATGGCAAATTCATTTGCTCATGCTGTTGTGTGTTCCGGAAAAGCTTTTAAGGCTTCACATTCAAGGAGCTGCAGCAGGAAAAAAAAATTGCTATTGAAGTTTCTTGTATAATTTCAAAACATTAAGTGGGTAATTGCTTGTAAAAGCCATAAAGGGGAGAGAGAACAAAAAAAAAATAATCAGTCTAATTTTAGCTCCTGTTTTTGAAATGACTTTGCTTTTGAAAGTGATTATATTCTTTTACCGGAAAACTTGAATCAAGAAAAACATGTATCTTCTTAAGTCAACTGCTTGCCCTGCTTGTAAGGACAAGGAGAAGAGCAGCAGTGCTAAGTAATCCTGCACAAAAGCAAGCTATGTGTCAGAGAAAGAGCTTGCACCCCCTGGGTTTTCATTACCGCTTTTCAGAAGCAATTCTTTTTTCGGTATGGAGAAGTCTTTTATTAAACCTTACAACTTTCAGGGAAAAATAACATTCTCTTGCAAAGAGGCAGGTAGGTGATGACTCTCTTTTAGGTTGCAAAATGATCATGCAAGAACGCGATTACTTTATTTGCAAAATCCTCTTGTATCTTCATGCCCTACCCAGGATTGCATTTTTCTTGCCCAGGGTGCTTGTTACGGACATTTCTCTGCCATCAGTTTTCTCTGGTAATGCAGACGTGTCACATGTGGATGGGAGTGGGAGGGCTTGTATGGAAATCTGGTGGGATCCACCACCCAGAACAAATCCCTGTCTTCCCTGGCAGGCGGCTGAGCCGCAAAGGAGCCCTGCGTGCCCGCAGCAGCCCTGTAGCCCACCAGCTGCGATCACACAGGCTGTGGCCACTGAACAACTCTTAAAAGAGGGAGGGATGGAAGGGAGGAGAAACAAAACCCCGTCCTGGCAGGGGAGGATGGAGAGAGAGGGACAGGGGCATGAAACGCCCCTGAACACCCGTCTGCTTTTTGTTTGGTTGTCATTGCATTGGACTGCAGCGATCAGAGGTGGCTCTGATGTGTCCAGCTCTACAGTGGTGCAAGCTGCTCATCCTGAGCAACAACCAGCAGTGGAAGATGTTGGGAGTAGGAGGATGCTCTTGTACTGCCATATACCCCCCACCCTTCCTCTCTTTTATTGCTGCTGCTGCACTGGCAGGTCAATGCCATTAGCTTCATCGTCCTGTGAAACTCATTCATCTAAGGAGCATAGTAAGATGAACGTGATATTTTACCCCCCTCTTCTTTCATTCTTCTTGAGAGTTAAAAAAAATAAAATAAATCTAGCCCTTGAATCTAGCCCTTACTGACCCTGGGATATCTTTGCTGTCAGAAGCAAGCCTGGAGTACTAAGCATCTGGCATACGAATCGAGCCCTTCCCCTTGCGGCAGCATCCAGGAGCTGGAAGTGAAAAGGATTTCCCTTCAAACACAATTCCACAACCTCTGCATGCTGCTGAGGGCAAAATCCCTGCAAACTCTGGAAGGCATTCGTAGGACAGAATTTTTGTCACTTACCGCTGGCTGAGCTGTCGTTGCTTTCCCCAGAGCCTGCTAAATCAGGATGAGACTCACTCAGTGCTCCCTCCCTCCCTCCCTCCCTAGATGATAGTTATATTTGAATATTAAACATCCACATGGTTTACACAAGTTCCCTGATTAACAAAGCACTTTGCCCATGCAGCAAAAGACGCTTGATTTCCGTTTGATAAACAGGCACCTAAATTTAGGTGGGTGCTCGTGGACCTAGCTGGATGAGGGCCTGCGTGAGCAGACAGGCAATTTTACCTGTTACTGAGTTTTCGCTACGTGCTTGGAGGCCGTGCGAGTAATGACTTTTCTGTCTGATGGGTAATTGGATTGGCTACCACTGGCTACTTCAGGAGACTGAACAAGATGCTGCCTGATTATTCAACGTCACTCCAGCTGCTTCACTCGTCTTTGGGACTTACACAGAGGTAAAAGGACTGAAACAAGAACCCTTTCTGTACAAAATCAGGCTGCAAATTGAGAGGAGAGTGGCGTCAAAGCACAAGTTTGTTAGGGCAGGACCAGGTGTAAAACGGCTGTTGGAAGAGGCTTGAATTTTTATAGCAAGGTGATTCCAAAGTGCTGATTCAGGGAGTGCCATCCTGCGGCAGCCTCATGAGGGCAAGGTTAAAAAGAACTGGAGACAGTTTCAAACTCATTTAGTAACATATATTCACATCTTGTTTTCACTTCTAGCTGGGAGGCCTTGAAGGTCTCTGAAGAGCAGAGCTGTTCTGGTGATGGGGGGACACGCATAGGGCAAAGGAAACATTTCATTAGCCATCCTTCTCCAAGCGGAGAGGTTGCTATTGGAAGTAGAGGAGTTTTCTGAACTGATGTGTTTTTTCAACAGAGAATTTCTCAGCTTTACCATAGCCACCTCGCTGGAGGTGCGATGTGGAGAACGGTAGCTGTTGTGGTTTTGTACTGTCTTGGAAGAGCCCAACGAGCCTCCTCGTGTTGGAAGGCTCACCCAAACCCTCTCTCATCCTATTTACCTGTTGTTTATAGACCATTTCCAATAAAATGTGACCTATGGGGCAGTCACAAAGCTGGGGGACCAGGTGCTGCCCATTCCAACCAGGATGCTGGCCTTGTCTTTCAGCCCAGGGGGAGTATGGCCACAAGACAACAGTGCATGTAGAGGGTGGGAGGGAAAAGAGACACCTAATATAATTTTGCCAAGGGCTGCAGCCAAGGACAGGCTTTCTTTCCTGTGACACCTAAGGATGTGTCTTGAATGACTTTATTTCAATTGTCATTAGAAGATTTTGCAGCCTGATTGAGCACCACAGTTAAACTCTCCCTTGATGAAACCTCGTGAGTCTAATTTTAATCTTGTAGGCGACATGGTGTTCAGCCTAAACTGATTATGTTTTGGGACTCCTCTGGGTTGTCATGAGGGGGAGGGAGGCTGGTTGTCTTTTGTTTGATAAGAGGCAGAATTTTTTAGGAGGTGTGTCTGTATCTTCTCAGTTTCTCTTGAAATGCCTCAGATTTAATAGCCCCTTCCCACGCACCTCCCCCAAGGGGTGAAGGCACCCTGGAGATCTTTGCTGTCCCACCAGCAGACCACACGCAGGTGGGAGGCTGAGCCTGCAGGACTTCATTCCTTGCCAATTAGCAGGGAGTTTGTTGTGTCTGGGTAGTTTTTGAAGAAGTCAGGAAAAGTAACGTAGGAATCTGCCAGGCTTCAAAAAAGTAAGTTTTCCGTAAATGCTTAAAATGAGGACACCGAGGATGCGGGCGCGGTACGTTGTGCAAAGCTGCTGACTGCTTGCATCTTTCCCAGAGGAAAATGGCTGATCCACAGGGTTTTCCCAGGGTACAGCTCCCCCCTTCCCCCCAGGCAGCAGGAGCCTGGTACATTTGAAAGCTTGGAGATGCGAGCAGGGAAATATGTGAAAGGTTTCTCTGCCAGGAGTATGACATTTAAAGAGCACCAGTAGGATTATTTCAGCTGTTTTTCACCCGTGCCGGTCCCTCTGCACATATTGCTTGACTCACGATACCCTCTGTCAGTCTCTGACTTTTCTCAAAGCCCTGGGTTCCCCCTTTCTGTCCCCAGCCCAGGGTGGGTACAGTGATACCTTACACCTATCCACCATTTCACCTATCCCAAATAGTCAAAGTGCAACCCAGGCAAACCAGCTTTCACATAGACATCCATCTTGTGCAGTTGGTTCTCTCGTTCCCAGTATGGTTCGAGGTCCATTGAAAACTGAGGTTGAGGCATTAAAATGGTCTGGCTTGCGGATGGCTTCTCCAGCATCCAGTAAGGTTGTTTTCAGCCCAAGCTTTTCCTTCGATGAGGACCTTTACCAAGTCCTCCACGCTGATCTTCATAAAACCTGTAAGACCTTACTATTTTGGAGCCACTAACTTCTCATCAAATCTGACAGCTCACCAGTGGATACACACACACAAACACGGGCACGCACACAAAGGGAACAAGTGGCTCAGATCCATCTCCCCAGAAAACCAGGCTGAAAACGGCACTTTTACAGCTGGGCAGTGTCAGATGATCCAGTGGGCAATATCAAGGTGAGACGGGATGGAGGAAATCAGAGCTGGGAACATCCCGACGGAGGCTGGCAGGCTAGCGGGGCTGCATGGGGGGGACGTGGGGAGGGGAGGTTGGGGCAACATGAACCTCACCCTCAAAAATAACTTATACCTGCAGCCATGCTCAGACACAAAGATGAAGTGAGGATGACAACTAAGAGCAGGCAACAACACCAAGTTGCTGAGCTGTGTGGGCGGGACAGCGGGGACCAGAAAAAAAAGTATTGCACAAGACAAAGCAGCCTTTCTAAGGCCTTATTTTAGATTGTTATTATAATTTTTAACCACAGCTATTATGCCTCGTGAAAAGTGCCCCATTGGCATGGGGATGTGCCATCATTGCATTTTCATCACCTTGAATCCGCTGCAAAAAGGAGCGCAGGGAGGGGAGCACTGGTGTGATCCTGAGCTGGCCAGGAAAGGGGCAGTGGAACAATCTCCCGTCGGAAAATGCCACTGAAGGAAAATGAACACGCACACAAAATGTGTGAATTTAGATGAATTGTTGATTTGGGAAGGGAAACTGAGAAGTTAAAGCAGCTGAAACTTGCTGCTCGGATGGCTTTTGGACTGCTGTGGGTCATGGTTCTCCTTCTGTAAAGAATTAGTGTTTCAAGGCTTCTTTTTAGTTCTAAGGTGCCAGACAGAGTTGTAACTGAAAGAATATGTGGGGGGTTTTTATTATTATTTTTCACTTTCTATTAGAAATTGTGTGGCTTTTTTTTCCCCCCACAAAAGAAGCCAAATTGCAGCAGTCTGGATACCCTCCCCCCAGTCAGATATTCTGGCCCAAAACCTCCATCACCAAACCTGCATCGCCTGAGGAAAACCATCCCACCTGCCTGTATAGCTGACTTGAAGTAAAAAGGTACACGTAACCAATCCACCAACAGTAACTCACGCAGAATGAATTGCAGTATTTTCACCCAAATACATTTCTGACAAGCTGATTTGATGAAAAAAGCAGTCCAAGCCCCCAACTTTTGTGACACATGAAGGACTGGCTGCAGCCATGAATCGAAACTGTGCTCATGGAGAAAAAGAAAAAGGAAAGCAAGCAGCAATTGCCTTCGTTGGTTTGGTTTTAATCAAACCTGAGTCACTTTTAAATTCCCAGACTTCAGGAGGCTTCTCAGCAATGGGCTTCTGAAGACAGGTTTCTGAATTAAGCTAATTAGTTAAGTGACTGGCAAGTATTCGTTCGGATCTCCCTGGCTGGAAAAAAAAAGAAAATGTTGTGGATTTAATAACTTTGTTCATGCAGTGCATAGAAATTAATCACAGCCGGCAGCGGCGCTGTGGTCAGCCTGGACCTGAGCGCTAACTCGCGCTCGATGGCCCTGCAAGGTGTCCTGTCTACCCCAGGACAGGCAGCAAGTGCCTGCCGTGCCAGTCGAGCCCTCGCCAGCAGGGAATTGCTGCCTGCAATTTTCCAGTGCTTTCTGCAGCATAGTTTCCCAGAGGTTTACACGACAAGGAGCAAGCCCATCGAGCGGGTGGGAGGGGAATTGCTTGCTTCTCCCGTTTTGATGAGGCTCGATAGACTTTTGATGCTGAGTTTTGCAGGGACTGAGCAGGGTACCGGTACAGCAGCACCACAGAACCTTTTAAAACTGATCCTCCCTCAAGCAGAGGCACTGGCAGATGATTTAGCACAGTACCTAGCTGGAGGGGTCCTCCAGAGGAGTTGATCTGAGTGGCTTTGCACCATCTCCCCAGCACGCTAATTCCTCCGTGAGAGCTGAAAAAAGTGGCTTTGCCTCATGGGAGCCATCCCCAGGCACCTGCCAGCTCCCCGCTCGTGCTGCTGAGTGGGGCTGCTGTCTAGGAAAGTCATCTTCGGGAAGCAAGTGGTGCCTGCCGCCATCAGCATCCCCGCGGTGTGCGAGCCATGTGTGCCCCATGGCAGATCCAGGAGCCCAAAGGTGGCTCCTTCGGGCCCCGGCGTTGCTGGATGGGGCTGAAGCTGCGCTTCTCGTGCTGTAAAGGGAGGGGAGGCATGTCTGTAACTGCCTGGTTGGCCAAGTTCCTGATGGAAATTAGTACCTTAGCGCTGCTGAGACCGTCTTGTCTTTCTAATGGCATATCAGGGCACACAAGACGCTGTGGGAGCACAATTTTATACCATGTATTGGAAGAGGAAAAAAATTATGGTACAGTGAGATGAGAACTCGTAGGTGCTCCCCATTTGTTAATGGACTTGTAATTCTCTTGCTGACACATTAGCGCATTAAAAAGGCATTTTCCAGGCTCTTGAAAGTGTCAGTGAAGGCCCATTTCCATCAGCCTTCTTTATAATTTCACAGCTTCTGGAGTCCGCTGACACAGGCTCCTGTGGGCAACCGTCCCTGTCTCCCAGCCAGTTCTGTAATGCACCATGTCTTCTTCCAGAGCACCAGGAATGGAAAACACAAAGGTAACCCATAACCCTACGGCAGCATCGTCTAACACGAGCCAGAAGCACAGCACCAGGTGTCGTTCGGTCTAGGATGTCTTCAGATGCCCACACCCCAGCTGAAGACATTAAATGTTGTTTCCCTTACTGCTGTGGTGAGGATTTGAGCCAGGCTGTAATTTACTCCTGAAATATCCTGGAATGAAAAATAGAAGTTAATCTTTCTGGGAGACGGGTATGCTTATCTTCAAGAAAGGAACTGCATTAGTAAAGTAACAGAGGATTTGATTCTACTGTTGCAATGAAGATAATAAATATTCATCTCTGAAAGACAGAGGTGGATGTGAGGATGATAAAACAGGTGTGCAAGACCGGAGTGACAGGTGCTGAATAACTCATGAGGAGGATCCCGGGATTTAGTGATGGCATCAGGAAATTTAATGTCTTGCATGAGCTGTTCCCTGCAAACAGAGAGAATAAGGTCTGTTCTGTCCCGGCGATTCCCCCTGGTATGAGCAGGAAGAATAGCTCCCAGCAGCCCGTCACACTTGGGACACATGCAGGATTAATAGTGTTTCATGTTGGCCTGTACCTTACCTGCCTCATTGTGGTCTGAACCTCCAGGGGATGGGAAGGTCTTATTAATTAATTCTCTTAATTCAAGCACCTGTAACTGATTTATAAGCAACCTAGGGCCTGATCCTGCAGGGCGTGAGCTGACTTTGGCAAGGCGCAGAGCTTTCCAAATCCCCAGCAGAGGGGAATTGCTGGATTTTATGCTGCAACATAAGCAGCAAGGGTATTTGGGAAACCTCTGCTGGTTTTTCGCCAGTGCAGCTAATACATGGCATTTGTTGCTCATCGGTGCTGCAGGTTCAGCTCAGCCAAAATTCACCTTCTAGGCACTTGGTTTTGTCCATGGGCAACGGCACGGTCTGGAAGAAGATGGGAGAAAACGACGTCAGGAGGAGCAGGGGATTTTGCTGCTCAAGGATGCAAAGGTTGAATCATCCTTCTCGCCAGGGGAGGCAGAGATGTGGCCTTTGGGCAAGGGTTTGAGCTAGTCCTCGCCAACTGCTCTTTTAGCTTGGCGTGCCCTGTCTCCAGACCTGCTGCAGTGACCAGCCTGCATCTAACGCAGGAAACAATTCGTCCCGGGGATGGTCCTAGCAAGCGTGTGCATGCCTGCTACGTGGACAGGAGCTGACATTGTGGTCTCGTTCCTCTCTTTCAGGCAGTACCATGGCGCTGGCTCACACTTGGGCAGCCGAGGGACCGAGCAGTGGAAATGCAAGTGGGGCCGGCAGCAGAGGTTCGGCGGACCCTGCCCTCCCCAGACAGCGAGACCGGTAGGCGTGATGGATAGACCATTCAATGGGTCACGGCACCTTTCCCACTCATGTCTGAATCACCAAAGAAATAAAGCACCCAAACAATCGGGCAATATTTTAGAATGAACGGTAACAATAGACCCTTGTCCTTCTGAGACTGCAGCTCCTGGGCTTGTTCTGCTGCTTAACCCCTCTGCTGCCGGTGGGGATGAGCTCATGTCCAGGCAGGGTCCCTCTACCCCTGCATGCACAGCTTCCCTGCAGGGATGACCACGTCCTGCCTCTCCAGCCCTGGGGCACCGTCCTACCCGGGCAACTCACGAGCAAGCCCAGCAAACCTTGGCAGAGCCATTTGCTGGAGGAGCCAGTCCCACGCTGCCCGGTGCCCTGACCCAGAGCCACACACCTCTGCCATGACCGCTGTGCCCTGGGAGGGACAGACAAGTGCCCCTTGCATCCCTCAGGGCAGTGCCTGAAGTAAACAGACAAATATAAATAAATGTGTTGTTTATCTAGTGTGTGAGATAGACAGAAGTACAAACAGCCATAAAAATGACATTTACTTATTAGCACCAAAATTAACTTTCCAAATTGAGCAAGACCAATCCTGTCAAGCCCCTCAAATTGAAGGCTTCCTCCTTGAAATGCACAATAAGGCATCTGAAGATTAATTGTCCTTTTGAATACATATTGAATCTTTCCTTCCCCTTGTATTGCAGAGATGTAAAAAGACCCCATGAAAGCCCTTGAATTAACTGTTGCAGCTAGATAAACTAACAGATCACATCTTTTTCCTTTAGTCAAGAGGAAAAAGAATTTGCTTCCATTTTTTACTTTCCCTGTAAATGGGACAGAAGAAATGCCTTTCCAGATATGAGTCTTTTCTCCCAGGATGTGTCCAGCCTGTGCGCACACATGTGTACGTGTAGAGTCATCCTTTGGCAAAATTAGACAGTAATTCTGCCTGTCGCACTGCCTGTCTCTAAAAATGCTGAAAGCACATATTTCTGTTACAGCAGTATTGCTCTGTGGGATATCCCAAGTGCCCCAAACAGAAGCGAGCAGCTTTAAATGATGAAAGCCTTAGCTACCTGTGTATAAGGAGAATGAATCATTAGGGCAAATATAGCAAATATATGGCTTCTGTTGAAGGCGTTGTCTTCTCTCTCAGAGATACTTTAGGAGAGAGCTACGATGTGAGGGGAAGCTCCAAACATGGGTGCTCCCGGATGGTCAGCATGGAGAGGCAGTCAGCACCACCAAAAAGGCTGAAGACCCACCAGTTGTGCCCTGAAGGCCAAGTGTTACCATCTGAGTGACACTATGCCAAGGGTTAGTAAAGTCCAAAGTAAAGGCGAGGATGGAAAGAATCCCTAATGTATTTACTTTATAAGCAGTGGCAATTAGCAGGTCAAATTTCAGTGACTGAGGTCTTGGGTCAGGGTATCCCATCAATTCAGTATTTTAAAATTTGCCAGATTTGGGGGGGGGGGGGGGGGCAGGGGATAATGATACAGCTGGAAATCTTGTTGGCCATCCTTCCTATTGCAGATCCAAAACAGCACTTCAGACAGCCCATATTCACAGTGTGTTCTACTTTATCTTGCTGAGAGGAAGGGAATGATTCATTTTCACCTGGGTACCGTAATCTCCCACCATCAGGTAAGCTTCCCTAGCATATCAGCGCACTTTCCTATGGCCTGCTTGCTCGCCAGCTGCACTGGGGGGAGTGAAAAATCACGTTCAGAGAGCCTGAACGGTGGCCCAACAGCAGTGTGTAGGAGATGCACCAAACAGCCCATGCCTCTAGGGCTCGGGAATACACCTCTGACTTCTTCTCCTGATGCTCTCCTGAGAGCTACAGCTAAACATGCAGGAACAGTTGTGGTGCAGAGCATCCTCCCTCCTGCATCCTGGGCAGAAATGTTGAGCATCCTCTGCAGAAAACAAGCCCACTGTACTAGGAGAGCCTTGTAGTGAGGTGGATCCTCCTCGGGGATGCAGGGGAGCAACCAAGGATGCCATCCTGGGCCCTGTGCACAGGCAAAGTTAGGGGCTTGGGAGCCCATGGAGCAGCTGGCATGCTTGGCAGGAGCTGCATTGGGTCACCTCTCTGAAAACACAGTCACCTGATAAATATAGCCAGAGAGCTTTAGATAAAAGTTACAGCTTACCTTCATCTGTGGTGACTGTAGTTATTTTTACTAGTCATCAAAAGAAACTGCTGGATGTAGGATTAAAGCAAAGGAATGATGTAGACACATGAATTATGAATTTTGCATCATGAATTATTGCCTAAAATAGCGTGATGAACCAAATACATCTAGGGCAAGTGTTCTCTAGTTTTGAAGGGCTGGAAAGGACACCAGCTTCAGGGGAAAGAAATAGTTTATTTGTATATCCTAAAAAAAGCTGGGCAACTTTCCTTTACCTATTTGGCATCCAATAGTTCCTAATCTCTGTATACAACTTTTTCCACAGTGATGCTTCTGGGTTTTGACTGCTTATCTTGAAAGGTTTAACTGGGATTTGATTTTCAGAAGGCCGGTGCTAAGCATTTGCCAAAACCCGGCTGTCAGGAGGGGATCAGAGAACGAAGTGCTGAGATACCCAAACCCAGATGGTCACTTTTGGGCAGGAACATGACTCTGTATCTTTCCTACCTCTTCTCACTTCCTCATCACTAAATGCCTAGGAACTTGCAACATGGGGTCATTAAAATTTCTTAACCAACTTTCATGGTTTCCACATCAGAGCTTTGGGGCAGGAGACTTCCTTTCCAGAGGACTCTCAAGGCAGGAATTTGGCTACAAAGGACTACAGAGGGTGCAAAGGGGAAAGGCTTGGGTAGAAGAAAAACACCGATGGGACCTAGATTCTCGGATCACTGGATAGCTGCATAAATAACTTTGTTCATCGTGGCTAGGGCTCCCAGGCTTACCCCTCTTGGTGTTAACACCAGCCATGCTGGTGGGACACCTGCCTCTATGCTGTGCTCCACTTCTGCCCCAGCCCAAAAGAAACTTTGGCCTACTGCCTGCCCAGCATCTAATACGAAATGAAATTCCCTATCTTGCACATTATCTTTTATACAGACTTTTACCAACACCACCATCGCTGTATCGCTTGGAAGCAAGATTATTCAGACTCCCCAACGGGAATCTGCAGCATCACCATCTCACAGAAAGACGCGCACCCATAGACAACAAATAGAGATGTTTCTGATATGCATGGAATAGATTTGGGCATGCTCAGCTGTGTAATTATGATTTCTGCTTCCTGGAAAACATTTCTTGGGGTCTGATCACTGCTAGAAGCAGCTGCTGGTTTGTGTTCAATTCAGGGCCCGGAGATCTCCAGAACATACCTGTTTTCTTCCTTGGCTTTATGTGATGGGAATTTAGTGAAGAGTGACAGACTTGCTGCTGGGGTGTCTGTCTGCCACCTTTTTGTGAGGCTGAGAGAGCGCTTTGTTGGGTCCCCAAAATGCATTTCCACTTACTCATCCTTCCAGAAGCGATGGAGAGTCTTCCTTCTCCTTCGGTGGAGAAGTTTGGAGGGTAAAAGTTGCTCAGTCCCCACTTTGTTGATCTTCTGGGCTTAGTGTTAGACCAAGATGTTTACTCAGGTATTTTCATGTTGAGAAATTACTCCAATGGAGGGAAGGAGTTTCACTGGAGGTTATTTAACACCCTCAAGCTTTGCTGTTAATTTGTGTCAGTTGCTTTAAACATACATAAATGCTGAGTCTAAATGATGAACGCTGGGAAGTAAGTAACTGGGAGACAAAATCCATAAATACTCCAGTGTTAATTTGTTTTCTAAGTCAGGAAGATGGGGGAGATACTACTTCTGTGTCACACTTCAGTAAAACCCTGGGTAACATTCCTGAGTCCTCCTCTCTCTACTTATCGGCTGGTTGTACGGCATTCATCTTGCATTATTTAGGCAAAGAGGATCCCTGCTGTGGTGTCTGGCAGCTTTATTTAAAAAATAATAATAAAAAAAAGGTCAGGAAAGCCTGAACCATACTTTTTTGTGGCTGTGGACGTATCTTTGCAGAAAAAGGAGGTGGGTCCATCATCAGCAGGCTTGGAGCACTTTATCGTGGCAGACAGCTTGATTTGCAAGGCAGAAGATTGCTTGCTCATTTTGTCTGAACAATGTAGTTGGCTAGACTTTGCTAATGCATATGCCTCTACCCCTCATATTTAATAAACCTTGTACGAACGCATATCAGGGTTCAAAAAGGATTCAGTAACTCATTGAAAGATATTACAGCTCTTTTTTATGCAACCAGAGCGAGAGCAGAAAGATGTTGGAAAGGTATTATAAGAGAGTGAACATTTGTCTGAAATGCTATTTATATTTCATTGAATTGGCTCAAAAGGACCGCAGAAGGCCAATAATGAGCGAGGGAGTCAGGCAGGCAGCCATCCCACCGCACACAAAGGATGGTGACTTGATGGATGATTTAATGACTCCACCGTGTGCAGAGGGGCCAGAGACCAGGTGGAAATATTCTGTGTTCAGGGCACGGCTTGAGCGGGGAAAAAAATGTGATGCGGTGCCTGCTTTCTCCCTCGCTTACAGTTTGATGGTCCTTGTGCCGCTGGTTTTGATTCTCGCAGGGCTGTTCCTTGTTGTGAAGGCAGGAGTCATGCCTGCCTTCTCCAGGTCCAGGTCTCTCCTGGGATGAATTAACTCATCAGATCTTCATCGAGCCCTGGCCACTTACCTTACTGCATGCCTCAGAAGGAGCCTGAACAGGCGCTGTTGTGTTTAACCAAGTATTTTCCCTAATACCCTAATTTCTGCAATGGGCCGGAAAAAAAAGAAAGTACAGCTTGGAGTCTGAAGCTGGGAAGAGATAAATCTGGGGGATGCCCAGCCAGGGTAAGGAAACAGAAAGAAGGAAGAAAGGTTTTCTGAATGCAGAGCTGTTTTGGAGAGGCACGTTTCTGCTTTATGGTGAGGTGGCTACGAACAGTGGTAATTAAAACCAGCTGCCCGTGTCATCTTCTCATATATATGCAAGACTAAACCACCGATGTCAGACATCAGCATAAAATCTGCTGCAAGTGAAAAGACAGACAAGTGCAAATAAGCCCTCCATGAATTTTCAGTGACAGGTCTGACAGATGAAGTGTTGAGGGCTGACCTCGTGCCTGAGTTTGGCCTGTCTGTATAGGACCAGATTATCAGTGAGGTCGGGGCAATCTTTACTGACTGTAACCTCAACCTCAGTTTGTTTGCGTTAGGGGATATATAGTCCTCCAAGTGCTTTGAGTACTTCCATACAGCCTGATTCCCCATAGAGCAAGAAAACTCTGTACATGCCTGGCTGACCGGTGACTTGCTTAATTAATATTTGAAAAATCAGCTTGCGCTGCCTTTGCATATTCATCTGTGGATGATGGATGCTATCCCTGCAGGGCCATTTTGCTGATGGAAACTGTCCAGCTCACCTGCAGGTCTTTTATTATGGAAGCAGATCAGTGAAACGTCTCTTCGAAAAGAGGAAAAAAAAAAAAAAATCCTCCACTCTATTATTGAACTGTGAAGTGCCATCAACGGTACATATGTTGTACAGGTCCCATTTCTGGGCACAGAAGTCTCAGTATGAGCCTCAAATGATATGTTTAAATAATCTCGTGAACTTTGGTATGTGCTAAAAATGCCTCCGATGACATTTAACACTGTTCCATAACCCAAACACTGGGAATAATTATCTTTTATTGGCATATGTTCTGTTGTTGAGATCAAGAGGCTGTCGAGCTGCATTTCTTTTATTTGCATTACTGGAGGAAAGATCAAATGGAACAAACGTAATCAAACATTTCTTTTTCTTCTCCTTTGATGTCGTGGTGCTCCCCTTGTAAACACTTATAACCTGACAGCATCTGGGGCAAACTTTTCCCCCTCTGCCACAGCTTCAATCAGCTCTAAACTGGGAGCCTAATAGGGGGTTACATTTCTGACAAAAAACCTGATAGCTCTGCAGGGATCGATGCAGTAGAGCGGATTTTGGCTTGCCTAGCAGGCTACTAGCTATTTATGGCAAGGCAATAATGGGAGAAAAACGCCATCACGCTGACTTGGTAATGCTTGGCTCTTGCCTCTTCAGGATTTGAATGAGTAACCAAACTGCAGGGCAGTGCAGAGTCCGTCCCAGGCTTCCTGACTTGCATTTACAGCTGGCTCTGAGTGACTCTGTTATCTAAGTGCTCTAACTAAGCCTTTCTAATTAGTCCTTTCTCCGTAATATTGCCACACCCTCTTGCTCCTAAATTGCCAGAGTTGTTTCTTTTGTCTAGATACTAGCAAGCATTAGTTCTTCTTCAGATCTGAAAAGGCCCACAGTTGTGACCACACAACTCAAACTGCAAAATCTAGGTTGGAAAGGTTACTTCTGAATTTAGTGTCATTCGCACGTAGTAAGAACACAACAGCCAGGTTTGTTTTACGGCACTAAAACCAATCAACTAAAGAAATCTACTGCGTCGCTAATAATGCAGCTGTACTTCTTACGGGTTCCCTCTTTGAAAGCCCTAAGAGTCTTGTTCCATGTTTTCCTATACCCAAAACTGAAGTAAGTCATGTCGGTGATTTACATTTCCAAGAGCGCAGATATCAACAGCTCTTGCAAGCTGGGACATTTAATTTTATTAAAGGTTGCAGAATAAAGGATAATCATCTCAGCTACAGCTTGGCAATAGCTTGGAACAAATTTTCAGATATAAGTGTAGGAAAATATTGGTTTAAATGCTTTCCCTGCAGCTTTGAATGACAATGAGATGGAGAGAGAGTCTGAAATAGATGCATAACTTGAACCAAAAGCAGTAACTGATAAGGAAACTGGGGCAGAGGGAATGACTCAGTTGGCTGTGGTGCAGTAGCAAATCCACATGGGGCTTTGGAAATGTTCATCCATGCCAGTGATAATGCACCAACCGCAGAGATGATTGTGACAGTCAGAGAAATTTGGAGAGCAGTAATGAAAAATAACCAATGCAATGAACCAGTGGGAACTTCAGAGTCAAAGGGCACAAAGGACAACGTTTTGAAAATAAAAGGAAGAAAAGGGACTGAGAGGATCTTTGATCTAAAGGCTTCTTCCTGCAGGTTTTATCTCTCCAGACACAAAAACACAAGGCTTATGTCTATTCCCTTAAGAACTGAACAACATGTCAAAGAGGAGAGAGACGGAGAGGCCTTCCAAGATAACATTTAATCATCATAAAAATGCGTGCATTAAAGTGACAAAGACGGGAAAAAAGGCTTACATCTTAAAAATAAATATGTAACAGAAATCTAACCAAACAGAAAAAAAAAAAAAAAAAGACGTGCAGTAATGTGTGCAGTGACTTGGACAGAATAGGATAGATACATATACAC
>VFFE01007989.1:2590029-2730672 GCA_008921705.1 Burhinus oedicnemus | reverse complement strand
CTGCAGAGGAGGGCAGAGGAGCAACGGGGCGGGGGGGGAAGGGTTTGTGGGGTTGGTTTTTGGTTTGTTTTTTTTTTTTTTCCTTTTTGCAACACTAGTTGTTCAGGGGAGTGTCTTGCGTTATTAATGCTGAGTGGCTCCGGCAACTGCTGTGGTTTAAGGTCGTTAGTCATCTGCTGCTACCGCAGGAGACAGGGGAGAGCTGAGCCAGAGCTCTTCATGCAACCCTCGTGGTCCTCCCAGGCCAGCAGGTTGGGAAGAGCTGCGAACGGGGCAGCGGGGGCATGTGGGGGTGCAGAGAGCGGCCCGGGGCCGTGGGGGCATCCTCCCAGCCCGGTCACGGGGTGCCCATGTGGATGGGACTTGCCGGGTGGTGGTGGGTGGCTGCAGAGGTGCCCCGAATGGCCTGAGAGGGGCTGAGGGGCGTGCAAAGGGCAGGGGCTGGGAGAGCACCCAGGGTCCTCCGTGCACCCCGTGAGAGGGCAGACGTGTGTCCCTGCCTGGGGAGCAGCCCCTGCATCACATACAGCTGCACAGGCATGCGAGTCTCCTTTCTCCTCAAGCTGCTAATCAGGCAAGGATGCAGGATGCTCCCCGAGCATTAAGGGAATACAAGTCCATGTGCGCCCTTCCTACCTGATTTCTTCCTTTCTTTCCTTCCTTAGGATGAGGGGGTCTAGGCAAACATTCCTTAATTTATTCTGCATCCTCTGGCTCCCGCTTCTGCTGAAGGCTGCCTCTTCTTCCCCTCTACCCCATGGAAACGACCCACCGTCCTCTGCTCTCCCCTCCGGGCTGTACAAAGGACACACCTGCGTCGGTATGTATTCAGGTTTTGTTTGCCTGCTGGACTAGTTCGTTTTTTACTCCACCGGTGAGCTGAGAATTGCTATGCACATCATAAATCACTCCTTTTATCTATTTCAACAGCTGTACTGCAAAATACTCGTAGTCTTTGGTGAAATAATCACCGAAGATTTTGCAAGACCGGCATGGGGTCTGGAGTTATTTTATGATTTTGTTTTTGAGAGGCTGCTTCCCAAAGTTCATGTTTTTGTTCTGTAGGGAACGGTGCCTAGAAAGCTGACTTTAACGTCCGTAGGTCTGGGACCTGGAAACAAGGTGTTATGGGGTCCTAGTATTTGTTAGGGTTTGCAATGAGTTTTGCTTAACTGCAGGAAACCATGGTTTCCTTCAGACTCCCCCAGGGTCTCCTCATCGATTTCATTGCCTGGGAAAATATTCTTTAGAATAGTTGGCCCATACTTGGGCCAGAGAGCTCTGTGGTCTGGATGGTCATCTCTGGATAGCCAAGTTGCGAGGGCTCTTTCGTCACGTTTCCTTCCCTTTTCATGAGCACCACGCGTCTGCATGTCCCATACTAAAGTGGGGTGAGCGTGGTTTGGCAGCCCCCTCTCGTGTCACTTTGGTGACTGCAGTGATCTCCTCAGCAGCTAGAGCTGGGGGTATCCTAGAGCCTCAGCTGACTAAGTGATTCCCAAAGCAAGACCAGTCACACCAAAATCAACATGGGTAGCTCTGCACCCAAAATGCCCTTGGTGAGAGACTTTTTATACCTAGAGATGTGGTACCTTGTGTTTTTTACGTGAGCAAATGTTAAATGATGGATATGTCTTATGCATTGTGATCAAACATTTTATTTTGTCTTCTTTTAGCTTTTCAGGGCACTTTTGTGCTGTAAACATAAACCCCGTCAGAGTTCTCCATCCCTCAGAAGGAAATATTTCCTTTCAGCCCCAAATTCTTTTCAGTGTGGCTCAAGGAACGCAGTCAGAAATAATAAACCTGCGCTTGATAAAAACAGGTTTTTGCCTCACTTCTGAGCCGTCCACGGTGCCCCTGCAGATTTCGGCGCCAGGGCGGCGGGGTGAACCGAAAGCGGAGCGAAGTGGGGGCAGTGAGGCTTGCGCAGCTCCTGCCAGGGCTCAGCCGCCAGCCGGAAAATGAGAGCGAGTGGTGAAAAGCAGAAATGGCTGTCAGAGACTGGCCTTGTTTGGGCCGGCAGCCACCCAAGCAGTGACCGAGCAGCTGCCGGAGCGAGAGGGAAGTGGTGGTGGTTTTTAATGGCGAGATCTTTAGGCAGCTACGGTGTTGGCGGCACAGGAAAGGCGGTGGGCGTGCTCGCCTGTAGGAGTTTCACACTGCTAAAAAGCTGTGAGCGTTGTCTGCCTTTTTCATCCTATTGACCCAGCGAGGCTCTAAATTCCTACGGTGACTGCACATTGAGTTGAAGTTGCTTTGCACAAGCCAAAATGTGCTTTTTTTTTCCACCCAAAGGGAGGAAAGCTGCGCCAGCCCCGTTGCTGGGACCACCGGCATCTCCCCGGCATGTTTTGTTCAGTGGGAGGACACCAAAAAACCTGCCTCCCACACCAGTTGCTCTCTCTGAGCTTCAGCTCAAAGCGTCCACGTGAGCTCGACTCAGGACCAAAACAGTCAGTCCACACCTCTGTAAACCACAAGATGAAGGGTGCAGAGCATCAAAACTGCACGGGGAGAGCTGGTGACAGCACGCAGGCAGGCTGCTGCCTGCTAGCCCAGATGGCCGCCTCTGGGGTTTCACTGATTAGCCGCTCTCTTGAACGAACTCTTGAAAACACTGACAAGCCATCTGTGTCTCTTCCTTTTCACAAGCAGGAAAGGGAAAGCACGGAGGAGCCGATGGTTCTACTTGCCATGGCGTGGAGCAGGGGGAACGTCAGTTCTTGCGGCTGATTCGGTGACCAGCCCTCTTAGGAGCAGAAATTAAGCCGAGATTGGCTTCATCCGTAGGAGGAAGATTGTGATGTCCTTTCAACAGCTCGACCCCAGACCCTCATAGCTCAGTTTGCCAGCTGGGAGGGCACTGGGAGAGATCCGTGGGAACTTTCTCTGTATCTTCCTGGCCTTATAAATCAAGGCAGCATATTTAATGCGAGAAAGGGCCGCTGCCAAACGTATAGGAGATTTTCTTGAAGAAATAGGCTTTTTCAGGCAAGTTAAATGTGTGGCCAGGTGTCTAATCTTTCAGAGTTATTTGCCTCTCTTTTCTGAGGGAAATGAGGTGGCTGCGCATTGAATAGTCATTTCTGATCACTCCTGTGCATGTACCACCTGCGTGATTGAGATTGCTCAGTTAGTAGCCAATGCCCGTCAGAAAACGGATGCTCTTTCAGTAACAAAACCAAGAAAACACTTTCCATTCAGCTTTTCCACTGGAAGTATTACACTTCTTGAAGAAATATGTATAAAATGATGTGACAGGAGAGAGAAATGCAACTCTGGTACCTCTGTTGAATGCGATACGACTTGGTTGCTTCCTTCTTCTGTTCCCCTTGCTAGCGGCGCTCCCTGGGCAGGCACCATCTCCCCCAGTATATTCTGGTCATACTGGGAAAGCAGCTGGATGCTTCAAGGGACTCCCCTGCCTCTTAGCACATCCTGGGAAATGTGTTTTGGGTAGGCACCTATATGCCAATATGGAATAGGGCCGGAGGAGCATTTCTGCTTTCAGATTGTTACTTGTCTAAAAAAAGAAGGTGACTTTTTTGTGGCAAACTTCATTGTGTTAAAAAACATTTAGACAGAAGTTTTAATCAGCCTCAGTAACTATAGAAAAAGTCACATAATTTTTGTTGCATTTTCTTGAAAAATCTGGCTGCTTCATTCAGAGAAAGACTTTTCATAGTTGACTTCGTATAAAAATAAAGCATCTGGAAAGTGTTCACACCTAAAAAGGGATGTAGTACTGCTGCCTTTTTGAATTATGGAAAAGAGGGGGAAAGGACCTGATGATAATCCTCCCAGCCGCAGGACCAGATGTGGTATACCTATGCAGTTCCTAGCCATCTCCAGCCTGCTCTTAAATAGATACAAGGTCATTCTTTGGCCCTGTCACTATAAGAATTATTCCCAACATCTGACAGTCTCTTTTCTCCATCAGTGTTTCCTGCGTCCCCAGGCTGGAAAAATGCCCCCCTTTTTGCATATCGTGAAATCAGCTCACGCCCTTCCTCTGGGCCTCTTGCACTCTTTGCATGTGATATATTCTTCTGCTTTTTCCTTATGGCAGAAGAAAGGGCTTTAGTGAATTTTCCTATATGCAAAGGCCCATGAAGCTGTTTTTCCTTGTGTATAGGCGGTGAGTTTTTGCTCTGTGCACTGGTCTGGGAGCTGGATGCTAGGTCTGGTTTTCATTTCTGGGTTTGTTGCTGACCGGCAGTATGGCTTAAGGGATTTATTCAGGACGAGAACTAGAAACCCTTTTGCCAGGTGCAGCCTGACAATTTTGGTGGGGCATGCTGAGAACAAGATGCTGTGTATTTCTCTCTCAAAAATTAAGTACGAATGAGCCCTTCAGATACTCAGGTCTTTGAATTTCCCCACCTGTTAAATGAGGAAAATCCTGCCCCTTTCACAGGACAAGCAAAGTTTTACTTAAGTTAATATTAAGGTATTCAAAGACAGTACAGTAACGCTGGTAACTGTTGACGCTGGTGTTAATGTTTCATCATACCTAAGGTCATGTTCTTTATTTTTCTACTATTACTGATTAATTTTTAAAGGTTGTATTCCACACCTCCCACCATGCCGAATTATGACCGAGCCTTTGGAAATTGTCCTGTTCTGTAGCAAAGGTGAAGTATCTGAAGCAACCTCAGGAAAGGCAGAAGCTGCCCTGGAGGATGCAGAAAGCAGGGGAGACACTGAAAGCCAGGAGGGAACTGCTGTATTCATCTCTCTTAAACGTGGTGAAGAAAGGAAATTTGGGGAATTGTAGATCAGTCAGTTAAACATTAGTTCCTAGAAAAATCCTGCAGTAGTTAATAAGACTTTAGAAAATCACCTTTCAAAAGTAAATATGAGTAAGAGCCTCAGTGGATTTATCAAGGAGAAACAGTGTCAGATCAATCCAATTTTCTTTGCTGATGGGATAATGGCATTGTAGGCACAGAAGAAGTAGTAGATGTTACAGCTTGACTTTAATAAGGCTTTTGGCACCACCTCAGCACTAATCTAATGGCTGAGAGATATGTGACATTGATTAAGCTTCCATAGGGCAGGGCAAAACTGGTGGGTGGCCTTGTTCAGAGAGTAATTACGAGTGGCTCACTCCCTAAGTGGAAGGATGTACAAAATGAGGTCTTTCTTGGACCTCTGTTTTCAACATAATATCATTCCATATTTTCATTAGCCAGGATAATGAAATAGTGTGCTATTAAATTAGCAGCTCATATAAAGCTGAAAAGGTTTGCAAGTATAGTGGAGGGCAGGATTAAATTCAAAAGAATCTTGAAAACTTGGAGTACTTGCCCGCAAAAAAGATCATTTCAATATGGGTGTGTTGAGGGCACTTCAGCAGAAATAGTCAATGACACACGTAGCGGGTGAGGAACGACCAGCTGGGTAGCATCCCTAGGGAAGATCATCTGGGCTTGTAGTGGCACAGTGACGGCATGCTGTCACGAAGAACGCACACACTGCATACACCGAGATGTGTGAACAGAAGTTAGCTAGCTTGCAAGACACGTGAAGTAACCCGCTACCTTTCTCAGCATTGACAAAGCCTCAGAGGAATTTCTGCCTTCTCTTTTGGGGCTGTGCATCAAGAATGATGCAGAGTGACAGGAGGTTTCGGAGAAAAACAAACATAAGCTATAAAGAAAGACTGAATAAATTAGAGTTAATTAGTCTAGAGAAGAAAAACTTGAGAAAAGACGTGATATCTGTCCTCAAAAACATTAAAGGGGTGATCCGTTCTCCAGGTTCGTAACAGCTATGGCAAGAAATAAGAGAAATGGATACCAGTAGGGACATTCAGGTTAGGAAGAAAAATGTCTAATGGTCGTGTTAAGTGAGCGCTGTCATCAGTTCCTGAGAAGGCTGTAGAAGACCTTATTAGAGATCTTAACAGATCTGTGTCTACACTGTCCCTTCGGAACAGCATAGATGCCATAGATCAGCTGCTAGGGCAGAGGCTTTGGTACGATGACTTCTTCCAGGCTGGCTTTTCAGGGGTTCTACGCTGTGACCGCAAGAACCATTTGCAAATAGTAGGCTTTATTTATTTTCTCCCAGCAGCAGGCTGCCCTGCTCTTTCGGCGATTAACTTTGGCTGCCCTTTTTGGAATGAGGCGATTAGTCAGGGAGCGCTCAATACAGCCGGAAAGCAGCACTTTCCATCTTCCTCGCTAGTGAGCGGAGATCCTCTGGGTCAGCAGCCGGGGAAGCAAATTTCCCCATCTTCCTGCTCGATATAATGTCATTCTCAGCAACCTTTGCGGGTCACCTCTTCCATTCACCCATGAGCGCATTGTTCCTAGCGTATGGTTTTGAAACATATTTTCAGCTCTGATTACATTAAAGAACGGATGTTTCCGAGCTTCCAAGCAGCGTAAAACGCCGACCTCTACCTGGGTTGATTTGTGTGATAGTCAATGTCCTCAACAGTTTGCTTCCGTCTAGCTGTGCATGAGTGCAGGGATGAAATATGCCCCGCGGAGTGGCAGCAGGACCAGTGGCATTCGGAGTTCCCAATAACTTCACACAATGGGACATGCCAAATGGGTTTGGAGGCTTTTAATAACTGCGCTCAGACAAAGTGGCTGTGCACATATTGTCTGGGGAGGCACCATGACAGAACGTATAATTTACAGCTCAATGAGTTCTGTAAAAAGGCCATGCCCAATATCAATGTGTTTTACTCTGAAAGGCTGGGATCAACTTTGATTACAGCTAAACCAGTGCCAAGCCGCGGCACCCCTGTTCACTTCTCTGACATTGCTCAGGTTACTCAGTGGCAAAATTCAGCCTGATGATTAGTAATAAACACCAAATTTGACCATCACATTTTTTCCTATGATTATGCTTTGGATAAAAAAACCACAGACATGACTAGTGCAGTAGAGATACTAAAGCAACTCTTAAAATGGGTATATTTTCTACAAGGATTCACATTTTTCAACAAAATGGATGGTAAAATTTTCATTTTCAAGATCACCCCAAGTCTTACTGAACGTTTATGGCTCTAAAATGCAAATATACATATTGATCACAATAAAAAGGTATGCTTAGCATACCTACATATGTACGTGTATGTGTGTGTAAATACACACTCGTATATATTTGTACATGCATTTGTATACATGGGTAGTCTTGTACAATTTACATTACTGATGCTTGTTGTTAGTTTTATTTTATAATCTTATTTGTTTAGTGTTGATTGTCTCTTTGGTTGCTGATTGCCTTAATGTGTGTGCATCCCACTCTTGTTCATATGTTAGCCCTATACAGAACTTCAGAAAAACCTGCTTATGTTTAAGGCAATCACTTTCAATGGTTTTAGGAACTGTGTATCTGAAACAAGTTTTATGCATTCAGAATTTTAAAATGGGCAAACCTTTGCGATAAGGATGAAGTTACCCAGTTACATTAACTCTTCCTGCCACCATTCAGGCTTCAGTAAATTTTTAATACCCTTTTCTGATTTGGAAAATAAAAATATGTTAATGGCCCACACACACACATGTTTTTTCTATTAATTAATGCATAAAGCATTTCCATTGGAAATGCCCGGGGTTATAGATTTTGTTAAATAGGGCTCTTTAAAGTGTAATGTAGAAAACTCTAGGGATATATTTGGCTGGCAGGTATGGATACCAGAGTCTTCCACTAGATGGAAACTGAATTTTCTGTACTGGCATAACAGTATCAGAGTCCTCATCAGATGTCTTAAGGAAACACTACTGAACAAATAGAGCTCTGAAGCTAGGGGTCTCAAGTGTCTCACTGCTATTCTGTGAACTGCAGAGGCATGAGCAACAAAAACGATAATTGATATTCCAGGGTTTCCTGTTTTTCTAACAGAGCTACAATGCACTCAAAATACTGCTGTGCTGATAATATTTTAAAAGTGTCTTTAGCCACTATGCTACATATATCTTTATGCATAGTGACAGGTTTGGTAACAGTGCACCATTTAGCATTTCCAAGATATTTTATGACACTTCGCAAATTTAGGGGGAAAAGGTCTTGTATGTGCCAACATATTTGAATATGGATACCTATTATTATATTCCATCACTTCAGTATCTCTATGAAATATATTGACACTGTAAATGGAACAGGAATCAAAGTCTGAGTGAAAAGACTTTAACACTCGTGTCCTTTTCTAAATTAGCTTTCAAAGCAACAAATCCTCTGCTTGTATGTGGAAAATAACTACCCTAACTTTGTGTATCCAAATATGTCATTTGATTGGAATATTTCCATGCTGGAACGAAATCTTGAGGTTATAAAGGGCTGTTCTTTGAAAGTATCAGCTTGGTGTTGAGAAGCAGTAAAAGAAGGCAAAATGAGTATTGGGCAGGAATATATGGTGAAAAAGAATAAATTTCTGTATTGTAACGCTGCATATTCATGGTCTGCCTGCACCTAGAATACCCATGTGCATGTCCCCATCTCAAAGGAGAAAACCTTATTCCTTCTTCATTCCTCATGTGAATGCTCTTATTTCAAACAGGAATGACTTGTTCTAGGTTGAAGTGGATTAAACAAACTTGGAAAGAGGTGTTTTTACTCCAGATCAACCACACCTGCATGAGGAGTCACGGTATCGTCTGACACACTCTGTAGACAGGCTCTGGGGACTCCTCATCTGTAGGCTTTAAGAGAGGCACTGGAGCCTATGATCATCTACAAATGGAAGAAGCAAAGACGGTGTTTTAGGAAAACCTTCATCTTCTACATAAAACCAGGAATGCGGTGATGGGTTCATTTTTACAGGGGGCTTTCCTGCTGCAGACAGATATTTGAGGCAGAGGTTTGGTGCTTCACGAAGCGAGGCTCTGGCTCTTGCCCCATCAGGAGTCAGCAGGGTGAGCACAGCCTCGCCGGCAGGGTCTGTGGAGAGCTTTTACGGCCACTTTTTTTTTTGGTTTATTTCCTCTTTGCGCTTCAGAGGGTATGTTTAATTTATGGCTGGGGAACAGTGATATGGCTGGAGCAGTGAGAAAGGTCTCCAGCACCCAAGAATGTAAGTAAAGGATGGCAAAAGAGGATGTGCCAGGTGCCAGAAATCCCGCTCAGAAATCCCTGAGTTTTACTCAGACAAATATATCTACGAATCTGAAACTTAGAGAGGCAGCTTTCACTATCCAGGCACTTCTTGACATCCCTAGGTATAATCCTAATTATAGAGCCTTTCAAACTTGTGCGGCAAAAGTGGATTAAGTTAAATAGTCTGCTCAAACTGCCAGAGGCTTCACGGCTAAGAAATGAATTTCTCTAGCTCTGATTTTATTATTGGGGTACGATTTTTTTTTCTGAGCTTATTGGAAATGTCATTTTATTATTACACGCTTTTTTCAAATACATGGAGAGAAGTATTTCCTGACGTGTGAGTTTTCAGATTACTGCTGCTGAGCAAAGTGGTTATGGTTTTCTCTTATCTCTTCAGAAATTAATAGCAGATGGGACAAGCTATCGCTAAAAGAGACAGGCATTTTATTAATAGCAGAGTCTAGTTTCTAATGGCTGGTAGGCATTATAATACCAATGAATTTCTTCCAGAGAAAACATCCTTCAGCCTGTCAAGGCACTGCAACCTATTATTGAAGTGTGAAAGCAGAGTCAATTTCTTGAAACTTGTTCCTAAAGAAAATAATGTACAACTATAAAAAATTTAGAGCTTTTTTTAACCTTTAATTATGAAGCCTATCTATATTGCCTTATATGTGCCCAGCTCATGATGAGAAATAAATTACATCTAAACATCTACTAAATTAAAAGCAAGCAATAGTTGCTAATGGCTGTCCAGATCTGGAATTGCTTTTCTACTGATGCCAGAGTATTAAAAAGTTTATATTCTTGCACACATCATAAGTAATTAAAGCAGTGAGATTTCTACAGTCAAAGACAGCTGATTTCCCCCTGTCCTTTTCAGCTAACTAATTATTTTCCATTTTTAGCCAGTGGAATTAAGATCCATTAAAGGCTAGGATAACTGGTTATCATTTCCAATGATGCAGCCCTAGGGAGAAGGACTTGGGGTTGTTAGTTGACGAGAAGCTCAACATGAGCTGGCAATGTTCGCTCGCAACCCAGAAAGCCAACCGCATCCTGGGCTGCATCAAAAGAATTGTGGCCAGCAGGTCGAGGGAGGTGATTCTGCCCCTCTGCTTCACTCTGGTGTGACCCCACCTGGAGTACTGCGTCCAGCTCTGGGGCCCCCGACCTGAGAAGGACATAGACCCATTGAGCAGGTCCAGAGGAGGGCCACAAAGATGATTAGAGCGCTGGAGCTTCTCTCCTGTGAAGACACGCTAATACAGTTGGGGTTGTTCAGCCTGCAGAAGAGAAGGCTCCAGGCAGACCTTACAGCGGCCTTCCAGTACCTAAAGGGGACCTACAGGAAAGATGAGGAGGGACTCTTTATCAGGGAGTGTAGCGATAGGATGAGGGGTAACGGTTTTAACCTGAAAGAGGGTAGATTTCAATAAGATATTAGGAAGAAATTCTTTACTCTGAGGGTGGTGAGACACTGGAACAGGTTGCCCAGAGAAGTTATGGATGCCCCATCCCTGGAGGTGTTCAAGGCCAGGTTGGATGGGGCTTTGAGTAGCCTAGTCTAGCAGAAGGTGTTCCTACCCCCCATGGCAGGGGGCCTGGAACTAGATGATCTTTAAGGTCTCTTCCAACCCAAACCATTCTATGATTCTATGATATTTGGTGGGCAGGGAGACTTCTGTAGATTTTGTTAGAGGGCAGTGGCTTCTTATGCTGCAGCTGACACTGAATCTTTTTCTGTCACTAAATCCAGAGGAGGATGATATATATGATTAAAAAGAGAGCAGGTTTGTAGTAGGAGCGAGGATAGTCTGAGTTACTTTAATTTATAGACGCTAACCTCTAGAGGTTTTACCTATAGCCCAACACCTAGGAGATAGGTTCTCCTAGAGGATAAATTTGAATTACTGGGGGGAGCATGTTTTTATGCAAAATATGAGGAGCCTGGGTGGGGGGTTTGACTCCCTGGACTACAGCGAGTCCCCTTAAACATTTCTCCTTCCTCCTCCCAGAATTCAACCCTTTTCCTGAGTAATTTACAATTTCCAGCCCAAAAGCTGCTCCTGATGACATCAGTCTAAATGAAAGGGTTTGAGGCCAGCAGAGCCCGAACATAAATGGGTGTCTCCTGGGGCATGGCCCATGACAGAGCAACAAGAGGTGCCAGCAGCCCACGAGGAGTAAAAAGAGGTGGACCAAGGGCACCTGATAAAAGCCCAGGTAGATGGGGGAAACAGAGAGCAGATCAGCCGATGGCACATGTTGGTGGCATGCGTTCCCAGAGAGCACCTTTCCCACCAGATAGCAAGAAGACTCCCCAGATTCGGGGCCAGAGACTTCAGCCGTGATGCCTGGGGCTGAGGATGCCCCAGCTGGAACCGTAGACCCCTTTGAAGAATCAGTCAAGACTTTCTTTGTTGGCTTGTCCTGTGAAGCGTAGCATTTCATCTGGAATAAGTGTATTTGTGGGGGAGCATTTAAATAACCAAGGTGTGGTCCGCAGGTGCCCGAGGCATGGAGAGTGTAATAGTGTGACCAGAAGCATCCTCTGTGTGATAGTAAAGACTAGTTTATGGGAGCAAACACTTTGAAGTTCAGCTCTGTGGGTTTTTCCCAGGTAGTCAGGCTATTATTGTTATTTATATTCATATAGCATCTAGTAGCCCAAGGTACTGCATTAAGTACTGCACAAACTCAGCGATGGCTCCGTTAATTCTCATGTGAAGCAAATCTCCCTTTGGGCCTTGTTCAATAGGCACAAAAGTGTTTGACTTAATCAACATGAAAAATTTCCATTTATTTGCTGGGACGCCGCTCCATGAGTAGAGTGACCTGCATGATTGTGTTTGTGATTAAGAATTCTGTTCCTATTTGGCAAAACTGAACCAAAATAGTTATTTTTCCCCCCGCCCTCTATGGTACTTTGACAAACATGAGAGAGAAACTCACGTCTTCAGTGGAGACTGTCTTCTTGTGTTACAGAGGAAATGGAAACACTAGGGGTATTTTTATCCTCAGCCCAAATTTTTTGGATTTCAAGCACTCGGGCCGTTTGTTCGTAAGCTCCTTTCTCTGCACCGCTGCTACTGGTGGCAAAAGATCTCGCTGTGATAACGAGAATGAGAGTCATGGGGGCAAGGTCTGAGTCAGAGAGAGAGGAGCCTCTTTGCACCCCCACCCTGAGACGAACCATCAGGCAGGCTGCTGAGCCTGCGCTTGGGGTGAAAAACTCCTATTTCAGAGTAAAAGCGGTGCACTGAGGTGGGGCAGGCAAGAATCTTTCCTCCTCTGCTGGGGAAGGTGTGAGGCTGCGTCATGAGCCAGTCTCTCCCGCTGCAAGTGGGGGGCTTGACTCGTTGCAGCGATGTTTTTATCAGGCCAGCTTTTACACTGAAATACCATCTCTCCTTGCAGCGCTGGAGCCAACATTTTGGCACCCGAGGACGCAGTAACTGAAAGCAGAGACAATTGCGGAGGTTGACCTGCCATGACACAGGAAGCACAAGCCGTGGTGCTGGTGGTGGGCAGGCGGGCAGCATCCCACTCCCACCAGCAGCACTTTACAGCCTTCGTTGTGGCAGTGCATGGCACCCTCTGGTCCCGCAGAAGACAAGGGGGTGCCAGAGGTGAGAGATAAGCTCTTAGAAAGTTGGACCCAGCTGGAGCCCCCTGTTCCTGTGCCGCTTGCCAGGGATGTCCAGCAGCCATGGGGGTTGAGGGACCTGGGGACCAAGAGAGAAGGACTCTGTCCTCTCTGCAAAGTGTGCTGGCAGGCGCCGGCTGAAGGTGCAGGAGCGCTGGGTTACACAGCACAGGCAAAATGAGCATCATTTCTCTCTGCTGCGGTTGTTGACGCTGTCACCTCCTTTGCATGACAGGTTACCGGGCCTAAGGGACATGATGTCCCAGACCCCTCCGGTTTTCACCTGCCCCCCTGTGTCTGAGCTCACGCCTGTGCTCGCAACGGGGGCTTTTCCCTCATTTTGCATCCAGGCTTGTAATTTCGCAATCTGTCAGGCTGTCCTATTCCACAAGCAGCGCTGGTGTCTGCTCCATTGCTGTTGCCCACTTGCCCCGGTGCTCAGTTCTGCTTCAGCCCGTGTTCTGGAGACTGTTTGCTCTCCCAGCTCCTCTGCCCACTGAAGCATTTTCCTCTGCTAACGTTGCTAACTTCAGTGTCTTCCGAGTTTCCTTCTCTCCTCCTTATCTTCACCCCTCATGGACTCCTGGACCCATGTCTGCTAAGCGCTGGCACATCCTCATTTGCAGCTTCCTTGAGCTCCTGGTGCAAAGGAACAAGAGATAAAACAACAAAAGCTGTCTCCTTTAGAAAATATCAAAGAACTAGCTCCTTCCCGTTTTTCTGCTTGGACTCTTTTTTGTCTTTCTGAATTCTAGACAGCAAAATTGTTAGATGAAGGCCTGACCTTGGTAAGAGAAGAAAGGAGGGCACAGAAAGAATATGTGGTTTTGTGGTTAAAGCATCATTTCAGTCATTTAATTTTTTTGAGCCTCCATCCTCATGAATAAGAGAGTCATAGAAGGCAGGGGAAGGGTAGTTTTGGTTGTCTGTAGTTTGCTCATGTGTGTTAATAATATGGCCTTGTAAGAACCAAGTTAAGAAATGCCTTTTAGGTGTGTTTCCAGCGTGTTTCAAGGATGTGCACCTCCATCTCAGCACTAAGCGATAGAGTCAGTCCAGCGTGGCTATGCCCATGCTACCCTTGAAAATAAGCCAGGGTCTGTTTTCTGTCTCTGGGGCCAGTGCAGAGCATGGCTTGCACCCAAACAACTGAAGCCTCTTGCAGCCCTCAACTCCCCCCCTGCCTCGACTAAGTGTCCTCATCCAAATGTGCTTTGGGGACTGGTCCCTAGCACAAGCACCAGCATTGCCTGGGGCACGGCATGGACTAAGGCTGTGCTAAGGCACCTGCTAGTGGTTAAACAGGGACCAGATGGCCCTGGGCTGTTCTTCCAGCCCAGATCCTGAGCTGAGCATGCTTCACCCTCCAGCTTGGATGTCCCCTTTGGTTTTAGTTTGGGTGTTTATTATTCTACTTTTTTTATTATTATTATTTTTGAGCTATTGTGTTTTAATCAATTGTTAATTCCTTGGGCTAGCCTGTGGCTATTTTTTTTCTTTTTTGGGGGGGGAGGGAAGAAGAAATTACTTGCTTCAGGGTTTTTTCTTGGTTGTATCTGTCTCCATTTATTCTCCTATTCTTTTAGGCTGACTGGAGGTAATGGCTCTTAGCAAGCTTTATAAATCATTCCGCAGAGGACTTTGAGTGAACGTTTTATTTAATAAGTATGGAGAAGTGGGCTTTTATGCCTGCAAAAGAGGTGGCAAGTTCACTGTAATTTCCACTGGATTACTGTATTTGGGGTAGAAGAAGTAATAGAAGACTCAAAGATATTGGTCTTACAGCAAGTTCCAATTGTATTGCCTCCTCTTTGACTTGCTACTTGATCTATAGGAGCATCAAAGTTATTTATGTTGAAAAACAGCACGTTGATTTAATAGCACATAGGCAGGAGTACTTGGAAGGAATTTAAAAGCTCACTCTGAAAAGTTATGCCAGTCTGAAAACTTGAACATTAACGCTCTTGAGCTTTGGAAAAAGGTGGATCTGCAGGCCCATCCTAATGCTGCAGCTCACCTCCATTTCTAGACTGTGTCAGAGCAAGTCCTGAGAGCTGAGACTTTTTGCAGAGGGGAGGAAACAGGGTTCAGCTACAGCAATTTCAAAGAGAAATCATTATTCAGGCTGCTGCAAACTGGCATCCTGGCTCCTTGTCTCCTGGCTACCTGGGATACCCGCCTCTGTTACACAGGCTCCGAGTCCAGCAGGGACCTCACTCTGGCTGCCAGGTCTGACTATATTGGTCAAACTTTGCATCACCGAATGTGGGTTCTTTATAAACTGGTGAAGCCACTGCAGAAAGAGACAGCACAATGCTGGCCTAAAGCAACATAAAACAGACTTGAAATGAACCACTTATGGTCATCACATGGATTTTGAATGGCTGCTATGTGGGGATCACATTGAACTTACTTCATCCCAAAAATATCAGAAAAAAGTGCTGCACACCTCAAGAAACACTTCACTATGGTGTGCAAGTTCTTGCATCTCAGCTACAGCTAGTCCAAGGAGCAGCTAGACTTTAGCCCTGCTGGCACTCAGATTAGTGATGAGAAATCACCAGCTTCATAGGTCATAGGAAATGGTTTCTTGCCAGCCACAGGAGGAGAACAGAATGAACTCTGAAGACATTTTGGTTTTAGCAAATGAGTGAGTGGCTGGGCCCAGCAGCCCTATGCATGCCAAGCACCGCTGGGCTTCAGAGGAAAGTCTGTGAAGAAATGATGCCATGGATGCTTTGTGGTGGTCAGCACATATGTCTGCTTCATGACGTCTCTTCTGCAGGCAGTCACACCCATCTGTTTTTCAGTAGCTCTCTGCGTGGCTTGTGTGGAGAGCTGTAGAAGTCCTATCAAGTACAGACCGGTGCCTTTTTTCTTATGAGAAATAACGAGAGAGCAGGTGGCCAAGCAGGCAGTTGTAATAGCATAACTGTCCCACTGGCTCCTTGATTTTCATCCTCAAAAGGATGGAAATCGTTTTTTCAGGAGCAACATCCAGCGATGTAAAAGCCAGACTGTTCTGTGTGCTCCTCTGGCATCACCATTCTCTCTGCAGTAACTTAGAGGTTTTGAATAAAGACAGAAATTCACAGAAATTTTTTCCCCTTGAACACTCATCTGTCATGGAGCATCTCAAGAAATAAAATGCCCAGCGATGCCTGAAATACTTCTTATAGCACAGGGTGCTTCATCACACTTCACAGGTAACCACATTTGCTCTTTCTGTTTGTTTGAAGGATGCGTGCTCGTGGTGTCCGTAATTGAACAGCTTGCACAGTGGCACAACAGTACAGTAAAGGCAGCCGTGGAGAGACTGTGCAACTACATACCTGGTAAGTACCAAATAATAGGCCATATGTTATGCTGGTACTGCTGTATTTCTCTGTTAATTAAAAATTCACACGTGGAGTCTGAAAAAGCTTTATCCACTTCTCGTGAAGCATCTCAAATGAATGTAGCTGAAAGACAGCAAGGTGCTACCTGCAGGGAAGTCAGTGGCGTGGCTCACTTGGCTTCAGAGCTGGGATTTTATCCCAAACTTAGAGTGAATGGGGTTGTATTAAGCCCACATGCGTGTGAGCACCAATGCATGCAGACCCCTTCCCTCTATTTTTCTCCACTTTGCCTCTTTGTTAGCAGCTTAAGAACAGACTCACTGTGTGCCCAGCCACTTCTCTTTCTTGTTGATATGGGTCTTTACAGCAACTGTGAAGATGAAAATGTTTTCAGCAGGTATAGGAAGCCGCTATTGTAAAATCTTAAAAATGAGCTGAGGTTGACAGGTGTAAGATGTGAGCATTTGGTCTGCACAGAAAAGCTATTGAAATGTAACTGATGATACAAATTTCAAAAGCAGTAGCTATTCCATATGAATATATGTAGACTCCCCTTTTCCTGCCCCTTATTTTATCTGCGCAAAGGAGCTTAGCTGTCCAAATGCACATCCCTAAATAGAGAAGAGTTTGAATGCCAGAATAGCTTTGTGCCCCACAGACCAACCCTATAACTATTTAAGTAACTAGATCTCACATTCATGATATCTTTTTAACGTTATGCATGTAAAAAGATGGCTTAGGATTCTTCATTAAAAAGTCATTTATACAGGACTTCACGAATTGTATCTCTGAGAAACCATCTTGCTCGGTAGACCCTAGTTTCACAGAAGATGCATGTAGAATATTAATTCTCTCCTTTCCAAGACAGGATTTCCTGATGCAGGATGAGGCAGGGAGGTAATTGCTGGGATTCATCCATTGATAGAATGACGCTTATCTGATTTCTATTCCATAAGTCATATCCTCAGTGTTTTAAATTACAGGCACATAACCATGAAGTTACAATTAGAAGCACTGATCCTGCTATTAAAACACAATTTTCTTCTTTAAAATATGACATGCTAGCTCTATGTTCATGATTCACTCAGTGGACCTTGTTCCGCTGACATGTCAAGATATTTCTTTTCAGCTGCCATTCTTTATACACATAAAATCCTATCATCCCTTTAGTTAAATCTGTATAATCCGGTTACCTTCTATGAGATGCATGGATATGCCTAACAGAAAAAAACTGACCCTGAACTTGAAAGGAGTGAAAAATCCTATGGATTGTGTGGGAGCTACAGTGTAACCCGATTTATCCTCTCCTGGGAGGTGAACGCTGCAACCCAGCAGGAATCAACAGCTTCCTCTTGCTGCTTGAAACAGTAGAAAAGTTTTGGATGCTCACGAGGAAAAACCTACTAAAGCAGGCCATGTCATTTCACCCGAAGGAAAAATTTCATTATGATACACGTGCCTACAATGGATTGCAAAAATAACAGCAAGAAATTAATGGCAATGGGGTTTTTCCTAGGGCCAAAAAGGAACTAAGAACGTGTGTGGTTTTTTTAAGGACCTCCTATAATTTTGATACAATCAAGCTGCCGTTGGATCAAGCCTTCAGTGAAGTTATACGATGTTCAAGAGCAAAAAATGTTTATAGAAAAAGAGAGAAAAAAATTCATTACCCGTCAGTCCCACTCAATCCCATAGGCTCTGTAGAAAACACAATCATATCCTTATTTATATGGAAATATTTGCAACGTGTGCGATTCCAGTGACGTGGCCAATAAGCCTATGAAAATAAGAACAGTAACACCGTGGGTGAAGGAGGCTCTTGAGCAGACAGAAAGGCCAGGTCTGGGGGAATGGGTAGTATTTACGGTTTAAGAGATGTTGTTAGCAAGAATGTATGTTTACCTGGATCCTGGCTGGCTGCCTGATGAAACAGAGGTGTCTGATACCCAAAATATGCTTTCAGACCGTCTGCCTCCAGTGTTGCCTCTGAGTCATGCTCTGCTTCTGTATTGGTCACTGCTGTGTAAACACCTTAGAGCTCAAGTGGAAACGGCAATGTGATTAATACCATCTTTCTTGCAAATATTTATCCTCTGGGTTTCAGCCAGAATTGGTGTTTCTAGGACTATGAAGCTATAGAGGAAAACCTTCTGGACTTCTATCATATAAGAGCAGGGCAGTTTAGGGGATGTTTTTTACCTGAAGCAGGGCAAAAGCAAGTGTACTCTAAATTTCCTATAAATTTTCCAGCATTTAGTTTGGTTTAAGCTCTTCTCTTGCCCCTAAACACTCAAAGTTATTCATCATTTTCTCTCTCTCTCTCTCTTTCCCTCTTTTCCGACTTATGCAGCTTCCTCCTAACAGAGCTTTCTCTCTGCAATATCCTCTCCTTGTGTGTGTTAGCAGAGCTGGAGGTGTGTGAATGCATGAATGCCAGCTGGCTCAGAGGGCAAGTCCTGTAAAAACTGCCCATGGCTTGGGTCTGTCTTGCTGGAAGCCAAAGCCTGAATGGCATCTGTATCTTCCAAGAGGACTCTATGTGCTCAACAATAATTTTCTGTTATTGCTGTTCTTTTTTGCCACCCATCATTTGTTATGCCATGGGGTAATTACATATCAAGCTTCCTATATGCATAAGGAAATCAGTGCCTAGAAATTAGTGTGACCAGCAGACCCCCAACATCAGGTCCTCAGAGCTGACGGCCAGCCAAACCCTCCCCTCCTCGTGGCCACCAGTACAGGTTACAGCAGTCAGCTGGCTCCTCCGGGGCCAGAAACATTATGGAAACCAGCTGTTTTGGGAAACTTGTAAGGAGACCATCGTCTGTGATGCACCAGGGAGGTGTTGGGTAAGCCAGGCACCTTCTGTAAGCTACTATAGGGAGCCAGGTGCCTCGCGGGCAAGCCTCATCAGAGGTTGTTTTAATCAGCGATGATACCAAACACAGGGTTTTTGATGTCTGTGATGTCTTTCCTTTTAGGTGAACAAGAATAAAATCTAATTCTAGCCAGGAGACCAATTTTTAACTTGCAGATTGCTTCTAAAGAGCCAATAGAGAGGAGTTATGTGGCAAAGGAGGCAAAGAAATGAAGCTAATAACTTGATTGAAATAAAACACCTGGCATGGGATAAGAAGAATCGGCTGTCGTAGTTACAGGAGCTGCCTGCAACACCGCATGAGTAGGAGGGTGTTGGAGGAATTATTTTTTCATTCCCTGCTGTGCCTTTCTGGTCCCAGTCCTCCTTTCTTGGGTGCAGGTTGCCAGCGGGGATGTCTGCAGTCCTGGCAGGAGAGCAGCTGCAGGAGCGAGAGCACACCCATGCCCACTGATGGAGTCGGTGCTGGGAGGTTTTGTACCCTCCCTGGAGCAAAACTACCTACCAGCAGACCCCTGGCCCTGGGCATGTCCAGCCTGACACTGGTTAAAATGGAATATTCAGCCCAGAGTTGGAGGGATGCTGCTGCTTTGGGTGTTTCTAAGGCTTTTCTTTGGTAAACACAAGGGTAGTCTATGTTTTCTTCCCCAAGGACAGATAGTTACCTGTCTGGATAATGGAGGTGCAGGAGAAAACGACATCTCTCAGGAATTTCAGGAGCTGCAAGTTTGTCTTTGCTGCGCTTGTGTGAACCTGCCTCTTCAGGACTTTTCACAACACCATCCCTGCCGAAACAAGGTCTGACACCTCCTCTGCAGGATACGTCACAGGGTTAAACCAGCTCTTACTTGTTCAGGCCAAGAAACACTCAACAGTCAACTTTCTGATAGTGGGAACTATCAGACCAGCGCTGCCATCATGCCCTACCTGTATTCAAACCCCCAATCTCTCCCACAAGTGTCTTTGCTTGGTGGTTACGAAATGGTGTGGGGACCACTTTTTTTTACAAGAGTATCTCAAAGAAATCTCTGACGCGCTGTCTTCTGGAGTGCATGGAGGGCATATTTTACCCAGATTAAAGAAAGTCACCTCAGCCAGCATCCCGAAAAGGCACACGGCTGTAGATTATGGAAGAAAGCTAAACAAAAAGTGTCAAATATTTGAATGCAATTACTCCTGCAGAACTCCTGCTCTACGCAAAACAGCTTCTCTTAACTCATACAAACCCCCCAGAAGCTCTGAGGCAGCTCTAGCAGTAACATCAAGTCCTACGTCACTTTCTGCACTTTGATTTATGTATTTGTTTTCTTTCTTCTTGCAAACCTACTGAGCTGTTTATTTAAATGGCTTAGAAAATGCTGCAGCATGTATGATTTCTTTCAACTTTTCCATGATGCCATACTCAGAACATTTAACAAATGATAGTTATCCTTTGTAGTCTTTATCGTGTGGCTTGCCTAAAGCCAGAGAAGAGCTTTAGGCAAGGTTAAAAATTTGAGTTTTCCCATTCTCTGGTGCTATACTGAGGTGATAGGGTCACACACCTTCCCCTAAGATAAATCAGGATTCACCTTAATGAACCAACTCCTGCTGTATTTTGACTGCTATAAAACCAGTTTCACTGTGCTCAGTTACTTTAAAAAAATGTATGTTTTCTAGAAAAGCTGCAAGGTTTCTGTTACGTCCTTGCTGAACTTTATGGACCGCACATAGCTGAACTGTAAGTATTGCTGTGCCCTCTTTGCTTAGTTTGTTCTATGGATGTGCTGTCAGGTTGAAGTGCAGGGGTTTCATTCTTAAAAATCACATTATTATTAAAGAAGAGGTGCTTGAGAGAGATTCTGGTTTGGCATTTGGCATAGCTGCTCCTGAGTGAATAAATACAGGCTGCCACTGGTAACCATTTTCATGCTGCGTTTGAATCTCAGGTCAGGCCCACCCGATGTAATTACCTTTTGAAATTCAGCTCGTTTAGCTGAGGGAGGAATTTGAATAACGCATGTGTGTGAGACAGGTTCCACAGAGTCACGCTACTGCAATACTCGGGTCTTGCTTTCCCTTCTACCTTTAATCAGGCTTTCTAATTGTCAGCCCCTACATGCTCTCAGCCCCGACCTTGATACACACTCTTGGGGAAGCCTGCTAAGTAATGTCAGTGATTAATAAAATAAAATGTAGGTCATTTTATTTCTCTTTGAAAGTTCTTAGTTTAATTAACGGAGCTTTTGCTAGACCTTCTTCCTCCCTAGGGTTTTTATTTTTATTTTTAAAACTAGCCAAGGGACTGCAAAGTGCTTACAGGACTAAGAAGTGTTATAATCAAACATTTTAATTTAATTCCTGATTAGCTCAGAGGTGTGTCCCAAAAAAGAAAGAAGCAATCCTAGTACTTGTGCTTGGTGATTAAAGGTTAAGGATCTTTGAAGAATTTCTGGTTATTTTCTTGAGTTAATGATTGAACATTCATATGTGCCAAATTGCATATGCATTAACTTTAACCTTTAAATCTTTGTCAGACTTATGATTGATTAAAAAACAGAACAGTCATAATGTATTTGATTCAGGTGCTGCGTATAAAGCATGGTGCTTTTTCATCACCCCGGGATCCAATTTTAAATGCTGAATAGGATGCCCTGGCAGAAAATAGTTAGGACCCAACAGGGTACTGAGCAGCGATTACGGGCCACAGTGGAGTGAGCTGAGGTTATTGTTTGGCGTTGGGGAGATCTCGCTTCCCATGAAAATAGCTTCTACTTTCAAGCACCCAGAAGAACATAACAGTCTCTGTTTTCGCACTGTTTCCTTCAGCATAGACAGGGAAATGAATGCTGATGTGGTCTGCCATTCCTTGAAGCTGTGTAAACAGGATCCAGGACAACCTCTTTGTCATCTCTACCGTCCTCCAAAGGTGAGTTGGTTTTCCACTTTTCTCAAGGCTACAGATTGTAGCTGGTCTTTTAAGCTGGAACTGAACAGTATGGAGGCTTCCAGTGCACAGGCGTTGTCTGGGAAATAAACTTCAACATTTTGAGTGTGGACACTTTTAAAAAATGTCTGATTGAATGAAAGGTACATAAGACGCATTAGCTGTTCGGGGCATCAACAACATGGTTGTCAGAAAGTGGGAATTACAGGGCCAAATTCTCTTGTACCAGTCTGGGTCAGAGAAGAAGAGTAGGGAAAATAAAATCTCACTTTCTCCAGACTTTATTGTTAAGCAGTACAATAACCCCAAAGCAGATACTCAGCTGAGGTTCATCTATACCACCGTGCTACCACAGCATGACAAGTTATCCCCACATTGCCTGATCTACTGTAGCAGCCTGTGTAGGCGCTAGTTACCTGCTGCAAAAGCAGGGCTATTTTCCTTGGATTAGTCTGCAGTGCAAGAGGTTTAAGCTGACGTGCATAATCCTTTGCCGCAGGCTGGAAAGATATTTAGCTACCACCGCTTTTGTGATGTACAGTTACTTGCTACTTCACGGTAACTTGATTGCATGTCCTAGACCTTTGCTACTCGGACACATACTTATTTGCATAGGTGTCTAAACACATACAGTTTGTTTTGAGGTTTTTTTGATTGTGGGTTTGTTGGGGTTTTTTTTCCTAGTCGTCATGCAGCCCCGGTCACACTAAACCTGTGAGTGATGGTGGTTGTTTGGCAGTGTCGAAAAGCAAGTGCTTAGGTATCTATTTTTGGAAATCTTTTTCCCTGCATCTGGAAGGGTAAAGATATGTTTGACTTCTAAAGGTTTGCATAAGACGTTTTACATAGGGCCTCATCCAACAGCCATTGAAATCAGTCAGAGCCTTTTTATGGGCTTCAGTGAGCTGTGGTTCATCTCCAAGATGGATTTAGTTCTGGCAATATTAAGACCTGGAGAAACACTTGCCTTCCAAGAATAGCAGTAATATTTGTTTAATAGCAGGTGTGTGTCCCGTATGACTATGGTGTTCCATGCTATGCCAACATATGGGTGAGCAGCCAGGCAGGGGTGAAAGAGGATGAGTGCAGGCAGCAGAGAGAGCCCACACTAACTTGACTCATGTTAACTTGACGATGTTAATTGAACTTCATCAAATGGGTTCTGTCAGAAATTCTGTGTCTGAACGGGTAAAACAGTTCATGGGTCCTTCCACCCTTCCCCAAGGTACATCAGAGCTACCCTATTGCAGGCTCTGCCTTAATAATTGCCAGGTCTTTACTCACCCCGCAAACATTCATGAGTCTCCAGCACTTTCTGCCCTGGTAATTGCATGTTTTTTTCCCTCCTCTGCACTTGTAAGAACAGCAGAGACCCTGTCAGTGACTATGGGGCTTTTTTTCTTTTTTTTCTTTTTTTCTTTTTTTTCTTTTTTCCTTTTTTTCCTTTTTTTTTGTTTCCTTTTTCCTTTTTTTTTCTTTGTTTCTTTGTTTCTTGTTTCTAGTTTCTTTTTCGCTTTTTTCGCTTTTTTTCAAATTGGGAGTCCTGAAGGTAAAGGTGAGAGTACAGCAAGGGCTGGTAGGCACCCCCAGGCCCCAGCATAGCAGGTCCCTCAGGAGGACAGGAGGAGCTGTAGCAATGGTGGCAGCACATGTACCGTGCTGCCAGCCCAAGAGTTAGATTTTCATATGGACTTACTTCCCTGCGTGGGGGAACAGAAAGAAATAGAAACCACCCTACACCCTGACTTCTGCTGGTGGCAGAAGTGCAAGGTGCCTCTTGGAGTGAAAGAGGATGCAGGCAGCGGACTGCACTTGAAGAGAGGGATGGACTCTCTGCACAGTGAGCTAGGCTAACGAGTCTGGAGAGAGGGGTCGTTTAAACTGAGGTGGCTCCTGTGCAGGAATTAGAAGATCTGTGGTGAAATGCTTGCTCTATCAACCAGAGAGGACAGGCTGTCACTTGTGGGGTTGCTGTTAAATCTTTGGTGTGCTCTTCCCATTTCTCAGAGCAAGTGTGGGATCAAGCTGTTGAATCCTTCCACCTCCAGCAACAGCTCCAATGACTGCACTTTCTGCAAGGAAAAACACTGAAGATGGGTTTTTTTGGTTTTGTTTTCTAAACAACATTTGGACTCTCATTTGCACAGCCTGGAGACTGTCCCTCTGAGTGAGTGGCTCAAGCAAACCCTCTCCCTTCCAAGTGGTAGTTAAATCCCTTTCTGCCAAGGCTTCTCACCAGGAATAAGGGAACAAAATGATTTTTCTGCCCCAACTGTGCCCTCCTTTTTAGCTCGCCTTGTGCCGTGAGACAGCGTGAGGAGGCTGGGGGAGATGGGAGGAGAAGAGCAGTGCTTAGAGTTCATGCTCAAGTAGTTGATTAATTGCCCACAGTAACTCTGTGACAAGTTAGACCGAGTGAAGATGAATTATGGGTGAAAAAAAAAAATAGTCAGAGATGCAGATGCATAAAATGCAGTTTACCTCACATTTGCTTCTTTGGTTTGTAATTTGATTGATCACTTCAGTTATATGAGCCTGCAAATGTTGGCTCAGTCCCCTGCCAAGTGTTTGAACAAGACTTTAATACTAATGACTGTTTTGTTCAACTCTATTGATTTTCAGGTACTTTGTTTATTCATTTAGACTTTTGGATGCCCATTTTCCCAGAATTAGTATCATATTTGTACTGGCAAAGGGAGTAAAATAAATATAGAGTTACTTGCCCTTATAAGACAGTATAATGTTCAGGTTTTAATTGCCTTTAAGGCAGCAAGCATCAACGTATAGCTGCCTTTTCAGTCAATAGTTTATTTTGTTCTGTTTCTGTGGTGTTGCTCTAGTGAGATCGTGTGTCTCGAGGAAGGAAGAGCCCCTCCTTCAGAGTCTTGCAAACTGTCTACATAATGGAGACACTGCAAGCCAAGTAAATGATATGTGCGTTATATTACATACTTCCCTGGTCTCTGACAAATTAGCCCAAATTAATTTTTTTGCCAACCTGCCTGGAGCCATTAGCGCTCTGTGATTATTCTAGGGGACTTGGCTCTAATTATGAATAAAAATTATTGCTCCGTTTGCACGGAGTGCAATACTCTCAGCGTGGAGCTGGAGGAGGAGAGCATCTAACCTGGGCAAGGGTGGCTCCATTGCGGGGGGCTTGCGGGGGGCTTCCTGGGGGCTTGGGCAAGGTGGGCTGCCCCTGCCAGAGCAGACCTCTGATGTTGGTGGGGAAGTGTGGAAGGGGCACTCGCCACTCCTGGGGATCACCGGCATGGCTGTGCGAGCAGTTGTCACTTCTAATGGGGTCCTGTGAGCCCCTAATTGCCACCAGTAGCCTGCAGAACAGAGCCTGGGCCAGGGCTGGAAGTGCAGGTAGATGTGCATGCGTTAGGTCCTCCTGCTGCATGTTTCTTGCCCAACAAGAGGTTCTCTACCCTTAGTTTGAGCGTAGCAACACTGGGGGCTCCTTCAAGTCAGGAGACAAAATAATACAACACATAGGAAGTGTGGGCTTACCACAGGTAGCTGAAAACTGGGCAGTATCTAAAGCTGCAGTAATATGTCTCGTGGTTTAAGCTACGTCAACAGCAGATACTCCAAGACTGGCTGCAGCACTGCTCCAAAACGCTGATAGTAGGTACAGGTATCCAAGCTAGCTGGTTTAGGATGACTGGGTATTTTTTAGTCAAAAAAGGTTTATCAGCTTCCATGGTGGAGGACTTTCTGCACCAGGTCCTGTGACACAGGGACGTTTCTCTAGCAAGTGAAAAGGGCTGAAATAAGGTGAGGGGGTTTAGGCACTGCCTACCAAGTTCCCCTTCTGGCCCCAGGAGCGAGCAGGTTTGCAGGAGATTATTCTCAGCTTGTCTCTAGACTGTTTTAAGCCAGATGGCCTGTTCAGTTAAATGGCAATACTTTAATTGATTTTGTTGGGGCCAGAATAATGGCTCGACTTCAGCACTGGAGTCCTGCTGCTGGAAGTCTTAAGTGGTCTGTGTTGGAAGGAGCTTGTACTCTTCTTTCTGCCTTTCAGAGTGCCTCTTCTGCTCCCCATCACTTTTCTGCTCCGGATTATTAGAGACCTTGTGGCTGCAGACTTCAGTTTAATCTCCAGTAGTAGGATTTTGCTGGGAGTCATCTTACATCAGCAAAAATATACATATTTATGCTAATGTCATTTTATCTTACCAAAACAAGCTTCATTGCCACAAGCACTCATGCTGGTTCATGTCCCCTCTATCAGGTCTTTCACTGACTCCATAAAAAGCAAAAGCCATATCCCTCATGGACATTACTGCCGCCAGCCTGCTCTTTGACAAAGTAGGAGCCAACCAATTCTGGCTGGAAAAAAAGGAACCCTTTGGGCTTTCATAAAAGAAAAACACTCCCACTATTTTCTCTCTTTCCTCTCTCTCTTTCAGGGAAAATGTGAACTGCTTCCCAGGGAGGTGAGGCAGAACCAAACTCGGGGGTGGGAGTGCTTCTGCAGGAAGAGCAGGCTGCCAGCCAAAGGTAGACCTTGTGGCTGGAACCTGTTTCCTTTTTTTGAGACCACAGACCGTAAAGCAAGCATCTGGGAGGCAGGCTAGGTCCTGGGGAGAAAGATGCCCTCCTTTTAGCCTTTCTTTTTGGAAATAGGTAAAATCTACTGAAAAGTGAGTTGTTTCTGCTGCAGTCAGAACTGAGCCCTGGAGAAACAACCTGCAGACGAGCGATAGCAGAAGGCACAGTTTGAGCACTAGTTCTTCCGCTTTCACTCGTTTCTCACAATTTCCCCTGCTCCTCTTCATTGGCAGAAAATAAAATGAAAAAAAAACCAACAAACCCGACCAAAAAACCAAACCACCCCAAAAAACCAAACCACACAACCCCAACCATCCACCAAATAAACCCGAAGAAAGCAGGGTGGCGTGGAGTTTGCAGGGTGCTGTGTGCAGCTGTGTCGTACAATGCAGAAGCTGCCCCAGGCAGGGCTCCTGAAAACAAGTCTTGGGCGACCCATGGGCATAGCGGCTTTTGGGGTGGAAGGCTGGCAGACAGAAGTGTGAGGACAAGGAAGTGTTGCTCGTGGATGCTGACTGTGTTTTGCAGAGGCAAGCTAGAAAAAGTGAATCAAAATGTTTCATGCAGAACACACAGGGTCCGAGTCCAAAAGAAACAAGTGGTGCAAAATGAGCAGAAGTCAGAGTAATTGCCCTGGGAAGAGGGAGGACGGAGTCAGACCTTGAGTGTTTTCAGATCTGGGCTTGCAGGGAAGGTCCCTATTTTGCGTGCAGAGCACATATGGTTTGGTTTGACTGCCCTGTGCAATCATAAAGATTCCCCCTACGGCCTCTACAGGATGAAAGGTGGGAGTTGTAGAACAAACACCAGTTTTACCGGTGCTGTTTAACAAGTTCTGCAGTGTTTTGGTACTTTGGTATGCGTGCTCCTGGTGAAAGGATGATGAAAATGAGTTAGAAGGGAAACTGTTGGAGTGTTTTGTAAATATCCGCTCTCCTGGGAAAGAGCTGGCTAACAAGGATGATAAATGAGAGACAATTAAAGTTGGTTCGTGCGTTTGTTTATGATGAGAAATAGATCTCTGTGAAAAATTCATTACTGTGAATACAGGGGCTCTGTGGAGAGCATTGAAAGGCGGCAGTGAATGAAATCCCAGTGACCCCCTTGACCCCATCCATGGCATGGATCTCATGTACTGCCAGGCAGCAGGGCTGTGCGGATTCGGGCAGATGGAGCTGGCTGCTCCCCAGGACCTCCGCACACCCTCTGGGCAGCAGCTGCAAGTTCGTCCATCAGCTGCTGAAGCCCGGGGAGCTCCTTCCTCGGTGGGATTTTCATGCCATGGGAAAGAGAGGAGGCTGCTTGCTAGCCGAGTTGCAGCAAGAGAGGTTGTATGGGCTGTACAGCCTTTGGTGGCAGGCTTGACATGCTGGTGTCAACCAGGGATTACGGGCGACCCATGAAACCAAGAGTGTTTTCTCCTGGATGGGTGTTTCAGCTGCCAGTCCTCCACAACCCACCCTGGAGTCCTGGCCAAAGTGACTTCTGTGGTGGGAGGAGATCTCATCCTTAGCATTTCAGGGAGAGCGTTTGCTGCACGTGGGGGCAATTCAGCCTTTCCTCCCTTTTTTCCTGCTTTCTGTGTGCGATGCTGCTGTAGCTGTCTGAAGCGTGTGCCTCTCACGTGCTGCTGCTGAGAGCGAGAAAGGTTTCTTCTCTCCTGCCCAGCAGAAAGGGATTGATGAATCTTACCTTTCTGGAAATTTTTCATGCATCGCACTCCATTTTAAGCCATTTTCCTCATCTGAGTCTTGAGTTATTTTATAGCAGAAATGACGGCAGCCGGTAACATACAACATAACTATGGCAAATGTAAGATGCATGTTTGTTTTGGGGGACAGCAGTTGCCCAGGGGGAAGAAACTAGCAAACAGTGTTTTGGCTCCTTCCTAGCATCTGTCATCTATTTGTGACATACCCAGATTTTTATAAGACTATAGACACAGTGAATTAAACGCATATTAAACACATATATTAATGTGACACATATATTAAAAAAGAATAACTTAGAAGTCAGTGTTTCTTGCTGCTTATTCTTATTCTTCCTTATCCCTTTATATTGTTCACTATACATTTTTGACCCCTGAATATCACAGTTAATTAATTTGCTTTGATCACTGCCTAAATCAATTAAAATGACATACTAAATTTTATCTCCAGTTAAAAAATGTTGGCAATGGTTGCTTTAAATGCAAATATATGCTGCTTTAATATCCCAAGCTGGCATGCCCGCTGTTCAGTAAGGTGCCGTCACTCGAGGGATATTTTCTTTTTTTCCAAATGCTTTAATACTACCACTTGGCAAAGCATACTTTTTCCCCCATGTTGAGTTCCTGTAGCTCCACCCAGATAAATATAAACTTGTGCTGAACTTTACCTCGGAACCCTCAGACCCAGTTGGTGTGAAGCTAGCAGTTATGGCCTTAGGCTGGGCTGTAGGAGAGACTGATGGCCGGTCATCGTCAGACAGAACAGTTTGTCCTTGCTAACCATTTTGATCAGAAACAAAGTGCCAACCTGTTTGTGATACACTAGATTTTTCTTTCCATTTGAAACATTTTAAAAAGGTAATTGATTTTTATGCTTTTTTATTTTATTTTATTTTTTTAATGATCCTCAAGGCCTACGGAACAAAAGCAGTCATTCCTTCTGAAAGAGGGCAAATGGGCACTATTTTCAGACCTCTTCATGCTGAATGCTGAGGGGAAGGACAGAGGCCATCACACAGATACTGCCTCACAGATACGACTGTTTGCAAAGGTGGCCTAATAGAAGCAGGACAACATATGGGAATTACCCTCCCTGAGATGGAAGGATATTGTCCAAAAGTGAAAATGGAGCAGCAGGAGGGAGCACGCTGGTGTTACCCTGCCAAAACCAAATGCTCTTGCGTGAAGTTTGCACTCAAGTCTGCAAGCTGAGCCCATCTCAGGGACACTCAGCGACTGCCTGTCTCATGAGCAGGGCACACATAGCACAAACTTAAACCACTCTCCCGGACCCCCGTGACTAGCTTTTTTTTTTTTTTTTCTTCACTGACATTGTGGGATCTTCTTTTCCTATGGGAAGACATGGCTGAACTTAGGAAGTTCTGTTCATCAGAGTTGTTAAACAGTTGTTAAACATTTTGGACTCCATGAGCATGTCTGTGACATCTCCTCACCTCCATGACTGAGTAGAGTCCTTGTAACAGGAAAATCAGTGTGGTCCTTCTGTGCCGTGGTACAGGCTACATTTCTCAAGGCCAGGATAAAGGCTTAACAGCAGGGTGCAGAAACGGTCCCTGCTTACTCCCTGTGCCCCAGCATTCAGCCAGGCAGGACCCCGGGCTGTGCACCTGTAAAATGACCGGTTGAGGTTTTTGCGATGGCAGAGCCCAGAGGAAGGCTCAAGAGGCAGACCTCAGGAGTGCTTGGCAGCTCCTGGCCATGGTAAGCTGCCATCGCTGCGCATTTGACCACAGACCTGCTGCACCATGCATGGCATGTCCGTCTTCCTGCTGCCAGCAGCACGGGTCCCTGGCTGTCACTCACAGTTGGTGCCACTTGCACAAAACTTCCTCTCCTCCTTTGAGGAGCATGTGTGTAAAGGGGAAGGCATTTGGGCAATTATTAGGGTACCACCAGTAGTTCTAACCCATGGCCTTATGATTGCCAACCCTTTCTCTTTTGATAAGGATGCCTTTCCAAGGTCTTTTCTTGCAGTGGTTCTCCCACTCTTCCTTTCTTTATAGGAGAGGGTGAGGAGAGCATCTGTTGTTTGTTTCAGTGGCCAGTCTGGCCCAAACCATGACAGAATAGGTACCTCATTTTGGAATAATCCGCAAATGCTGCTTCAGCATAAATTTGCATGAACCCAACAGAAAACCAGTTTTGCCACTTTCTGTGAGAACTTGTCCTCCAGGTCAGGTATTTCCAGAATAAAAAGCCAACCTACCTAGATGCTAATCAGGAGATTTGTCTTCCAAACTCTATTCCCTGCTTTGTACCTTCCCATGCACCAGCTGCTCCCCTGCTGAGATGAACCTTAGCTGAGAATAACCCTTATCCATGCATGACCAAATGTTTCCTCTGTACCCTTCTGTGGCAAGTCAGACCGGCATCGCACGCGTAACCCTCTTTTGACCATCTAATGGATGAGTTGTTCTCCGTCAGGAGTCACTGGAGAAGTCTGTCCTTTGCAGCTGATGCAGTGCAGTCAGGATATGAATCTCAGCTCTTTAACCCGTCTGGACTTTTTCTTAGAAAATAAATGATGCCCTGGAGCAAAATAAATGAACTCTCACAACTGGAGTTTCATAGGAGGTGATCGGATAATTGATTGTTAGTCCAATAAAAAGTAACTGATGATGAGTTGGTGGACTCATACATCATTTTTATGCTGTGACTAATAAATTTTTAAAAAAAGGTAGAGAATGGGGAGAAAAATTGGTAGAATGCTGTGAGGCTGATCTGGGGTTTTTTTGTTTTGTTCTTGCTCTCCTAGGTGGGGCTCAGTACTGCAATAAGGAAAGCAAAAAGGATTATGAAGACTTCCAAGGATCTGGTAAGAAATCAGTGGCATTAGAGTGTTTTACACTGTACTTGCATTCTGTCAGGAGTAAGTCCTCATTTATTTCACCTAATTGTGAACCCACCTGATCATCATTGAATTGAATGCCGATTCACTCCTATCCGGTATAGGATCTGCTCTGTCAGGCGACACTGGGAAGAAGGAGAGGGAGATAACTGAGAGGAAATATGAAAGTATGGGGAGAGCAGAAAAAACCTCATGAAAAATGCAGACTGCTCGTGGAGTAGGGATAACTGTCTGTATCCATCCAAGACATAAATTTGCATCTGAAATTCATGCAGCAACTGAGGATATACTCTGTGAGCTCCATAGTACAGCTCCACGCTGAGACACTTGCTTGTACTAGCCCAACTCACCTTTAAGGCAGCCAGCCTTAAAACAAAATACAAGCAGACATAGATTTTATTTATATTTTTTAACAAAAGCAGGAATTTCCCACTCAGCCTTGCATTGTGCTTTTCCATCCAGAGAAGCTTGCTTGCTTGCTTCCTTCCTTCCTTCCTTCCTTCCTTCCTTCCTTCCTTCCTTCCTTCCTTCCTTCCTTCCTTCTTCTTGCAGTGTTTATTATTGCTTCTCCTTGTTTCATGCTTCTTCCTTGTCCCTTGTCATCCCTGCCTTGCCCTTGTAACCATATGTAAGTGAGAGCCACTTGAACAGAGCCACTGCCTCAGAGCATAGTGACTGACTGCACTTTGGGGTTGTCTGAAACTCAAGCAATGGCCTGAATACAAGTTCTGCATATTTTTCCTTTATTTTTGAGAGGCTGCTTTAGCCTCTAAACCTGAAAACTGGGATTTGAAATCTTTCCACCTCCACCAGTTTCCAGATTTATACAGGATCTCTAAAGGGCAGCAGAGAAGAGAAGGGCAGCTTTATTCTGCTGGGTTCACTTACATGAGTCAGCTCAGCCATGGAGTTTGCTCCAGTTGTCTTCAGGCACTTAGTGCAGAGCAAATGTTTTTGCTGTTTGTGAAGAAATTATTGACATTGCTTCTTCCTGAATCCTCACTGTGATGCTACTCACAAAAGTGAAAATTGAGGTGCCTAATTAGCCTTTGGGCAATTGCCAAATTGCCAAGCCAGGGAAATAAACAATGCACTGGAGAGACGGGTCTCAGCTCCCGCAGAACAGCAACCAGCAGGATCTTATTCATTTCCCTTCCTATTCAGCGCTGTGCTACTGATGGCCTGAGATTTCCGCTCAAATTACATGAAATTTCTAATCCCCATTCCCCAGGTGCAAGTCCCCATGTTGACACCTGCAGAGGGATGCTCTGAGTCAAGGAGGTCCTCTCTGTTAGCCTGAGCCCGGGTGCAGGTGCAGGGATGGAGAGATGCTGGTGCTGCCTCCCAGGACGCAGGGCTCCTTCATTCCCTCACGCGTCCTTCTACCCTTGGCACATCGGGCTGTGTCCCTTGCATGGGCACCTCGGCTGGCCTCCGTGGGCCATGCATGCCACGTCCTTTCAGGCTGTCCTGGGTAGGGTGGCATGGTTGGCATCAATTTTTGGCTGCAATGGGGTCTCCTTCCAGCTTGCCTCTACTCTCTCATATCCTCAAAGCTGCTTGATGCCCTGATGCCCCTCTATCTCCCTTGCATTCTATTATGACACCCTTGGCCTCTTCCTGCTTTTACTTGCCTATTTAGCAGCAGGAGGGACAAGCAGACTGTACCTCAGCTAGAAGCAGCAAGGCCTTGGTTATAGTTGGGTTTCTCCAGTCAATGTGTTTCTAAATCCACAATACAAGGTCAGTTCAAATTAAAACAAGTATCATGTGGTTGGGCCTCTCCTGCAGTTATTGCTAGCATGTTCCCTGTAATGATCCTTGCTGAAACTTATTTTAAAGCTAGAAAATTAAAACTAACAATCTTTCGAGAAGCGTTACTGCCTCTCGCAACTTCTCCTTCACCTGGGTTGTGGTTAATTTCATTTCAAATCCAGAAAAACAATGTATGTTTTTCACATACAAACACAAAGGAAGACCTCCAGGAGAGAACACAGCGTGGATCATGCCTGCATAAGCCCCATATCCCAGAGTGGCAGTGTGTGATGAAATGGTAAAAAAATCACCTGCACAAACTGAACGCTGCCAAATCATGGTCTGTTCACCTGCCCAGGCACGTACATGAGCAAGGGCCAAAGCAGCTGAGGTGCTCACACTGCTTGGGGAGAGGGTTGCCTGGCTGAATGTGTGGATGAGGATCCAGAAACGCCCTGTCAGTGGTAGGACATCTCTGCATCCACACCAGTGGAGAGAGAAAAACATTCACCCGGCCTCCTTTATGCTCTGGCTCATGCTGGAAAGAGATGTTAAATTATATCTGCTCATTCTTCCCATATATGCTATTTTGGTTGCTTTTGTCCCATTGGATGTTTGGGGAAAACCTTCTGAAAAGGTTCTTGCAAGTTAGCTGTGCACACACACATTGCTTGGCAGCTGTGTGTGACTATGCATAAAAAAGAGACATGATTACGGCTATTGGTAATGAGAACAGGAGGTCTGTCTGGCTTCCAGAGGGCTTGTATTTACTGGGCATTTCTTAGGATCATTGTGGATTTGGGAAAAAGAAAACGTATTTTCCAGATGTAGAGATGCAGTGAAAGTGGCTACAACCCCAAAAAATCTAATAAATGTCTCCATTCATTAAAAGTACTGAGCCATCTGTGAGCGGCTGGCTTAAACCAAACACCAACAAGCATTAGAGGCTCATTATTATTCTTTTTCGTAAAGCCAATTAAAATAATTACGGAAATGTCATTAGAGAGTGTTAACAGGCAATGAATAAAATATTGGTGTTATCAATCACTGTGAGCACCTCTAGCGCTAACTTTTCTTATGGGTGGAGAAGATACTAAGAGGCATCTTTGAAGAACAGCAGTGAAAGAATGACAAATAGAGCCATGGCTGTAGCATTTAATGAGAGCAAGCACCATGTGTACAATCCTGTCGTGACTACATGGTGCCTGCAACTCACAGCCAGGCAGCAGGAGAAGCAGGAAGCCTCAGAGGGAGCCAAAAGGGAATTGCAAGGCAGAGGCGGCAGGATGAACCAATCTCCTGCCCACCCACTCATGTTATGCAGGAGCAAGTAACCCGTCTTCTCCCAAAACCACATACTGCAGTCGTAGCCTGGCTCTGCTGGGAAGGGCTCTGTAGCGCTGGCTCACCTGTGCTCTCCCGCTCTCTTGCTTACACATACACATGCTGAGACTATCTCTTTTTTTAACCCTTTGATCCTTGCTGACTTCTAAGAGTAGCCCAAGGCACCCTCAAAGAGCAGATGAGCTGCTCCCCTGCACATTCCCAAGCAGAGCCAAATCATTACATCTGGACCTCACTGTCCCACATGCTGTGGGGATGCATAGGCTGGGGAGCCAGAGGCTGCTGTGCTCTGGGATGCTGCTGCAGCTGGTCCTCGAAGCCCAACTCGACATCACCCATACCACTTCCAGGGCACCATCGTGTCAACTGTTCCCACCAAAGTTAGGCAGTCTCTGGGGCTGCAGGATAGTCTTCCTTTGAAACTCATGGAGTTGGCAACAATTTTCAAATTACTAGCTGACAAAAAGGCAGGAAAGATTTTATTCTACTTACAGCAAAGGCTGTAAGTAGATTTTAAATGCAGCCTGTGAGCAGAATGAAAGGAGCTTTATTTATTTATTTATTTATTTATCTATTGCAAGCCCTGTAGTCTGTCCTTCTGGTGCAGTTTCAGCTCCAGATGCCTTAACTTCAAAGGCTTTCCATGCTGTGATTTAGGCTGAAGTGAAAAGCCAACAGCTCAAATGAAGACACTGCAAATCTTAGCCTGATGGAAAGCTTGAAGAGCCTCTAGTGCTTTTGTAGGCAGCACTGGGATTAGTCCTACATGGAGGAGGTAGGGGAAGTGGTTTCTTTCCTCTTTCCAGGAAGGCATACATAGATTTGCAAAGCTCTTTGAGAAAAGCTGGCATCCTGCTTGTACGCCTCTCAGTTCTCTGCTTACCTGGCTGTACGTGCGTACACACACATAGAGAGCAAAGATGAGGTCTGCGTACCTGCTGTGCTGCAGAACATAGCCCCCGCGGCAGCCAGGCTGGCAGCGAGCTTACATACAGAGGTGCAGAGGGACGGGGAAGAGTGCAGGGCAGCTGGAGCCACAGCAGTGGGACCAGGTTGGTCTTTCAGCTCAAGGAAAGGCCCCACTCCCTGGCTGCTTTTGGCCATTTCTGTTCCCTTCTTCCATGGTTGTATTCTGGTTTCTCCTTTGACTCCACTGACACCCCCTCCACCTCATGGCCCTCTCCAAACCAGTGCGACTCCAGCCTTGTCTTCTGAGTGTGTTGGACGGAGCTGAAGAGAGTTAATTGGTTGGGTTTTTTGCAGATTTCTTGTTTCTTGTCTCCCCAACTTTCATCCTTTTCTTCTCCTTTGATTTCTCCATTATATCCTTCAAAAAGTGCATGGTTACAGCTCCACCTCCCTGCAGGTCTCCCCCACAAGGTACCACTCTTTTCATCTTCACCTTGCTGCTTGGTCACTTCAGCCACCAGTGCAAATGTTGGCTACCAGTTTTGCACTAGGGGCTCTATCCCCTCTTCACCACCCCAGCCCTCCTTTCCACATTGAAATCTGTGGCTGACCTCCTGCTCTGGGCAGTGAGAGACCCTCGTCTCCATCACCCCTTGTTACCTGTCCAAGCAAGCACCTTCCTGCCTTCCCTGGAGCTGCAGGGTAATGCCCTATGCACCGTGGCACCATTGCCTCACTGCCCTGCAGTGCTGCCTTGAAGTTCTCCTTTGTCACTCAGGGCTTTATATGCTGCGGTTAATGCCCCTCACAGTGATTAATAGCCTTTCATTGTCCTCTCCTGAGCTGTATCCAACCTTTATCTTCTGTTTTCTGTTAGATTTGGGTTGTAATCTCATTAGGGCAAGGACCATCTTTTTTTTTTTCTTCTTCTTCTTTTGGTGCATTTAAAGTGTGTAACACAAGGGAGTTGGTCCAAGGACAGAGCTCTTAAGTGCTGTGGCCACATAAATAATTACCCTTCTTTGCATAAAGTTATGAGTATGCCCATCTGCTCCATATTTACATGCTGAATTCAGCCTTAGTGAATACAGTTAATTAGACTGTGCGCCGACTAGCCCTCTGTATTTATAGACCACTTGAATGCTCTCAGTGTTTAAAGACCACCAGAACTTACAGGGAAGCCACGTGAGCAGCATGTTTGTGGGATTGATTGCCAATGCAGCGGAATGTTTCTGTAGCTTGAGTGTTCATTAGGAAGGTCTGTTTCAGCTGCTGAAATCTCCTGGCTACCTGGAACCTCAACTGGATTGGCCCGTGGCTATGGTCTACTAATGTTGAAAGAGTTTATCCTGCAGCAGCTGTCTTTTCCAGCTTGCAGGTCTGGCCAAGATGAAATCTAGTTATGAGATTTCCAGGTAAAAATCTCATTAAAAAAATCAAGGGTATTCTATGCACATGCTGGATCCTCCCATTTCTCCTCTATTTGGGAGTGTTCCTGATCTTCGGCTTATTCACCGCTCCCCGAGCATGCACAAACCAGCCTCGTGGTCCACAATGTGTTGCTTTCACTAGTTTCACACTAAGTGTCAGATACCATCGGGTTTATCAAACATGAGAACAGTAATTTTTACAAAAAGAATGAAAAAAAATACCTTGGGTGCATGAGAGGAGACAGTTTCACAAGAGCTTCTTCCTTCCTTTTTAATTTTACAGCTCTTTGAAAGCAAGAGTAGTTGGTTTGTAAAATGTTCAGTCAAAATCCTTAAGTTGACTGCTGTGTCAGGTCTAAGTCCTCTGGCGTGTAGTATCCTTAATGGAGTCATTGGAGTTTTCAAATTTTTGCAGGCAGAAAATACAGGATTAGGTCTGGACTTTACTGACACCAAATATCCCAAGCCACGCCAGCTCTATGAACTAATGCATCCATCTTCTTTTATTTTCTTCCCCTCCAGAAGATCTTCACGGGCTTCTCAAGTGTATGTGCATTTCCTCTTCTGGCCAACCTGTGTGAGAAGATTAAATAGTATGTATAAAGTTTTCAGTCCTTAACTAGAAACAGAATATGGTACATGTTTTTCTTTCAAAAGTCATCCTCAGTTAACAAAACTTCCTATACTTTACTTCTGTTGGTTTCCTTCATAAAACCACTGTCCAGGTAGCATAGAGGGAGGTTGCACAGTGTTCAGGTAAGTAAAATTCCTCAGAGGGATCCCTGTGCTTGTTCTGTATTTAAAATATTTGCATAATTTTAGCGGGTCCCAGAGATCAAATATATGACACACTTAAAGATATGACACCTCCAAGAGGGAGCCAATTTTCTCCTGAGATTTCCTGAGCCCAAGAGACTTCTCCATTTCATTTGTTCACCCAGTTGTGGTGCCCATGGGTCAGTGCAGGAAGGCCACCAGCACCTAAGTAACTCTGTGAGGAACACAAATTAAGTGGCCGTTGCAAAGCATAGAAGAATCTCAAGGTATTTAAGAAAGCTGGGTGGATGGCAGACAGGAGAAACAACTAATGACAGTGCTGATTTTGAGTCAGTTTCTGAGAAAGGCTGAAGTCATCAGCTGGGCTATTACTCCTAAAGCATATTTGTCAATGTATTCCAATGAGTTGGAGGAGTCAAGTAAATCTAAGAATAAATCAGTATTATCAGTGGTATATTTTGACTGATTTTACTGCCAAGACTAGCTTGCTTACCCATTTCTGCTCATTTAATCGAAACCACAAATATCAGGAGTTTGTTGGCAATGGATTGATTAACGTGAAACATCTCATAAGTGCCTTTGAAATGTAAGTCATGACAAATAATCTGAGTTTGAGCCCTGTGAGTTCAGACAGTGGAAGCAGGAATCAAATTGTATATCGTAAGTTGAATCGAATGTGTTCAACTCCTCTGATCAGTTTCTGTCATGCACTCTCTCACTCTCTTTGGTTTTTTCTTTCTTCTTTCTTTAGCTACAAAAAATATGTTTGGCAGTTAGACTTTTTTAGTTGGTCTGGATCTGTGCCAGTTCCTTGCAACTGAACCTTACTGCAGAGAAGAAGTAACCCAAAGCAGCACATGGAAATTATTGATTACAGACAGAATGAGGGTTACAAGCCCCACCAGGACTTGACCAAGCATGTCACCTGTCTCCTTTGTACTTTTTCTTATCCTGACACTCATGCAGTCTGAGGAATCCACCCTCATTGCACATATTTGCTCTCTGAGCCAGGTTCAACACCTCTTATGAGTTTCAAGAGGCTGGAAAAACTCAGAAAGAAAGCTTTCCAAGGAAAGGCTGATTAGCGTATCATTCAAAGACTGCTGCCTGCTGGGCCAGATATGAAAGGCTGCTCAGTGTAGGTGAGCTAAGCTGCATCCCATAGCCAGAGAGGTGCCGTGCTTGGGCAGCACCATGTGAAAGCTAGCACGTGTCCAAGCTAAAAAGGAAGACGCACAGAGGTGACATCATCATTTTAACACCTGCTTCAGGTACTGCTAAAACCTATAGGGTTGCTGGAAACAAAAGTCACAATGGAAAAAAAAGATGTAATTTTCAAAAGTTAATGTAATTAAGCACTGTGGGGAACCACTGAGGGCTCAGGTCTCCATTGCTCAAATCAAGGTAAAATACTTTTCTCAAATATGTTGGAGCATGGCCAGAAGCTTGTGGGACTAGATACAGAAATTGCAAGATGAGACTCTGATCCTCAGTTAAAGCATAAGGCCACCTATGAATTCAGCTTATATGATCCTTCTTTATATTAAATCCACTTTTACCCTATAAAATAAGCATTGTGTGTATGTGTGTGTGTAGCTGCAGCCTGGTATGCAAACTGCAAGTCTTCTAGACTGAACACAACGGGAGAGAGTGTAAAGACTTGAGGGATGAATATGAGAAAGGGTATTTGCCGTTTGTTTTTAACAAAAGAGGAGGTTAGTCCCCATGAGCATGAGGCCCCATTCTGCAGGTCTTTCCCAGGCAGAAGGACTTCTGCTGTGCTGCGTGTAGTATTTATTTCCAAAAATGAGTTACTTTTACCACAGATTTGATGTCCTAGTTTGTTTTAGAGACTGGAAGTTCGACATTGCAGCCATACACCGGTCTATCAGCCTCATCTCCAGAGCTCAGTCAGCAGATACTGAAAGAAATCAGAATTTGCTCCTTTGGACAGAATCACTTTGCTGAAGTACAAACTTGGAGCTAAAACTGAATATGGAGTCGCAAGCGACATGCCAGCTATTATCTATTCTGTACGCTCTACCATGTTTTTTTATTTCTGAATAGGTTCCCTTCCATATGTTAGCACTGCGTTTGTTGTTTTTGTTTTTTACAGTGTCCTAAGAAATAAACTGCCTTTTGAAGATTTTGATGGAGATAAATTTAGTACTTTCCCGGTAAGCAAAGTCTTTCCTTTGGTACAGTAATCCCTTGATAATGAGAAAGTCTATGGGATTCCTCCTACTTTCTGCAAAGCCTTATTCATTCATGTGGAAACAGGTATAGGAGTGAAGTGAATGGAGGATTTCTTTGTGATAAAAGGTGGGGTTTTTTTTCTGGTTGAAAAAACAATCATTCATTTATGCCACCTGAGGAGATGCACACATAAAGCTGTGCTCCCTGCAGAAGCAAATTGCTCTGCTGCTGAGTGGTCTGTTTACTGAATTAATAGGAGGTGAAGTAAAGTCATATAAAAAACCAAATTAAATTGCCAGCTTGTCTTATTTCTGCACCAAAGTGTGCAAGGTGTTGTTTATTAAAGCTTAGCAAAGGGACTCTGGAATACAACCCATTTACTGGGTTTTATTCCTACACTTTGAGTTAGATTCTCATTTTAGATATTTTAAATTAAAAGTGCAAGAGTAACAATGAACATCCTATCTGTGTGCTTCTCCTGGCTTTCAGACACTGAGGGGCTATCACTGGCGAGGCAGAGACTGCGACGACGAAAATATCACCGTGTACCCTGGCAGACGGTAAAGCTTTTAATTATTTTTTAATTATTTTAAAAGCTTCCTAGTAATTGTGGCTTCTTGAAGAACAAGCTCCATATTTGGTTTTGGCCATACGGTAGGCCAAGCCTTATGCCACTTGAGTTAATGCGGGCTGTGCCTACTTTAGGGAGCAGCAGGGCATGAAGGCAAAGCAGTGGTGCTTGTGGCTGGCTGCTGCGCTCCAGCATCCAATCCCCATGTTATGTTGGTGGAAACATAGAGCTAAATATGTGCCCTTCTAAGTGAATGTCATCTAGGTAAATACCTCCCAGCTGCCTGAGCATGGACTTCCATGCACACCTGAAACAGAGAGCGCAGCCAGTCGTAACAGCGTGGCCTGGAACAAGGTCCCCTGCTTTTCCTATTTCACCCTGTGCTCAAAATACTCTCAAAAATAGAGCTCTCCTTTACCATGGGTTTGTTGAGAAGTTATAGACCAGGACTTTTTATAAAGCATAGGCACTAGCTGGCTTGTGACTAGATAAGCTGAGGGGAGATCTTATCACTCTCTACAACTACCTGAAAGGAGGTTGTAGAGAGGTGGGGGTTGGTCTCTTCTCTCGAGTAACAGGCAATAGGACAAGAGGAAATGGGTTCAAGTTGCACCAGGGGAGGTTTAGATTGGATACTAGGAAAAATTTCTTCACCAAAAGGGTCATCAAGCATTGGAACAGGCTGCCCAGGGAAGTGGTGGAGTCACCATCCCTGGAGGTATTTAAAAGATGGGTAGAGGTGGTGCTGAGAGACGTGGTTTAGTGGTGGTTTTGGCAGTGTTAGGTTGATGGTTGGACTTGATGATCTTAAAGGTCTCTTCCAACCTAGGTGATTCTGTGATTATATGATTCTAAGGGTGTGGGCTTGGGAGAATTATATGCCATCAGCCTGGGTAGCACACCTGCATTAGCAGAAATGGGCTTACAGAGTCCACGGGTGGTGCCAGACTGAATAGATGGAGTGTCCCTGTAAAAAAGACCTGAGCTAATTATACTGTGTTATGGGCCACAGCAAATCCTCACTACCCTGCACTGAATTTGGAGTGAGGGGCTTGCTGGATTTCAGTGAACACTTAAAAGCAAGGGAAAAGGCAGGGAAAAATCATCCCCATTCACTTTGCCTAAGTGAATATGCAGACTAAAGGGTAAGTTTCACCAAAGTCCAGTATTAACTTTCAATTAATACCGCATTTTACTAGGAAAAATTGCCTCTCCTAGATTCAAAGGGGAAAAAAACCCCACTGTTCTGTGCAGAAAGGAATTTCTAATTATTTTATAGTCTTAGTGAAAAATGGCAGAAAGGATCTAATTTCCTCAAAAAACCCTTTTGCTTTATTTTCTGTAACACTGTATATCCTTTTGTAACTCTATTTTAGTCCTGATAACTGGGATGTGAAAAGTGACTCTAACTGCAATGGCATATGGGTAAGTAAATGAAGTTACACCTTGTATTTCCTTCCTGATTTCTTCTTCTCATTTTTCCTCCTTTTAAATTAGTCTGCAAATGTTTCTTTTTCATTTATTCTGGTTTATTAACTGATTTGGATTCCTCCTATTTATTTACTGCCTTTGATATTCCAAGTAATAAAACTGTATTTATTAAAAATTAAGGAAACATAGGGGAAGCAGTTATGAGTGAAGTTTGTTTATTGATGCTTATGATTATTTAAATTATAGCTATTATAATTAATTTAAATGTACATATACTTATTAAAATAATGTAATGGAAAACATCGTTATCATGATGCAGTGCTTCCTGCAGGCAAACATTCAAGAAGAACTGAGTTCTCAGCCTCTGTTTTGCACTGCCATTTTTCAGGCACTACATAGATACTATCATCTGCCCCTTCTCTCTTCCAACAGGGTGTGGATCCAAAAGATGGAATTCCCTACGAGGAGAAATTCTGCAAAGGTAAGTGTTTACAGTCAATACAAGAAACAATGTGTCTTTTGTATTCATTTCATAAATATTTTAATTCTTTCACGGTTATTGCCAATGTAAGGGAAAGACAATGGACTTTACGACTTCATGAGAGAGGCAAAATGGCAAAATCGTTTTATTCTTTTTTTATTTTGAGGATGGGCAAGGATGAAATGTGAAAAGCACAGGCTGCTGGTAATTTCTTGTTAAAAGCCAGCTCAGTTATTAAGTTTAAATACGTAGATCAGGGACAGCAGCAAAGGGAGATGTCACCTCTGCATCTTCTGTGGTGTCTGAAGCCTAACCCAGAGGGACGGCCTTGGGATTCAGGAGAGCAGTTTAACACCTGCGTTTGGCCAGTTTGGCCCGTTGCTGTAAGTACCGGGAATCATGCTGATACTTTTCTGGAGACGGCCTTAAAGAGGTGAAGCGATGGCATCAGCTGATCTCCCTGACAGCGAGGTGGGCGCCTGTGTATACATACACACATGCACAAATAACACCTTTACTAAGCAGCCGTGACTGCCACTGCTGCTCACCTTGCCTTACATTTAAATCAGCATTCCTGGGATGAACAACTACCAGGCAAGATTTTTCAACATTTTTAGATGAAAGGTAATCTACAAATGCTAAGTAACCAGCCAAATTGTTCCAGCAGAAATACTCGTATGAGTAGCACATCCACCACCCAGTTATAAGGAGCTTTGAGCAATTTCCTGAGTAATCCGATTTCCCTAAATGTTTAAGTACTTTTTAATGCATATTCTATGGGTAGTAAAAATAAATGTTGGCTGCACAGCAGAGTCTCTGCTGAAATAACACATCCATCCTTGAATGCAACCAGGATTTTTTCTGATTAGCAAGACTTCTCCCTGTTTTTCATGCCCAGTCCCCAGCTGTTTCTTCAGGCTTGTTGACACACACCTGTTTTAGCCAGTTTTTGCTGCAGATGGAGCAAAAAATGCCATTGCAGGATCTGAACACTTCAACCACGTGAAGGGTGGTGTAGCTAGTCACCCCATGACTCCATCAGCTGCCGTTGCTGCTGCTCTGTCAGGGTTGCTCTCCATCCTCTGTTTCGGTTTGCTCTTCCTGCTCACGTGACTAATAAAATGTATTAATTAGGTGCGGACTCGCAAGGGGTCGTGCTGTTGGGAGACTCAGCCGGCGCTCACTTCCACATCCCTCCCGAGTGGATGACCGTCACGCAGATGTCAGCGGTGAGGAATCGTGTTTGGGTTGCCAAAATTGCTCCACCATGGCTTGCTGTTTGCATTCTCCCCTGTGCCACAGGTTGCCAAAGGGGAACAAATGCAAAATGCCTCATTGCATGGGAATTTATAGTCATGGTCTCATACGTGTCAGTGCCCTCCCGCGGCTGCTCTTTTGAAGATAAAAAGGCATAGCCCTGTGCTACCGCCTCTCCCCCGACATCTGTGCAATTGGGTCAGAGAAGAGTTTGGCTTCAGTGGCCCAGCGCTGTGCCAGAGACACAAACCAGGACATCTGGCTGTCAACGCGCGTGCCTGTGGTTCAAGGAGACCTGTGCTGTCTGTGGGATCAGACCTGCTGTTAGTGGGCTTGTTGGTATGGCTCCTTGGTGTGCTAGTGCTGCAGAAGTGATGCTGCTGACAGTCCGGGAACTGCTGTTTTAGGCATCTGGCTTTGAAATGATGTGTGATAGAATCATAGAATCACAGAATGGTTAGAGTTGGAAGGGACCTTAAAGATCATCTCATTCCAACCCCCCTGCCATGGGCAGGGACACCTCCCACTAGACCAGGTTGCTCAAAGCCCCATCCCACCTGGCCCTGAACACTTTGAGGGATGGGGCATCCACAACTTCGCTGGGCAACCTGTTTGTTTTCCCTCAACTATGGCATATACGAAATAGATCTAGTAACTCCAGTGTTCGGGCTTTGAGGCTCGTTGCACAAATACATCTGCAGGTGTTTGGGGGTCATCCAAGGGTTTATAATGGACTTGTCCTAAAGGGAAGAGTTTCTGTAGCGACCATAAAATATCACTAACACATTGATATCTGTCTTTGGGCAGCATCCCAGCATTTCCCATTTTCAAACAACAACAAAATGCGCCTGACTGTGAATTATGCTGAGCCTCAGCTGTTGCAGTTCACTGGCGTGGAATGAAATAACTGAGGGGAAAAGATCATTCCAGCAAACTGCAGCTGGGGGGTGGAGATAAACACACAGGTATGTTCCTGTCCTTCACTGGTGTTTCCTATCCCGAGCCAGTGTCATTCCCTAGCCAGGGAGGACTGTGCGTTGCCCTTCTCTGCGCAAGGGTCGGTTGCACCGGGGTGAGTGGATTGTCACTGCCCACCTATCCTAGTGAAAACCTGCTACTCCTCCACTGGCCTCTGTGGAAGAAGGATATGGACATTTTCTGGAGAACAATACTTATTCCAAAATGTCAGTGCTGTTGGAGGTCTCAGAGTTTCATCTGTTTTCCCACTTTTGCTCCCAGAGCTGAGTTGATTTAAATGTTGCAGATTAGCAGTTGTTTTCTTTGTTAAACGTTTATGAGCAACGATTAGACCAATGACACTGATGACAGAGCTGATGATGAGCATAATAAATTAGCACTAATGATAATTGAGATTATCTTGTCTAATAAAGATGGTAATAATACTGATGGTGATGATGATTCTGGCAGCAACACTGGTAGCAGGGCCATGTAGGCAAGAATAGTTTTAGACTATGTCAGCATTTTATTATCATTGTAATGAAGGTTTAGAAAGTGTTCCTTTTGCTTGAAGCTTGCTGATCCACTAGTTGGATGGACCGAGGGCTGGTAATGGCATGCAGAGACAGAAGCTTCAAGGTCAGGAGCTGGAGTGCAGATTATACAGTGAGTTTTGGTGGCACCTTGTTACTGTCTGATGGGTGTAGACCAACTTGTACGGGAAGGGAACTGGTGCTCTTTGTGTAAGGCCCAACAAATACATTCTCTCAGTGCTCAACTCCACCTGGCCAGCCTGTGGGGAAGATCAAAGAGTGGTTGGAAAAGGAGAAGTGAGCTGCTTTTCTTTGCAGAAAGGGTGACTCCGGGTTGCAGCCAGTGCCCTGCACTGGTGCAAGGAAGGCAAAGAGAGATGTGTTCGCTCTCTGGCCTTTTGTAAAGTCACTCCACTCACAGTCTTGTCCCTAAGTGGGGTCGTTTACCCGGTGTGCAAGACGCCAATGTACACACAGAGCAGAGGTATTTATTTAAATCATTTCTGCTCAGAGATGGGTGCTAGGTGGTAATCCATCAAGCTAGCACACCGGCCTACAAACTCTTTGGAGTATTTATATGGTTCAAAACACAGAAATACACACCCTTAATTATAATTATTGGTTAGTACCTTACCTTAACAATTTCTATTGGTCAGTACAGTCTCTCACTTTCACTTAAAGCTACAATGTCCTTTAATTGATGGGCACATGCTCCAGTAGAGTGGGAGGGGTAGTTCTGTTCAGTGTCTAATTGAGTTGGTGATTGTGATCTCCCACTGCCACTTTTACCTTTTCCCCCAGTTACTGCAAATCTTTGTTGACTTTGGGCCTCTTCCAGCAGCTGTCCAGTTTTCAGATGGTTTTGGCGCTTTCCGCGTAGGGATGTTCCCTTGTTATCAATCTTCTATTCTTCTTCAAGAGTACTTTCATTAGCAGGGCATGTATTGTTTATACAAAGTGTCCTGTTTCACAAGCCTTACAACCTTTTTACAGCTTTTTGCTGCTTAATGAGAAGTTCTACCTTCTAACATACATTCTACCTTTTAAAAGTAAATTTTACCTTTTTAAAGTACATCAACAGTATATAAAATAAAAGGAGTTAAGGCATGACTGGAATTGGAGAAGCTGAATACAATACGTGAGTAAGTAAAAAAGAAGCCTGGACTTCATATGTAGATCCAGAACTGCCACAAGCCAGTCCCAGGAGAGAGGTCTCTCGTGCACCAGTACAAGGCACCAGGGCTGGCATCTGTTCTGAGCCCAGTAAGAAAGGGATGCATTATGGTATTGCTTAAAATACCACTTATTGCAACTAGCAGAAGAAAGTAAAAGAGGATAGTATAGGTAACCTTATGTCCCTTCAAACGCTGGGCACCCTGAGCTGGGCAGCGTCAGACAGACCTCTGAGGCGGGTATAGCATGGTATGTTGGTAATGTAGAGGAACTTGGAAAAGTCCGTTATAGCTACCCAGGCCAGAGCCGGGCTGGGCTAATTACCTTGCAGAACATACAGCTCTCCTACAGCTAGCTGACCTCTACGCTAGTGCACTGCCCTGCCTCCCAGGTGTCTGGGGTACATGAGATTTGGGATAGGAAAGAACAGGTTCTTTTCTAGGACTATTTGCAAGCTTTCCTACTGAAAAAATACAGCAATTAAATATTAATGCAAAGATACAGAGAGTTCAGTTGTACAAAACCCCTAGTATCTGTGTTTAAACTCTAGCAATAGTAAAGTTATTTAGTTTGCGTCTCACCTTAAGTAAGAAAGTTGTCACCTGAGCACAAAAGTGCTAGCAAAAAGATTTCTGAGCTAATTCAGACTTTGTCACTGCCTCTTCCTCTTGCTTGTCCTCTGTGTCTTGCTTTCTGTGTGCAGAATGGCAATAACAGCCATTTAGCCATTTTGGGGTTGTGAAGGTGCAATATTTTTGTCTCTTGATTAAATATTATTAAGTATTAAATATTATTAAGTATTATAAGTATTAAATACTACTGGCAAGTATCCTTCATCTGTAGGTTTAATTAACAAATTAACTGGCTTCAATCCTTTTTCAGTGCAAGGCCTTCCTCGAGGAGAATTTCTAAGCACATCCAGGGATGGTTTTGTGACCAGAAATAGTGTGGAGAGTCTATGTCCTAATCTAACGAAAACCCCCTTAATCTGAGACCACCGCAAGAATTTGAAGTTAGGGCTCTGGGAGGCGAGGATAAGGCATTAGCTTCATGTACCTGCTGTTCCCCCGTGCTGTCAGACTCAAGACACTTTGCTTTGATTCTGCCAAATTTCTTTGACAAATCATATAGAAAAATTAGCTTATCAAATGGTTTTGTCTACAGTCAATACTAGAGTCGGTTCAAAGCTTTAATTTCCATTTCAATGGAATCTCAACCCTCTACATGGAATTCCAAATAGACTCCCCTCCCCTCCAGGATTTTTATCATGTGTATAAGGAAAAAGTTGTGTGCCTGTTAATTCAGATTTATTAAGTGTATTATTTTATTACTTTAATTTTTTCTATATTTTTACGTATCTATTTTATATACTTTATATATTTAATATATTTCTTATTTATATTTATCATTATACACATATACAAGTGTAAAGTAAAATTTACAGTTGGTAACAATGCTGTGGGCCCTTCTGTTAATCAGCACCACATCAGTGACAGCTGTTAATTCCTGTTTTAAAGCTAATCAGGTGGGGAAATAATTTTTCAGGAGAGATGCTGAGAACTTAGTTAAGAGGCTCTGCAGAACGGTTGCTTTCCCTGATTATGCTGCACATAGTCTACCATGCAAAGGAGCAATAATGATGCGTGAGGGAAGAGAGAACGTGAGTGAGAAATTTCCTCACTGAAGCAGGTTCAGGATGTCATTTGAGTACTCGGATGATTAGCACAGCGCTGACCAGACAGATATTTGGGCTGAACTCAGTTTTGGAATTCAGATGCCCACATCATCGTCTCAAAGACCATGGTTGGGAAGATGTTATATGCTGGATTTTGGATTTCCAGGTCTGATTTGGAACTTACTGCTCTCTTAGCATTGGTCTCTCACAAGGTAATAACCCCCCATGTAATCCAGTGCAGGAGGACCTGCTCCTGTCATACGTCCCATGTCAAGGAATGCATCAAGTTGCATCATCATTGTTGAGTCCCCTAGTGCCTTCCTGATCTTCCTGTTTTCTTAAACCTAAGTGAGCAAATGCAGAAACCTGAATCATGTTCATGCATTTGTCAAGGCGACTGTTTTGGGGGGAGGGTGTGAACTCGCAAGCACCTGAGCACCAGCCTGCCCACACTGACGCAGGTGCAGGCTCCCCCTGCCCATTTTGTCCAGCCCCAGGCTTGAGATGTGTGCTACTTTAGATTGGGGAGTCATGTTTTCATGTGCTATTTCCAAAGCCACAAATACAGTTATCATCCCTCTTAGAGTATGTTCTTCCCCCAAAAGAGCTTACGGAGACACTACTTGATGTGGAAAATGTCCATCACATGGTGGACACATCTTTGAAAGCTATAGCTCAGGCATGTTATTTCTCCAGTTAAAAAACAAACAAACAAATAAACCCAAACCACCCTACTCTATGTAGCACTAGGCGAAGTCACAGGTACCTTGATTTTGAAGTTTTTGACCAACCTGGTCCCACAGTCTACCCTACAGGGATCTAGCTGAGGTGCAGCAACTCAGAGAAAATGATGTTGGGACCATCACTGGAGATACCTGCCTGCACGTTCCTGCAGAGGCAGCTGAGTGCGTGGCTCTGTCCTTAACCTGCCATCACTCCAGTAAATCCCCAAACACCCAGAGTGCAGTTACGGGAAGGGAATTATACAGGTGTAAGACAAGGATAAGTCAACTTTATTTTGGCTTTCTGCTTGTCAGCAGGTTTTGGGTTTGCCAGGCTTTTCTTCTTTTAAAAGGTTCAGCAAGAATTGAGCTGCATGTTCATTCCTTTGACCCAAAAATTCAGACACTAAAGGCACACACTTTATGAGGTTTAGCAAAGCAGAAGAAATACTGGGTTGTTTTTTTTTTGAGATGGATAGTTTTTGCAGAAAGCTAATGTTGAAAACACTGGTGTGTCTAGCGATGGATATTGTGCTCCTACTGCTCTGTCCATCTGCTTACAATTGACTTCCAAATAGCTACTAAATGCAGCATTTTTCTGTTATGTGTCTGGGACAGAAGCTTACTTTGAAATCCTATTTTAGAGACAATTTTATCTGGAGATAAAAGCAGTGTATTTATAAATGTGCTGGAAATAATACCCTTTCTAGGAAGATGCATTTTAAAACTCTTGGATCTCTATTTCATGCTGAATAAAGAGAAAAATAAATCCCATCTGTGATCCAGTAAATATCTATTTGCCCATAAACTCAAGGGGTTCTCAGGTTTCATTAAAGTAACTGTTTCATACTATATATTTCCTATTAAATGAATTTAGGATTTCTTTAAATGCGGGTTCAGGATGTCCCAAACACTTATCTCACTGACTTATTTTTTGGCACCGCTAGAAAAAAACAGAAGTTTGATCTGTGAAAATCTTATTAAGAACATTCTCTAGCTTCCCTCTAAATCCAATAAATTGCAGACAAGTTTCTCCCAGCTAGTATTATGATGACTAAGATGCTGCATTTTGGGGGAAATAAGGTAATAATTTTGCTAATTTCAAACTTATGTCCCTTGCAGCTTTACAGAGTAGAAATGCCATGCATGCTTTTTAAAAAGATAGGCTGTGCTTTCCTCAAGAGCTCTAAGGCTTGCTTATTTGTATACGTAGAATTAGAAAGTTGTCTGTGGTACTTAATGCTATCATGAGGATTTGAACAGCATTTAAGTCAGTATAAAAATGAATACCCAATTCCCCTTCAAATTAAGCGATACTTCAGTGCTTTCAGGATTTCTGGGATTGGCATTTCTAAAGGTTCCTATGAGCATTAGGTTTCCAATACCCTTTTGTGTTCAGGTTTTGAAAATCTCTTGCCATAGCAACCCTGAACCTTCTTCCATTTAAGCGCAGCTTAGCATGTGTGCATTTAGCACCAGCCGTGGCTTTGGCTGCCCCGTATTTCAAGGTAGGACACATCTAGGAGGTGAGGACGTTCCTTCGAAATGAGACCCATCCAGAGCATTTGAGGCTAAAATATGGCATTTGAAGCTAGGCTGGAATAATTTTCTAATCATTCTCTGCTAAAATCTGGCACGTAGGCTGAAGCATGGTTTCTCAGCCAAAATAGTCTAGAGAATGGTATTTAAACAAGGCTGTGCTCAGAAGGGTTTTAAGCTAAAAGTCAACATAGATCCACCTCTAGAGTGGGACACATTTGCATCTGAGACTAAGAGAAACGCAGTCTGTTAGACCTTGCTTTCCAAACTACATCGCTGCAGAGTTCAAGGTCTAGCATTCTTCTGAAATTTCCATTAACTACTCGACTTCACCCTTCAGTCCTGAAATATCTTCAAAAGTCTGGCTTTAAGTGCTTTGCTGGAACAGTGTCAATGCTAAACGTATATACAGTTTTCAAATGCAACTATAATTCTGGGCTCAAATGTTCCTTTCCAAACCAATTTGCAACTCAATTAGGTTCTGGCTAATTCATATTTAAGCTAAGTTTGCAGGGGGAAAAAAACCTAGTTAAAAATTACTAGGACTTGTCCAATGAAAATATTGTTTTGGAGTGCCAGTGGGAAATAATGAGAGAATTGGTCATAGAAGGATATGTTTAAAAAATATTTAAAGGTTTTTGGGCTTTTTTTTATACTCTTATATGCTGTGACTTATAAGAGGTCATATCTATACTTTGGTATATATTTCTGTCACCTTCAATGCAAAGCTACAAGGAGGCAAGTATTGCAAATGGCCAAGACATACTGTACCCCTCTGTACTTCTGTTCATAGCTGTGCCCTTGGATTAAGTGCTTGTTTGGACACAAAACTATCAGATTTGAAGAAGGCAGATTTGGAAGTTCCCTCCAGTCTTAAAAAAATAATAATTTTTATATATGTGTATATGTATATACAGATACACACAAAGACACATGTATATATGTGAGAGAGAGAGGACCAACTGAAAGATAATTAAGCCAGACCCATTTTCGCTTTGGTAACTAATGCAGATGTACTGTAAGTAGGTCAAATACGCTGTTACATGCTTTAAACTGGCATCTGCTGTGCATTAGGCTGCTCAGAGCTTGGCTTCAGGATTTCTTTCCCCCGACAACCCCCCTTTTCTCGCCTCTCCTCCTCTTTCCCTGCGTCTCCTCCCCATCCTCCCTCAGTCAAAACCCATAGGCATATACTCAAGCATAGCTCCCATTCACCTAACTGATAATTTTCTGGGAATGAGGACTTGGTGGGCACTACAAGATTTAGCTCTTCTGTGATGCCTCAGCTACCTCTGACCCTCCTGGAGAAAGAATTAGCCACCTGCTTGCTGTTTATAGCAGTGAGGGTTTAAGGAAAATTTAAGAAAATTTTTCCACAATTGCTGGAAAAGAAAATGAAGCTACTAAATTACACTAATTAAACCAGCCGGTAAGTTCTCTGATTTCATGTTTTGACCTTCTTTTGGTTATTACCTTTTTCATCAACAGTTTTTCAGTATGAGCACACTGGATTTATGTATTTGTCTTTGTGAGCGTACTCCAGACTAGGAGAAACTGAAAATTTACTCCATGTTCTCGTCCTTCTGAGGTGGCGCAATTTTTTGAGGCCATTTTTCTCACCTTTCATGATTTTTGACACATTCACAAATTGAAGTGGAAACAAACAGGGCACTGCATTTTGAAAGGGCAACACAGCTGGCATCTGCATACAGGCTTTCACAGAGGCAGTTGCCTAAAAAAACATTGGGACTAATACCAACAAAATCAGAGGAGGGTAAAGGTTGCATCTATTTGCATGGGAAGATTATGGCAGACCATGTGTTCTTCTCCATGGTCCCTGCCGTGCTCAGGGGCCTTTCTGACTCTGGTGCTTCAGTGCCATCCCTGAAATTTGCCGTGAGGACAAGGCAGAGGTTTTTAGGGGGTCAGAGGCTCACAGTTCACCCTGCTGGAGATGACAAGGGAATTTCAAGTGAATTTAACGTTATCTCTCTGCCGTATACGCTGGGGACAATACGTTGTCATCTCTCCCTGTGCCCAAGGAGACCCACCTTTGGACAGGATGGATGCTGCAGCAAACAGCTGTTGCTTGGTGGTCTGCACCTGCAGTATGTGCTCCATTTCGGGATGAGTTTTGGGGTCTTTCAAACTTAAAGAGTGCCAGGAGATGCGATTCAGATATCTCTTCTGCGTTTCCTTCCTCCATCCCTTGATATGCCTGTCTTACAAGAGTCAACTTTTTAAGTATACGTGTAAATAATTACTGCTCAAGCTATAGTTACAATTGCTGCTGTCCCGCTAATGCTCCAGCTAAGAAGTGCTCGAGTTTGCTGAAAGGATTTTTTGTCTGTGAGGGTGAAACCGTGTTGATTTAAAAATTTCTCTTTCAGAAATCGTTTGCTAATCTCCCAATGGCTTTTACTGATGAGCTTGACTGGCCTCAGTTCTCAGAGATCACTGGATTTCTGAATTCTACCATTGGGTAAGCCAACAGGTGGGGTCGTCAGGTTGTAGCAAGTCTCAAGGTCCCTCAAAGCACAGCAAAAAAACCCCACAGTGCTTGAAAGAAAAGATAAAAATGCTAGGTCAAGATCAACAATGGATCTGGGGATTTTAGACAATGCACAATACTCTAGCCCAGTCTTCCTGAAATTCAGGGTAGGTTTTAAAACTGGTCAAATTGTAATCTAGAATGAGAAAAAAAATCAAAGAAATAAAAACCAAACTTGCTTTTTTCAAAATTCTGGGGCAGGGAGAAGGGGAGAAACTAATAAAAATCAGCATTTTCCTTTTCTTATTTTTTTTTCTTTCCCTATTTTTTTTTTTTTCTTTCCCTGTTCTTCCTCTTTCCTTTTTTGCTACTGAAACAGTGGAATAAATGGTAACCCCAGGGTTATTTCTGGGTGTTCCTTTTTTTGGGGCGATCTTTCTTCCTCCTTTTTTTTTTTCACATTTAGAGGAAAGTAGCAAAAGAAGAATTTGGAAATGCCTGTGACCTAATCAGCTGTGTTATGTTGGCTCATGTGGATGGGGAAGGATGTGGGGATAGCTGAAAAAAAATAGAAGTCTCTGCCAGAAGGGAAGGAAAATAAAGTCCAAACACAAAGAATACACCTTGAAATACCTGTAGTTTTAACTGTGAAGTTAAAAAAAAATAATTCAAAACTTTGTTAATCATCTTTCTGGCCAGCATTAAGAGGCCCTTGACTTCTGCCAGAACTGAAGGATACAATCATCAACAGTGCCTGGTCTGGCTTGGGTTTCAGATAATTTGTATTTTATATGTCTAAGATAGGTCATGAATCCAGTGAAATGCCAAATTAAGCATGAGTCAAGCCTAAAGAGGCTCTCTACCAACAGAATTAAAAAGTTGGCAGAATACATTTTTTTCCAGGAAAAATATCTGTTGCACCATACACTTGTATGTTTTGCTTTCTTTTTCCTCCCTGTGCAAAAACCAGGCTTCCAGCCTCAGCTACATTCCCACAGTGTATGTTTTAAAGAGGTATATGCCTTGACAAGTCAACAGAGAAGATCTATGCAGCCTCCTCTTTCAGAGTCAGCAGCAAAACCGACCTTTAAAAATCTATTGCAATGTCCAGCTACTCAATACACAGTATTTAGCTGGGCTCCAAAGAATCCGAAGTTCACAAGTGATCAAAGCTCAGTATTGACTCTGAAGTTTCCAGTGATAGGCCTTGGTTCAGTGTTTAGTTTTTTAATCTCTTCATATCCTGAAGAAAAAAAAGAAGGACTGTTTGGGACTTTAAGGCATTTTTAAAGGAAGTAGCTCAAAATCCCACAGCACAATGTCTAAGCATGGTGGAGACTGTAGGCAATGTGCAGTGGGAGGTCCCCATTTACTCTGAGCCTGCAGAAATAGAGACACAAACTGATGAGGTCTGTGCCCATCTTTCCCACTCCCTGATGGGTGAACAGGGACACCACTGATTAACTAGTATCTTCTGACCAAGAAGGTCTATTTGCTGCTCCGCCTATTATGCTGAAAACCAAAGAGCTCGAGCGTTTCTTGTGTAGCTCATTGCATGGTGACTGGTTGATGTTATCATGTGTTTCTATGTAGGTAGTTACTTTTTATTGCTGGTTTCAAAACCTACCATTGTCTTCTGTTTCTCTGCATTCATCCAAGTTTGCTGTTCTTAAGCCATGATATTTAAGTTATCGGATTCCTTCGGTGACTAAGTTCAAACACAAAATCAGCAGCCCCAGTAGAGATGACCATGTACTCGCGGCTGGGAGCGTGATCTTCTCACCAGCTTCCCTTTGGGCTGTTACCCTTTTCATTTGCGTTTTCATTTTTCTCAACGGCGCAAAGTAAAGGAGAGAACTAATCACCATCAAGCATAACCTGTTTTCAGATGAATCTGTCCAAGATTTATGGCATTGGGAAAGGAATGCCCTGCCAATATTTCTTCTCTTTTATTTACTGTTCCATAACAACCAATTGAAAAGTCAATTAGTGAGCAATCAACAGGATTGTTTTGATAAATGATGTATAACAAAAAGGTTTTAAACACCTTATCTGAAAGACCAGGATAAAAGCATCCTGGATGGAACAATTTCAAAGAAACTCTCCCTCAATTTATAGTTTCTGACAGGCTATCTTGGCTTCCATTTTAGGCCACCCTGTTCAAGATGAAAAAGATTTATGATCATAAAAAAGAGAGACAGTGAAATAAAAGTATATACATAACTGTGGCACAGAGTTGTTCAGAGACGAGAACATACTTCATTTTTAATATCAGTTGTGTTTTCCTCAGTATGATATGAGTTTGGCAGCTGGCATTTTCTCAATTTATTTCAGAGGCTGGACAGACTCTCTGTATCTACGTTTACGCAGGAGAAATCGCTGTAATCACAGAGACTTACAGAACATTTCCCAAAATGGTATGTTAAGTTTTTTCACTTTTTTTTTCCACTTACTAGTCTGATACTTGATGCTGTATTAATAAACATCTTTCAGAAACAAGGAGAAACCCCTTCCTAATTGCATGCATTTCCTATGGAAAAATAGAGAACAGCACTTATTTAACTCAGTGTCTTTTCTTCTGGCTCTGAGCAGGGAGGCGTGTGGCTTGATCGCTTTTATCCATGCACTGACTAAGAATTTCCACTGGGCTAAAAACCAGTGTACCCCACTGTAACTTGGGGAGGGGGGTGGTGGTGTGTTGGCCATGGCCAAAAGCGGGGATTTAGGGGGATGTCACTAGTAGTGATGGAGCTAAAATGTCTGCCTTTCATCTCCTCCGGCGGTGGTGGCATGGTCCCCGTTTGATTGCATGCCCCTGCTCTGCACTCTGGTGGGGGATGCCGGGAGGGCCCCTACACTGCACCCCATGGTAGCACAGGGGGCTCATAGGGCTGCCACACCGGCAGGCAGAGTGGGCACAAAGCAGTCGTCAGTCTCATAGCAAGGGTGTCCATGACGTCCTGTGACATCCTTAGGAGCTGGAGACCAGCAAACGGAAGTCCTCTTACAAAACTGGGGAGGTCAATGGTGCAGGGCATCTTAATGTGCTCTTAGAATAGATTTTAAAGAAGTAATCAAGGACACACAGGTAAACCAAAATTAGGACAAAACTTAACACCGTTAACTTTTAATTAGTAAATTATTTTTTTGAGCCTGGCTTAACATCTTCTTTCTATGATATAACATCCTGCGTTGCCAAGGGTATATGCAGGAGACCTACCTAGAATTAAGGAAAGTGTCTTGCATGGTACCTCACAGGAAATGTTTGTGTACAGTGAAGAAGAGGAAGACTAATACAAGAAATAAGAGGTGGGTAGAAAACCAGCTAAGCAGGGAAGAGCAGTGGGTTTGAGAGAGAAGCCGTGTCCCTCACCCATCTCTCCTGAGGCAAACGCTGCTTAACATTTGGAGTGGGGATCTTAGAGCAAAGACCAAGGTGCATGCTTGACAGCATCTGTGAATGATGCAAATCTGCAAAGCAGTGAGCCACATCCTTACCCAGGAATAATTTAGATGAGCTTGGGAACAGCAGTGACAGCAATTGCAGCAAATGCAAATGTACAAGACACGCATGTCAGAGCTAATGATAAGACTCTTGTCTGTAAACTAGTGGCTCATTAGCCAGAGGTGGTGGAGGGAGAGAGGCATCGGGGTGTGAAGGGGAATTTCAAGGAATAGCCGGGAGTGCAGGTTAGAGCTGGAAAGAGACTAAGGAGGTTGCACGATGCCTCACACACAGCATTTTCTCTAGAGACGGGGAGACAGTCCTTCCTCACATAAGCCACTGAGAAAACCTCAGAATTTGGTCCCTTGTGCCTAGGGAGGACCGACTTTGGTGGGAATAGATACAGAGAAGGGCTTTGGGGAAGATCAGGGCAACAGAGACTTCTGAAGGGGTGTTAAGACACCTTGACAATTGAGCAAAGCAAAAATTAAAAAGGTTTTCAATCCTTCTGAGGTATAAACACCACAGAGTGGGAAGAATGGTTTAAACTGAAGGATAATTCTGGTACAAGAACAAGGGTTTTCATTAATCCTACTTCTGTTTGGAGGGTACATTTAAAAAAAGGTCACTATCAAGGAGTGAAAACCTAGAATAGCCCTCAAAACAGAGGAGTGGGGGCAAAAAAGAAACCCTGAGTTGTTTCAAGACAGAGTTTGATTAAATTTGTCAAAGGGGTTGTATGAAGGGATGACAGTAATCTCCCTTAGAAATTAAGGTTTATGATGTTAACTTTTGTGTATTGGATTAGGTGATGTCCCCAACAGCAGGTTTAAAAGATACTTGATTAATCTGTGATTATCACATTGTGCTTCTATTGTATTTAATTAATTTTCATGCTTCAGAAAACTGGCTGCAAAAGCTTGGGAAAATTTATTCTCCTCGGGTAGATAATTTGGCTTTACAGGATGTTCTTCCTCTCCAACAGATGAGTCATGCCAGCTGCAAGTGAGGAGCACTGCTGCCCTTAGTGCTACTTAGAAACTTGTTAAATGCTTGGGATTTCCTGCCAGATTTAGGATCAGGAAGGGTCTGCCCCAGCCCCCCACCTCCGACAGACAGACATCTTACCAGGCAGAAGATATTGCAAAGACAGGTAGTGTGATGCAAGGATCACTTCCAGGCTCAGGTGGGGATTTTTGACTAAAAAAATTGCCTTCTGGTGCCAGCACTGATGCCACTGGCAATGCCTCTCACATGCCTTCCTCCTTCCTGTGGCACGTGTGGTGCTCCTGAGGCTTCGGGTCTTCTGCACAAGCATTTTACAATGTGTTTGGTGTTGTGGGTTGGGCACTTCTGACTTTCTCATCTGTAAGTCACAAGGCACTAGAGTTGGTGGCTCCCATTGTTGCAGTCCCCCAGACGTGCTTTCTGGTGAGAGAATAAAACAAAGGCCAAACTGGATGGTCAATGGATGACTAGGTGTCAACGATTCTTCTCATTTGTATCCAGTTCATCTCAGTACTTGATACCTTATTACCTTGTTCTGCTTTCTTTATGTTACTGGAGGTTGTACTTTCTGCTCTTCCTTTTTCCCAATTCCCTCACAGACTTAAAAAATAAAAAATTCACTGTGTGCTTCGCTTCTTTTTCTCTCCCCTTCACGTATCTCCTTTCCACTTACACTACAGACACCTGCAGGATATAAAAGGAGGTGAGCCTGTGTCAGGGGAAAGGCTCTGAAGAAAATTGAGAAGGGAATTTAAAAAAAGGGAAAAATCACAAGTGATGGAAAAATCCCAGGATATCTTCCCTCAGTATCTTCTCTTAATCATCACGCTGACATCGCATTGTAAAGGTTTGCTTTTATTGCCTCATTTGGCGTAATAGTTTCCCCGAATGGGAGGATTTAAATGGCCACTCTCAGTGTCAGTAAAGCAAAATGCTGGCCACCAACCTGACCTAACCCCACCTGGGACAACTTAACCTTCCTCTGAAAATGATGCTTCACAGCCCCACATATATGCAATGAAAGGAAGAGATGTTAGAGGTGCGGATCTGATGAGGGAGGCATGCAGCTGAGAGCCAGAGCCCAGGGATGGCAAGCCAAGCCGGGGACCGAGAGCAATGTTCATCTCCAGCCCCCTACAGAAGCACCAGTGCTGTGTCAGAGCTCAGCACGGAGGCACTTTCCCCTATTGCCCTTCTTGGGACATGCATCTTCACCCTGGAGGAAGGCTTCCCCAACCTCCATGCTGGTGGGATTTCAGCCTTCCCTTTCTTAAAAACTCCCATTATCCCCTGGAGATGGTGGACCCTTCCCTCCTCTGCAGCTGGTTGTGGGGTAGGGTGCTCAGCCAGGGCCAGGGAGGGTGCCCCTCAGCAATCCATGTATGTTACCCACAGCCTGTGAATATATTCACATCAGAATTGCTGGATTTCATTTTGGGTGACCAACTATGCTCAGCGGGCACCCCACAAGAGGCTTGATACATGAGATATAGGTTAATAATTCGTAACAAATCTGTTCTCTGCCACCGTTACTGCTTTCAGCTTGTGGTCGCACAAGTAGCAGCTCACAGTCCTAATCAATGTTTTCCATCAAAGTAGCTTGCTGAACAGTTTTCAACAGATAGTTTTTATTGTTTCATTGTTTTCAATGTGGTTTTGGTGTCTGTTATGGTTTGAGGAACCCACAACAATTTATTGTCATTTAGACAATTATTCTGTCACCCGATGACCCCTCCCCACCCAGGAAGGGGAAATCAGGAAAAAACAAGGAAACCCGGGGTTTGAAATATAAACAGATTTAATAGAATAAGACCAGATAATTAACATTAATAACACTAAAGAACCCATACTGATACCAATATAAAATATACAAGGATTATACTCAGCCAATTCTATCAGTAGGAAGATGTGCACTCCCAGCAGTGGACAGAAAATGCTGGACCCTGCAAGTGCTATGGCTTCGGGAGGAAGGGAAGGTCTCAGGGGTCCAGCACCGGGGCAAGAAGTTCTCAGGATCACCACCATCAAGGAAGAGGGAGAACTCCTCAGCAAACTTTCTAATTTATATTGAATGTGATGTTCATGGTATGAAATAATGCTGTTGGGCAGCTTGGGTCAAGTGCTCGGGTCTCGCTTCTCCTCATCCCCGCACCTGGCGAGCTTGCAGGCACTGAGACCTTGAACCCCACACACCATAGCTGGCTATAAAATAAATATTTTAATGAATTCAGACACTAGAGTCTTCCAAAAGCATAGTTTTTCCAAACATTAGAAGATACTTTACTGCAAAGTAAAATTACTGAAAGAGAAATTAGTCCTGTGTCACTCAAACCAGGACAGTGTCTTACCTTACAGCAGCTTCACCCAGGTTTGTAGACCATGTGCTATTTCTGTTTTTTGACTGGCTGAGTGAAATCCTCAGCTATGATGGTTGAGCATGAATGCTCAGGTGTGGAGTTAGAAATATCTTCTAAATGTTCCCCAGCACTTGTTAAAGAACCCTTGTTTTGACAGAAGCATCCTAATACTAAAATCAGTTGCTAAAATATTACAAAAAATCATTAGATAAACACAGTGAAAGTGAATACCCTCAGAATTTCTAGATAATTACAAAAAAATCTTGCAGCTGTCATCCCTCTTTTGCATGAGATACTTGCATGATGTATGCTATTTCAGAACATGGGTATTGTATATTCCTTTGCCATTTGTAGTCTCATCTGTCTCTTTGGGATTCTTGTCTTTTTGACCAGAAAAATTAGGCCTTGCTAACACATGCTGTGGCTCACTGAGCCATCAAGCACCAGATAGCTCACGTTGGCTTCAAAATCAGTTAAGAAATAATAATTTCTTTTTTTTTTTTTTGTCTGTCTTGGAAGTTCTAGTCCACCTGGAGTTCATTTGGGGAAAACCAGAGACTTTTTTCTTTGCACTATGACATTTCCAATTGCTTTTACAGCATAAGGGAGCAAAAGATGAGAAGTCACTAAACCATTCTTGTCCACGCAGCACTTTTGGTGCTATCTGGACCCAGGCTCTTTCAGTGCATGTTAGTGCTGCTCCTTGTCAGCCGCACAAGGTCTAAGAGCAAGAAAATCAAGAAGTGCAGCTCAGGTATTCCAAGGTTTATGAAATTTGAGGTTGCTCACAAGTGGAAGCAAACCCCATACTGACTCCTCAACCAAACCTCCACCAGTCTGAAAATGTCTGGAAAGCAACAGAGAGGAGGGCAGGAGAGATCCAGGAATAGCCGCCAGGACATTCAGCAGTGCAAGGGTAACTGTTCCGCGTCATGTCTTTTTCTCTCTCACCTGTTTTAATCACAGATTGCATCCTGTAGCACAAAAACTTCCTTGAAGACTCAATTTACCCATGAAAACAGTTCTCTGAAAAAACCCTTCATTTTCTTGGTGTTTTTACTTGATTCGTAACTGTGCTAATGCTTTCCACAGAGCTGCTTATAACTACGTACGCTTGTGGAGGTAATACATACCCAAGAACAGCTTCTTACTTTTTTGTAAATATACTTTTAATGTCTAGTGATCCCAATAGTTTATTTGTACTGGAACTGCAGCCCCAGACTGGGGAGCCACGCAGCAGAATAGATTAACAGAGGGGTGTTGAACTCTAGCTGAAAGAAGGGCTATTAAACAGAAAAAAAATCAACTGGCGGTAGTTTTGTTCCAAGCCATATTTTCTAAGGATTTTGTGGGGCTCTTATTCTGCTGAAAAGAGCTTTTCAACAGAAGGGCTGGATTTTGAATGGACTAGCGACCCTCAGGAGAGAAGCAGCAGACAGATATATTCATTTTTAGCTTGGAAGAACTGGATTATTTAAAACATAAAGGATTCCTTGATATATGCAGTTGGCATCATGGTGAGTGATAATAACAAAGGCACCACTATTAAAAGGCAAAGTGTATTATTGCTACCTTAGGGGTTTACCTCTTAGATCTTTCCCCTGTACCAATCCAGCAAGGATTTAATGATGTTCTGTCCACAAGTTTCCCCCCATGAACTGCGGGGATTTGCTCCTCAAAACAAGCTTCAGAGACACAATACAGAAAAGAGGAGAAGAGAGAGAGAGCAGGGAAAAGCTGAGCAAAGAATAGAGGGAGTGTAATGCAAGAGGAGAAGGAGCAAGAAAAGAGGAGAGAGAGTGAAAATACTGCAAGATAAAACCAAGTACAACCTGTAGGGCCTGCTTCTCTGAAGTTTATGTTTCTGTACGTTGCTGTGAGGTGAGCTTCTTGTAATCACAATGCTAGTCTAATCTTGAACAAAGCATAAAGCCCTTTTTGGCTCCTCGCTTGGTATTACTCTTGCACTGCAGGTGATGGAGCTTGATTTGTGTGCTGTGGATAGCTGGGATGTGTAGGCATAGCCTACTAGAAAGCTTTAGGCATAAAAGTTTTCTAATTGGCAATGCTTTTCTCATTCAAGATATAAATGAAAGATTATAGACGTTTATAGATAGACGTTCATAGATACTTAGGTTTAGCTAGCTCTTTTCCTGGAGGAGGAAAGATTTGCATCCAACCATTTGGGTGAATTGCCATTGAAATGCAGAGCTTCTCGGGAGGGGTGCAGCTGGCCTAATACTGTTTTTCATAAGTCTGCCACTTGTGGGGAGAGCAAGGCAGACACCCAAATGTTGGTATCTAGTGCTATTTAAGATGTTTTACAGTATCTTTCCCACCCCCAGCTGCCTCTCCAGAAGTGCACAATCTCTCACACATCCTGTGTTGTATCTGCCAGCCCTGCTGCAGGTGTCTTGGATACTCTGGGATGTCAAAAATGGCACTTGGTACCTATGTTTAGGACCTGAATCAGTCCCAATGTGGTATAGCTGTGAGACACTTACTCTCTCAGAAGAGTGAGAACAGTTCCCTTTGCAATTTATAGGGAAAGTTAAAAGTAGATCGACTGTTGACAAGTCAGGTTGGCTGGTTTACAAGAGACTACTATGTTCAACAGATGGGAAGAAGCTGCCAGATCTGGATTAAAAGCCAGATCCAAACAACGCAGCAGTTAAAAGTATTTGATTTTCTACAGTCTAAAGTGTAGGACTCAGGCAAGCGGCAGCAGGTCCCTGGATATAGCTTTGCTTCCTAATGCCAGCACCCAAAAAGGTTACAGAGATTACGTGTTCCATTTTTATTTTTAATATTACTACATTCTTGGAAATACGCAATGAAGTTGGGGTTTGCACTTCGTTCTGTTTGTCACTCTAATGATGTTGTCCTATTTCTCTTATTGCCACTACATGTGACCAGGTGGTTCTTCAGGAAACCTCCTCTATTTAATAAAAAGGTGAGTGTTTAGTGACTGGGGGTACAGAAGTGTTGCTGGAGTCCTACTTCTTCGAAAGAAACAAACAAAGCACTGTAAGGAATGTAGTATCCACAAGCATCCTAAAAAGTACAGCTTCCCTTGGCCACTGTGCTCTGAAGTGCTGGATGTTTTTTCTCTGGTATAAACATTCATCAACAGAAGAAAAATTGTTTTAAAGTGTGACTGTCATCATCTCCAGGGCCTTAATCTTGGCCCAGTTAAGCCAACAGAGCATTTCCAGTGATTTTAGGGAAAAGACTAAGCCTTTCTCTAAATCTGTGCTTTGTGTCCCCCTAACTGCATCACTCCTGATTTGTAGCAATGTAGATAGACACAGGCAGGTCCACTGTGTTATCTCCATATGGATACGACTGAGTAGTTTCTGGGTAGTGAGAGGCAACAACTCTCCTTTCAGATGATTTGAGTGGGCTGTGGGGCAGTTGGGTTTGATTTAGTTTGCGTGATGCTGATATAATTCACATCCTAAGGGATTTATTTTTCTCTCCTTCAGAAAAAGTAGTAATGAATCCTTGCCCTCTAGCACTGAACTTCAAACCACATCCTGATTTGATCTGGAGCCCAATGTTACACGTAAACTTAGTTGTCAGCCAAACATAGTCGTCTTCTCCCATCTCTGATTAAAAACTTCCCATCTTGATTTATGTCTTTGCCCTGAAATGAAACTACTTGATTTAGATTCTCAATAATACAAAGAAGAAAAACAATGAAAAAGACAAGTCCACGAGGGGCAAAAGGGAGAAGTGAAAAAAATTATATTTAAGAAACTTTACTAAAATATAAAACTATAGGGACACCCCCCCCAAAAAAAACCTCTCCCAAACGTAGAAGTGTAGTCATCTGAGCATTGGCCAAATCTAAACGAGCTAATTCCAAATGCGATCTCATACAAGCATGGTGTGTGATTCAGACACTGAGAATGTATTTCCCTATTAATACAGCTGCGTATTTATCTTTTAGCTTGGCCAGAAACCAGCTGTTGGACAATCCAGCCATAGTTATCTACGCTACAATTGGGAATGATGTCTGCAATGGGTAAGGTGTAAACTGAATTAACATTTATTATATCATAAAGCTGACTTCTTCAGAGTACTGCTGTCTGCTTGGACATTTATGTCTCATTGCTTTGCATTTCCCTGTGATGACATTTTTCTTTGCTATTGGTCTGTGTTTAATTATTATTTTTCTGCCAAAAATACTGGTATTTTCAAATACAGCCTTACCTGGATTTGTCATAGCCACCTACCAGTCCTCATCCAGAGCTTGCTTTCTTTCTTTTACGAGCTGGTGATAAAGTGACCAATAGCATGTCTAAAGCAGAATATTTCTAACTTAGCAGATGAAATGAAGTATAACAGCAACAGGAGGGAGGAAAAAAGGTGTTTAAAAGCACGTATATCCATCTTACCCAGTGTGTCACCTCCTGTCAGGAGGGAGAGCGTGACTGGTTTACCTCTTCTGAAGAATGACAACGTAGTCCCCTGTCGAGGTCTATTTTCACCCTGCCTCTGCTGCACACTGCCTGCAGTCTTTGCTGTGCTCTCCTGACGAGGTGTTTTGTCTTTCTGGCTTTACTCGCGTCATAAGCTCAGCAGGAGAGTGAACTGAAGCTTTCCAAACTAATAGTTCTGGCATTATCCATTAACAATGCTCGCAGGGATGCCAAGAGGTCATCAGTCGGATGCTTCCCTTCCTCCTGGTAGTGGGAAGGCAGAAAATGCCTTGAAACCAGGACAATGCACAGCCCATCCATACCACAGTTTTGGTTTTGCAGGTGGTCCAAGTGCTGTTGATAGTGTAACATTATTTTCACCATGATGAATCTTCAGATTTTCTTTTAAGTGGAAGGAAGAAAGAAATCTGAATTACGTTGAGACTTTCGAAACAGTCATTTTAATAAATGACACACGCTCAGCGAAGTCCCCTTCTGAAGCTTTTGAAAAGTCTCACCTGCAGGTTGTGTAATGAAGTGGGAGCTATTTTGCAGGCTGTCAGACTTTGCCATTAAAATATCTTGGGTTTGGTATTCTAAAACTTGGCTTAACTGCAAGTGCTTGGGTTGAAGCTTTGCACGTCAGGTGTTACGCTCCAGACGGGGACTGTCAAAGGCCAGGCAGGGCTTTCCCTGCCACTGCAGCACCTGGCAGCCCTCAGCCAGGGCAGAAGTGGGACCACAGGGGCCAGCTTTTAGCTCCATCTCCATGGCCACATGTGGGCAGCACGCAGAAATAACTTCCCATGAAACCTTCACCCTTGGCATCTCCCTCTGGTGCTCGTGCTCTCTCTGCGCCCCTGCCTGGGAACTGCCAAATCTGCTCTCAGCACCACCCTCCTGCTATGGGCACACAAATCCTCAAAAGTAATGCCACCACCCTTCAACTGAGTGGGAAAAGCAGTGACAGCACGTCCTGCTACTTGCTGACAAGACTATCCTGGGCATCTGTTTATTGAGAAGCTTATGGAGATATCATTACAACCACCCCCAGGATGATGAGCCCCTCCACATAGCGCCTTCACTGAAGCCTGTGGCTCCTGCTGCAGAGACTTTCAAGGTGTCTTCTCCCAGGCTTGGCCCAGACTCTGTTGTGTACATATTTCAATTCTGCTGTTTCACTGGCTTTGCTAAAAGCACCTCTTTTTCCTTTGTTTTATTTCTCATTCTGCAGGTTATTCCTTTCACTTCCCCTGTCTCTAACACTGCTTTCTATTCTTGCCTGAAGTAAAAAGAAATTGTCCACAAATTTAAACCATTTTGGCCTTGCCTCGCCTATTTCTGTGTTCGAAAACAGTATTTATGACTTGAAACTCTGCTGTCTTTTTATCCCAGCGTCCATTACCCGGCAGAGACAGTTTTGTCTGCTTGAATTCTCTCTGCTGTCTGTTTTCTTCCAAAACATTTGCAGCATCAAAAGAGACTATCAGGCTGTAGTGATCCCCGTGACTCCAGCAAGGAAAGATGCTGCAGCTTCTGTAGCAACATGCTGTTTCCATCGAGTGGGGTGTACAGCAAAGAGAGATTTTTTTCAGTGTCTGGTCATTGTGTGTGGCTGCCCTGGCTCTGATGTACCCACAGAGGTTACGGAGGATGTGGAGCATCCGTTGGGCTTGACTTCAAATCTAGGGCTTGACAAATAAATATCTCTTCAAGAACAGCTTTAAACTGCAGTAATAGAGCCTTTCTGGGCTTATCCTGTATTTTACTTTCAAAAGAGAGGTATGCTGAGCATACCAGAGACACAGCCCTTAGCCAAAGCATTGTTAAAATGCCGGTATTTCACCCCATGCGAAGAGCAGGGCAATGAGTAATACGGATGTTTGTAGAGGAGAAAGATAATGAAATTGGCAGCCTGTGTTACACGTTCCCAGTAGTCTCCACACTGTGGTGTCCAAACAGGGGGGTTAGAAAAATAAAGACAGATGGCAACGGTATCTCTCAGCCCACTGAGGTGTAAATGTGGGACACAATGTGGGACACACAGACCTGGAACAAAAAAAAAAAAATCAGACAAGAAAATAGTGAGCACCAGCAGTCTCAAATGCTGTACAATTATTGCATGTATTAATTGCGTTTGGGGTAAGGCACCATTTCTCCAGCCTCCCTTGCCCAGCTTTGCAGCTATGGCATCTGCAACAAACAGAAAGGTGACAGGAGCAAAGCGGGGTGAGCAGCCGGCTGCCAGGAAGGGAACTTGTACAAAGCAGCACCGGTGCCAGCGAGAGCATAACCCTCCCTTATTGTAAGGCTACCATCACCAAAGCGCTGCTGCACCTCTCCGGCCCCAGAAATAGTATGTGGGCGTGCAACACTGCTAGCCCGCGTGTCCCGGACATGTCACCCCTCTGCAGCGAGCTGGAACTGAACTCCGGCTCTGTGGATCCAGCTCTGCGTGTAGATGCATGTGGGCATGTGTGTGTGTGTGTACACGTGGTGTGCTGGCTCACCAGCCAGCCTCGTATGCCAGTGGCCCAAACCCTGGGCATGTAACAGCACATGGCTGGAAAGCGGGTGTATGTCTGAAACACGGGCTGGGGGGGGTATTTGTTTGGGTTGGGGTCATAGGGAGGGGTGAATCACTGCAGGACATGGCAGGCCAGACCCACAAACCCCGGTGAGGAAGGAGGGTGGAGAGCTGTGTTTGGACTATGCCAGACCCTGTTATAAGGGACTGGAGGAGGTCTCTGTGGCACAGGAGATCTGGAAAAGCTTTGCACAGATTGCACGATGCTGCCTGGTCCCTCTGTGTTGTATGTGTGTACAGCTAGGGTACCCGTGGTGTTAGGACATCCAGGAGCTGTGTGCACATCCAAGGATACTGCTGTGTATTTGTGTCTTGCAGGGGGGCAGGGAGTGCTCCCTAAAATACCCAGATCCAAGAGCAAGAATCCTAACGTTACCATCTGCTTGCTGTGGTCTATGGCCAACATCAGCTTCTGGACATCCCAGGTGGGCAGAGGCTATCACTGGCTGCTGCCTTCCAGGGGGACGGTTGTGAGGGTACCGCAACAGCCCCCAGTGCTCACCCAGGCACTTTGAAGTCCTTATGGCAGAGCCCAAAACCAATAGGCCTACAAAATGGCTTGCTTCTCAGTCGGTTTTAATTTCATAGCCTGGCACAGAAAGAAAATGTGAAGAAATGTTCCGAAACATCTGCATGACTTCAGCGGAGGATGACAAGAGAAAGTGGAGTTTTGAATGTCATATTAATTTCGGCTCACACTGACGTGTTTACTTGCAGTAGAGGCCTTACATCAGAGCAGTATTTTGAAATCAAGTGCTGCAACACCTGTAGGCGAAATGAAGTAATTTAAGGGCAAAACCACAGCCTTATCTCAAAAGTACCTTGCTTGGGTGGCTGTCACAAGGATAAGCCTGAATCTTAATGCTGTTTTTCAGTTCTCCCTAACCAGAAAGTCTCAAACGCTTCAGCAGCACATACTGCATTAAGATAAATTTCTGGGCCCAGGGAACTTGTCTAATTATTATTTTGTGTGCAAAACGTAGCCTCCTGAAGAATTCCAAATCCTTGCTAGGGAACGTGGTTCTTTCACATGGGACTCAGAACCAAACTCCCTCCCCCCTTCCCCCAAGCACAAACATTTCTAATGCCTCGAGACAGAACAACAACGCTTTTGAAAGCTCCTGCTTCTACGGTGTTCATCGAAAAGAAATCCTATCTGATTCCCCAGCAGCTCACTGGGTACTGCAAGCATCAAGTTTGCCCTTCTCTTACCCCTGGGAAGCCATGAAAGGGATTAAATGACTTTTCCAGGGAAAGGACGTGGATGGAGCCTCCTGGCTGCTAAGCTGATAGCTTCCCTACAAGCCCACAAGGAGAAAATCTGAGGAACGCTAAAACAATAAGGAAAGACGTTAGTGCAACCTTGTGCACTACTTGGAAGGACATCCCCGTCTTTCCTCTTGAGCAACAAGATTAGCTCCTCAGCGGGTGTTGAGGCTTTCTCTCTGAAAGCCTTGGTCCAGCTGAGCTGCACCACCAAGGCAGGACAAAAACTGTCACAAGAGTCTGCTTCCCAAGGTGCATGGTCCATGCTGTGCACGGCTGCACACGTTGATGTTTTCCAAATTCCGCCTGTGGTGCCCTTGCTGCTATTTCTGAGGGCTCTTTTAAGAGCTGATGTTGCAAATGCATGTCTTAATTGTCTTTCCCAATTCAAGAAAGGCAAGTTATGGATTTATATGCTCTGCTCTGCGTGCCCCAAGGGGGCCCAGGCCACCCTGGAGCTGCCTGGGGTTTGTGGAAGCGCGCAATGGTGTCCTTTCCACCCCACTGACTCTTCGCTCTGAGAGAGGGCAATGGGACATTGCTGGACAACTGGAGAGTTTTCCCCAGAGCTGGCCCTGCTCTGTCTCCCAGCTGATGCCAGAGCAGGGCCCCCGCGGACCTGGCATCTCCCCCGTGCCAGAGACCTATGGATCCTCTCTTGCCAGGGTGGGACATCCTCCTCAGGGCAGCATTCACCCACTTGCTCATAGCCCCTGTTACAGGCACGTTCACCATGAGAGCATGGCGATAGCTCTCGGCGGGAGAGCGGGTGAATGATTTTTCAGTAATAAAGTGGTTGTTTTAATAACATAACTAAAGCAGTGTTCTCCAGGCAGCCTGAGGTGGTTTTGCTTGTTTGTTTTTCTTATATAAGTTGAAATTTATTTCAACTTCAGGATTTTAATTTTGCCCGCCCTGCGGCATTTACAGCTAAATGCAAGAGGGTGTCCTGGTTTGAGATAGGATAAACCTGGGCCTGGGACTCTGGCTCAAAGAGGTTCAGGCCTGCCAGTGAGCCCCAAAATGTGGGTGTTTGGTCCATGTGGGACACTGACACAGGTCCCGTACCCTAATGAACATTTCTGAGGACTATTTTATCTTAAATACGTCCTCCCTCTAGCCTCCTTGTCCTCCCTCCAGTCCCCCATGTTTGTCCAGACCCCTCGCTCCTCTCCTGCCCTCCTGCAGAGCTGTGATAAGATGCGTACAACACGTGAGAGACAAAGCTACCTTAGATATTTCTACCTGGCATAGTCAAAGACCATGTTGAATGTAAGCTACAGGCAGCAACCCATGGGGAAAGAAGCCCTCTTTTCACCCGTCTGTAGGGTATCCTGCACCCTGAAGCCATGTGTGTGGAGCAGCAGTGGTTCCCCCTGTTCAGAGCCAAACCACGGAGGCTCTTAACAGGGTGCAGCAGCACCCTACATCCCTTTAGGGCAATGGATCCTTTTCCTGCTGAAACTTGAGGTAGACATTAGATGAGTCACAGACTGGTGTTTGGCAAGTAGACCAAGGGCAGTGTCTTTGCAGTCACCAAAAGCAGCGCGGGCTTGTAAGGATTACAGCCCGGCAAGTTCCTGGGTTGATATCAAGTGGCTTAAGATGCTCTGCAATAGCTACAAAGAGCGAGGCGCCAGGGTTACCGGAGTAGTTTTACATGGATTTTTAACACCGCAGGAAACCAATGTAGTCATAGTCTGCTTCACGGCTCTGATTCGCCTCTCTGCACTGTAAATAAAGACTAATTCATTTGCAACCCATGGAATAAAACCAGCAGGAGAGCTAAGGCTTTTTTCTTTACGGAGATGCGCTGAGCTTGGCTAGAATAGAGTTAATTTTCTTCATAGCAGCTCTTGTGGTGCTGTGTTTTAGATGTTTGACCAAAACAATGCTGATAACACACTTTTTCATCTGTGGCTGAGCAGCGTTTGCACAGCACGTGGGTCTTCTCTGTGTGTCACTCTGCCCCCCAGTGAATAGATTGGGAGTGCACAACAGGTTGGGAGGGGACAAAACCGGGCAGATGACCCAAACCAACCAAAGAGATATTCCATGCTATATAACATCATGCTCAGCAATAAAAAGGGAGAGGAGGGGATTTTAGGGGGGGGTTAGCCGTCTTTTGCTCAGGAACTGGCTGGGCATCAATCTGGCTACGGGAGGTGGTGAGTGATTGCCTTTGCATCACTTCTTTTGCTTGCTTTGTCTCTTCTTCTACTTCTCCTCCACTTATTGAACAATAACTTCTTTCTTTTTATCTTGACCCCCAAGTTTGTTAGCTTTTACTCTTCTTTTCCTTTTCCCCTGTCTGGGGTGGGGGGGAAGCGAGCAAGAGGTTGTGTGGTGCTTAGCTGCCCACTGGGGTTAACCCACAACAGGAGGCCACTCTATAAAAAAGGGGTGCATCTGTCTGTTTTTAACAAGGAGAAGGATTACACTGAGGGAGGTTTCTACATCACTTCTGATTTTGGCAATAACAACGACAGACTAAAACACATAGCATCATTTTTATAAGGTTTTATTTAGCTAACTTAATGTGAAAGAACAGCAAAGAAGAAAATTCTGCTGTCTCGGGCGCCTTTTGGGGGCCATAGTATTAACTGATACAATGTCCTGTTGGCATCCTCTTCTTCTGCAGGAACCGTGACACCCTGGCTCACATGACTACACCGAAAGAAATGCTCTCCAACGTGGTGCAAGCTCTGCGATACCTGGACTCCCGTCTTCCAAATGGCAGCCATGTCATTTTAACAGGCTTGGTAGATGGCCGCTTTCTCTGGGATAACCTGCATGACAGATACCATCCTCTAGGTAAATATGAGATGTTGTGGGGCTCTCCTGGTTATCTGCCTGCTTGTGTTGCCTTCTCTCCCTGAATAATTTATGAATCTATTGACAATTTCAAGCAAACCTGACAGAGTGGAGGAGATCTGAGAAATAAGAGACAGATACTGGCCGTGCAGTAGAAGTAGGAGAGCCAGCTTACCATCCCCAGTGCAGGACAGGGCAGCTAGAGGGCAAACCCCTAACCTGCCTGGTCTCCTCAAAGCTGGACCCTCTCAGCTCCAAACCAGGCTTAATACATGCCGTGGATGTGGGAACAAGCTGTTCTGCCTCAGCCTCAGGCCAAAATTGTGGCTGGCCAGCCTGCCTGCCTGTGCTTCATCCTGGTTGTTGTTACAAGTGGAGCTGGACATTTGGTGAATACCTCCACTCGCTGACTGGTGGATGTCTTGGCAAAACTGGATGTGGGCCAGGACAGAAGATTAAGTCAGTGGTTTGCGAAAGACTGGTTAGATATTAACGAAATAAATTTTCCACAAGCGCTGGGTGCCTGCTACCCTCTACCCTACCTACAGGTGTGATGATTGAAACCTCACACCATGTGCAGGCATGTTTGGGGGCAGTCCCTCAGAGTGCAGTTGCTGTAAGGTGTTTTGAGGCAGAGTTTTCAGAGATTTGGAGGCTGCCTTTGGGAACCTGTCATCTCAGAGCATGCATGAAACCATACATCTGACCTTCCACAGACCACTTGCTCCTTTGGCTTCATCCTGGGCCAAGCAGCAAGGAGGAATGTCATCACAGGGGGCTGCATTCATATGCAATGACATGTGACATCCATCCTTGGTTAGTCTGACAGCTGTGCCTCTGGAGTCAGTGTGGAAACATTTCCTTGGGGATGTGGGAGGTTGTGGGGTGGGGAAGCTTGGAAGCTGGTTGCAGAACCCCTTCTCTACAAGTTCATACCACCCCACAGTGGATAAAGAATGTGAAATACTTTATGCAGTTAGCAAAGAAAGTTTTTACACAAACAGCTGAAGTCAGTCCCTTGTTCTGCAGTTAAGAGTATGTACAAGGAACCATCATGGACATTCTGCTGCCAAATTTTAGACCAAAAGCATGTTCTTATTTGTATTTGGGTGAAGGAATCTCTTTTGCATCTGAGCAAGTGGGAAGTTGCTGTCATCTTAGTTCTCATCAGCAAAGAGAGACAGAGAAGCTAAATCACATCATTAAAACAGTAGATTGCACTTTCAGATGATTCTGGCAGCCACTGGGTACTAGAGCTTTCAGCAGACTCTGTGCCATGGTTTCCCCAAGGTTCTCCAACCATTGCCAGTGGCCCCACAGCTTCTGCGTTATCCGCTATGGGTTATTTTACCCCTCAAAAGTAATGGCTTCTTCTCAGGAAGTCTGAGGTATCCATTTCTATTCCTGATACCTGGTTACATTTTTCTCTAATAAGCACTATACTACTACCAATGAAAACAGAAAAAAGAAAAATAATAGAAAAATCTTGTCCCTTTCAGGGCAGGGGGAGCCTGTGATAATTATTTTTTAGCCATATAAACACATTTCTTTCCTTGAGTGCATGTTTATCACAGGCATGGTTCCTCTACTGGATATCTAATTATCAGAGACAACACGTGGCATTTTTTGGCACAAGCCAAATCAAGAGTGATTAGCTATAGGACCAGTTGGAAATTTTTCAGAGGGGCTGATTTGCCTTGGAGCGACCCGATTAATCCTAAGCAACACGTTTTGCAGTGAGAGATCACTTCTGGCAGATCCTCTGACGGGTTGTGAGCAAGTTTCCCCATTTGGCTGCCAGTCAGGCGTGACCAGACGTTGGTCTGGCTTTCTGCCAAATCCCTGGTCCCCCTGACAGCCCATCCCAGGGCCCGATGCTCTCAGGCTACGTGGGTCTGGGACATCTGCAATATCCAGGAGTGACACTAGGTCTTTGAGCTCCCCATCTTTTGCTCCTCGGGCAGGCATGAGATAGGCAGGAATTGCATCTATACGATGGAGCTGCTGCAAAGCAACCTGAGGAGCCTGTTTCACTTGGGACAGATCATACGTTGCAGTTTCTGAGACAGCAACAACAAAAATTGCTTATTTCAGTGCTGAAAAAATAACAAAGCCTGACAGGATGTTCAGTGTGCTACAAACTCAGAGAACTGAGTGGCCATTTAATTTTCATCTTGGTTATAGCTACCAAAGAAGCAAAAAGGTCGAGAAAATGGGTATTTTTCTCAGCAAGCCAGGCTATTGCGTAGCGCAGTGAATTTTAGGGAACGTCAGCTGGGTGTTTGACTCGGTGCTTGAATTTGCTCACCCACACAAGCATATCCGCTTCCCTCTGTGACAGCAAAATTGGTCCTCCCTTTTAAGGCTAACCTCTCCGAGGTAAATGCGAAACTCAGAGTATATACAGGCACCTTCAATCTTCCCTTCAGCTTTGCGACCCCTGCATTTGTTTGGCGGGTGAGAGACACGTTAATGGATAAAATATCAGTCACGCACCTCGGAGATGGGCGCAGGCTGTGATGACTACACCGGCGTGTGAGACGAATCACCCGTGAAAGGCTGGAGAGGGATGCGGGAGAAGCGAAAGCAGCTCTGCATGCTGTGGGGACACGGGCGCCTTAGCGGGAAGGATGCATGGGTGCCACCTCTGTTGCACCCCGGCTCTGCTGGTGGGAGGGTAACCTGGGGGGTGGGGGTGTTGGGGCTCCTGGGGTGCCTCTCCCCACCGAGGGGTCTAATGCATGGGAACTCACAGACCTGCAAAATGAAGTTACATGTGAAGTTTCCTTCTCTGTGCTTTGCAGGGCAGCTGAACAGGGACGTCACGTACAGTCAACTTTATTCTTTCCTCGACTGCCTCCAGGTAAGGTCTCTGGCTGTACCTTACGATCCCCCCTTTCCTCTTGGCCTGCTGCTAAAGCCCCTCTCGCCGTGTCTGCCCAGGTGAGCCCCTGCAGCGGCTGGCTGACTCCCAACGAGACCCTCAGGAATTTGACTTCGGAGGTAAGTCTCTCGGAGGCTGCATGGGACCACCCTCTTGCACAGAACTCTTCCAGTTTGCCCTATCCCTGTGTCTGAGGATGTAAGCCTAATATCTCAAAGGCAAGACGTCAGCACACTTTTGTCCTCCAAAGGTGGGGAGAAGATGCAGAAACATCTGTATCCATCCTTTCAAATGCCTCTCAGGCTCTGGGAGAGAGCGTGGTTAAGTTAAGGGATTTGTAAATGCATTCCCTTTCCAACCTCTCAGCTGCCCGAACTTATTCTCAAGGGATGCGATCTCCCCGAGACAAAACTCTTCAGGTTCATGTTCTTTAAAGAGAAAACGTACCTGATAAGAAAGAAATGGCTTGCGAATCAAGTAGCTGGAGTATGAAAAGCCAACTGCATAGATTTCGCTGGCAGTGGGAGCGGGCCCTGAGAGCAAGAGCCTTACCCTGTCTTCATTTGGGATTTGTGCTAATCTTCCTCAGACACATTTCTGTGGACTTAATTGCCAGATGGTGTGACCAAGGAGCATCCAGGTTCCAGTGCAGGAATGGGAACAGACAGAAGAGAGATGCCTTAAAAATCACACTAAAAAACCGGCTGCAGAAGTGAATGTCACATAGTATCAGCCACTTATTCCCTTATGGTACAAACTGATTTTTAATCCCAGCACCCCTCCCTGCAGCCACATAAAAGAGCCAGTAACCAAATATCTTCAAAGGTGTCATCTCTGCGTATAGCTGTATTAATGTTTGCATTCACTAAACAGAAAATATGGCCTTAATTTCACCAAGGCTTACATATGTGTTTCTTTTTATGCCCTGTCCCTCTTGACTTCAGAGAAGGCAATTAAGCACATTCCTAAATCTTTGCAGGATTGCAGTTTATATATTCGTACCAACAATACAGAGCATACAGTACACATAACTTCTGTCCATGAACAATTCATATGTCTGCAGGGTATGAATTAATCTTCTTTCTGAGCCCCTGTCTGAAACTAATTGTCTATGTTATTATCCAAACTGCACAATTTAAATATTTAGGAGATCCTGATCTCTGTTACGGCTGTAGAAATCACACTGGATATGTCAGTGAGGTAGACACTCAATGGAGGTAATTTACTCCGCCGAAAACGCAGAATTTGGTCTTAGATAAGCATTAGCACCCACAACACAGTAGCGGGAAGGATATTGGGAAAGGAGAAGATTTTTCCTGTAGAGAAAGTTTCAGTTTACTTTAAGAGGAATAGAAATGATTGGGCTGCCGCTCATCAAGAAGCCTCTGAAACCGAGAAATTCAGAATGCTTGCATAGGCGTAGAGACACTACTAAAAGAAGATGTCTCCAGTGAAATAACCATATGCTGTATTAAACTTATTACATCAGCTGAGGCCTCAGTAAAACCTGTAATGAGGTATTGCCTGGTGAGCTGGGAAGCCCAAAGGCTGGTGGTGCTCATGCAAGTCTATGTATGACAAAGAACCCCATTTCACCTCCTTCCCCCAGCTAAAAGGGCAACATTAGCTTTCAAATTCCTGACCACGCATTGGTGATAGAAGCTGAATCCATGCAAAGCAGCGTGAGTAGCAATGAGTCGTCATTAAATCGCTTGATTTTTGCAGAGAGCTTTACAACTTTCCAATGTCCTGAAAGAAATAGCGACATCTGAGAAATTTGCCAACTTTGATATTTTCTACATGGATTTCCCACTGAGACAAAGTAAGTTGCTTTTTTCCTGTCTTTCTCATGAAGCATTTAGTCACGTGCTGGGCTGTTAATACGTACCTCATATTTTAGCTCTGTACTGGGAGAAGGGCAGCACGGGCAGCCAGCCTAGGTGACCCTGCTGGCAGGGCAGGGGCCAAGGGGGGACCCTTAATACCATCTACTGGCTTCCCAGGCTAGGGTAACCGTGGACTTCTGCCGAGACAAGACCCCACCACCAGGCTGGGGACCACTGCTGCTCCCAGCTGCTGGCACCCACAACCCGGGTGTGCAGCACACTGGCCATTTGCATTTGAGTGGCAGGGGTTATTGGTGGTGAGGCAACAGGGATAGCAGGGGAGCCTCTGCTAAAAACATCTCCTGCTTGTGCACTGCAGCTTCTCAGGCTGATGAAGAAAAAAAGAAATCTCAAACCTACCTCGGTCCATAAGATTTGGTTTTATTTTTGATCATTGCTTTTGTAGTGGGTCATCTAGGCTGGAGATGGCATATCTGCAATGGTGGAGGTGGTCTACATGAGCTGTAGTGTACATCACTGACTGGGCTTCCCATTGGATTCTCTGGGATGAACAGTGCCTCAGGAAGGAGAACTTTTCTCAGCCGGTTATCCTGCCACCCACCCTCTCTTAACTTGCTGTTTTCCAAAGTAGAAGTGCCTCTCCCAGGAAGAACTGGCTTCTTTCCTATGCTTCCTTAAGCGTCTACATACTACTGTAACTTTTGACTTGAAGAGCTTACAAAACTCATCTTTCTGTGATCTTAAGTGACATTAGGTAAGCGCATTACCTAAATCACTTCCTTCTGCAAACTGACACTTAAAAAAATAAAAGAACCAGAAACTTTTCATCGTTACCATGAGCATGAGTGGACAGTGTCCTTGTTGGGCTAGGGACAGACATCTGTCCCTGGATCCCTCTCAACTCCATTTCCCTTGTGAGACGTGCGTGGGTCCAGCTTGAGGCATCACCCAGCATCAGCCCAGCTTCAGTGCAAGAAGCAGCTCACTCACTCTTGCTTTTTAAAAAAAAGATCAGGATGAGGTGAGGGATTGAGGTGGGCAGCATATTCAAGTAGTTAGATAGTGAAGGAAAAGCAGGAAAACAGCTTTTTTCCCTATATCCAGCCTGAACCTCCCATGTTTCAACTTATGCCTGTTGTCTCTCCCCCTCCCACTGTGCACTGCTGTGAAGGGACTGGCCTCAGCCTCATCACCTCCCTGTAGGCTTTTCCCAAGGGTGGATCATCCCTGTCCCTCAGCCTCCATTCACGGGCCAGGAGCTCCAGCTCTGGCCACCTAGGGGCCCTCTCCATGAGCACGAATTTTTATGTTCCAAAAATAGTATATAAAAATTGGGAAAAAAAAACTGATCTATGTTTCCTTGTTTTTAAATTCACATATAGAGGTAGTTCCATGTTGGTCCTTCTTGAAAAATTTTGCCTGGGGACTATATTTTAAATCCCAGCATGCAGACAGCTAAAGCTGGAGCCACGAAGGGACAGAAGCACCCTGGCAATACTTCAAAGGGTACATCTCTAACACCTCTCCCCATCAGTGCCTGGCTGTCCTTGGAAGCCCGAAGCTGCCGAGGCACATAAGATTATTGCAAGAAGTCTCATTTTGCAGCCAAATCCTATCAAAATTCACAAACTTATTTTATCCTACCTGACCCAATTCAGGAAGCTGGTTCTGGGTCTCATGCAGACCATATGGAGGAGGTAAAGAAGAGAAGATGGGAGAGGGAGTCTTTCTGTCCAAAACTATCTCAGAGAGGTGGGCTTCACTGTCAGGTTTGATATTGTAGCACAGAGTTTCGGGATGTCCAACTCTCTTTGCGGCTTTTGCCTTCAGCTACTATAATATTTAACAAGTCATTAGGATTTGGAACAAACTACCTGCTGGGTAGGCAAATTACTTTAATAAGTTAAATGACTAACTTTAGGTAATTTATTTGCTTTCATGAAAAGAAACATCTTAATATAATTTGCTGTTCTTGATTACACCGCATTAAATAAATGAGGTAAACAAAATCACACATGCACATACAAACATCAGCTCTGAAAGACACTTTGCAAAGTTTCCTGCAGCCCTGAAGCCAATGATTTGAGCTTGCCGTCGGGAAAGCTGTCAGTTTGTGAGTCTGCTCAAAAGCCAGCTAAGGCTGCTGACCTACTTTTCTGGTCTCTTTGTGAAGCAAGTGAAAATCCTCCCCTAAACTCTCCAGACATCAAATATTTAGCAGTGGTTGCACACTGTGAAGAGTACATTGATTTCAGGCTGGCCTGGGCACATATATATATATGTGTGTATATATATGTGTATATATATGTATACACACACAGCAGCTCCCATCTTTCTTGGAGTAAAATTTGAGTATACTAGCATTTATTCTAGATTTAGATGGACATTCAAGCTCAAATGTTGTCTTTGGCTGAAGATCTTAGTAGTTCCTTTAAGAAATGGTGCAATAAATAGGAGGATAGGGGCTGATTGTTTTGGCTTTTTCTTGGTGTGGATGGGAGCAAGCTCTGGTCTAGTCTAGCCAGGGCAATAGGCACTTTTAAGACAAACTTTGGACATAATCAGTTGGTGGTTATTTGTTCAACTGCTCTAGGATTTTTGGAGGTCAAGTATAATGGTCTAAATTCACCTATCTTGACATAAACCTTATTTATCTTATTTACTCCTCTGCTGTTTCTGGCAGTAGAAGAGTAGTCCCTCTATAAAGTAAAACAAAATACACAGCCTCGTACTCAACGTATAACATCATAGAATCATAGAATCACCTAGGCTGGAAGGACCTTTAAGATCATCAAGTCCAGCCACCAACCTAACACTGCCAAAACCACCACTAAACCATGTCCCTCAGCACCACCTCTACCTGTCTTTTAAATACCTCCAGTGATGGCAATTCCACCACTTCCCATATGTAAGGATGTAGACAAGCTCACTCTGTGCATCTCTACACGCACGTCATGGTGTAATCTAAGGTGAATATGTGTTGTGCCCAGCATATTGCAAATTTGAAACATAGCTCCAAGCCCTGTGTCTTGAAACAGGTTACTTTGGGTGTTGACTAAAGCATTTCAAGTAGGTTTCTATATACAAAATGGGAATATCGCCCTTCTGTGAGTTCAAAGTTAGTATGGGGATACAGACATCACTTTTTGACACAATAGTCAGGGTCCAACCAACAGCGGTGAGTCTAGGTCAAAACTGTGGTGCTTGAATGGAGAACATTTTCCTCCTGACAGGATGCCTGCGTAATGCTATTAAGAATTCTTAATCTGTCATTATAAAAGAAATTATTGAATTTACAGTCTGTTAATGCCATATCCGCTAGTCCCATGTTTGATCACACCACAGCCCTTTTGAAGAGCGAAAGCTTTTTACTTCTCTAATGGCTCTGGGGCTTACAGCGCAGCATCATTTGCATCAAATGTCATGCTTATGTAATTCAAAAGGTTATTTTGTCGGAGTTGAAAGACCGCTGAGAAGAGAAGTAACTGAAAATGACAGTCTAGTCCTGCAGACATCAGCCCATGTGAATATTGTGTTACCACCTCTTTCTTTCGAAAGCACTGTTTTCTTTATTTTTTTTGCACAGCTGAAGATGCAACTAAAATAGGAAACGCAAAAGTATTGAGTCAGTATTAAATAATTTACAGCCTTACTTGCTACAGCATCCATCTTATTTGGGAGGGAAAGTGAATTGTTTTACGATCATTTATGTTCAAAGCGCTCCCTTGCATAAATATCGCAGAGAAAAAAAATTAAGAATAAAGGCTTAAATACTGCCCGGAGGAGAGGGGATTGTACACAATATTGGCTCTGACAACTTTATATGAATTATCATAATCTTTATGCGGAGCTGTTGTGTGCGTAAAAATACCAGCGGTGCTGCGAGGAAGGGGGGGGGGTACATCTCTGGGCGGATGCCTATGTGCTCCCCGGTGATAACCCCTCCGCTTACGTTGTTCTTCACAGCGGCCGAGGAATGGCGCAAGATGGGAGGCGAGCCCTGGCAGCTGATCGAACCAGTCGATGGCTTCCACCCCAGCCAGGTAAAAACCCAGCCCTGGGAGATGGGGGGGATGTCAGTGCCCACTGCTGCCCGAGGCACCCGGTCAGACCACCGTGGGGATGCGGGTGTGGGGGATTTCACCTTTTAAAAGAGGTGATGGCTTCAGCCCCAGAGCAGATGTCCCTATTTCAGCCACCTGCACTCTGTTCTAACTCCTGCAAGGTCTTCTGCTGCTTTCTTTCACTCGTTTCACCCTGGCCAAACAGGTCTTAAGCCACAAAACCAGACCCTTGCTGAGTAGGCTGGCTACCAGCCCGCTCAAACACCCACGGGCATTTTGCAGGATCAGGAGAGCCATGCAGCACTGGGAAAATCTGAGGGGTCCTCTCCAGCCCTGCCCCTGCCCTGCAGCCTCTGAGGCCACTGATTTCCCCGTCGCAGCCTGGAACAAAGCTTTCTTTTTGAAGTTATACATTTAAATTGCTTTATGCTCTGCGGCTACATATTATGGAAAATGTTTTCTCCTGCTTGCTTGACCCCCAAGGATGGGTGGCTGGGGAAGGTTTACAGTCAGGAATAAAGGGAAGGAGAAGGAGCTGCTCTGCTGTAACTCCTTGCTCAGGTTCGATAACCTGGTGTGAGGTTGCCTGGTTCCCACCATATTCACTTCAAAGTAGTTTTTTCTGACTCTGTAAAACGCGTAGAGAGAGCATGTTCTGCAATCAGCTACAAACAAAGCCAATTGGTTTTCTACGCACTGGCTCCAGATGTCAAACACATATGCAAAGCAAAGCAGCAGCCAGTCTTCCCCACACCAGCCTGAGAAAAACTACGCACGAGCTGAAATCCCACATGCAGCCTGCAGCAGCAATGGGTCACACTGGTGGGCACAGCCCGGCCGCGTCTCTCCTGCTGGCCACAACACACTCACCCCCAGCCACTAAGTCAACATGGGGTGGTGGGCAGGTCTCAAAACCAAAGTCCATTCTGGTTACCCGCACTTTTCAATCTTGACTCTTCACATCAAGAATTAGGCTGGGCTAAATTACGAGGGGACAAATCGTGGGAGGTGGGCGAGATGGAGGATGGCAAGAGCAGAGCTGATTTTCCCCGCTCTGCCAGAGGGCTCTGCCATCTCCTATACTTAGCAATGGGTCCAGAAGTTTCTTGCTACCTGCTGCTGTGAAGGAAATGTGCCCTCAAAGCGGCCAGATCCACTCCCAACATCCCTCTCCTGCCCAGGGGCACAAGTCTGGGCAGTGGCTGGGAGCAGGAGTCACGATCTTTGGTGATGTTTTTCTGGTACATGAGACCGTGTACCATGGCCATATTCTCTGTGCCATGGTGAGAGCAGGTTGGAGAATGCTGTTGTCTAGGGCACTGCTGCCTTCCTCTGTGCTCCTGGCTGCACGCCCTCTTTGAGCCTGGCACAACCGAGCCATGTGAGCAAACCCCACCGTGTCACCCAGCCAACAGTGCTGCTTGGCAGGTCCCCCTGCTCAAAAGCACGGGGGGAATTTCTGGACCAGTTTTATGATGTGAGCTAACACCCTGTATACACTCATCCCCACCAAATAACCCGATGCAATACTCTCTTGCACGCTGGGAAAGAGTGGTCCATGGAGAAGCACTTCCACAGGAGCACGTTGCGAGCACTGAGGGATTCCAACATTTCAGCAGCTTCCCCATTGACTGTGCTGTCAGTTCAGCCAGTGGGGAATGACAGGGGGAAGTCCAAAGCCAAAATACACGCTTGAGTTGCTGTCTTTTACATCCATGCCAGTCAGCCAAAGCAATACGGGGGCTTGCTTAGCCTTGCCAAGTCAAAAGAGGCTCCTGTTTGGAGAGGGACTCCTTCATAGCAGAAATTCCTGCCTGGCTACCACGCAGTGCCAGGAGATAGCTGCCTGAAAGTATGAGCTTGCCGCCTGGGGATATGGAGAAAGCGTGTCTGGATTTTTTGCTACAGGCCTTTTGCAAGGAAGCAATTAGAGAAAACTTGGCAAATGAAACGAGAGTGAAAACAGTGATGAAATGAACCCCATTCCCAACCCTGCCATCTGGGGAAACCGTGCAATGCGAAGAGCCTGGAGTGAAGAAGAAAAGGTCTTTGCATTATTTTTATGCCTTACTGCAAGGCTGGCCTGAGGCTTCTTATAACCCCCAGCAACAGACCACCAAGGCAGCCAAGCTCGCCAGATCATAGCTTTTCGTCCAGGCTCTTGCCCGCATCCCATATCCCGGCAGCAGCTGAAAGGTAGCACAGAGTTGAAGGCAGCAAGTACTTATCTTGAAGGGATTCTGCCTAAGCCAAAAGAAAATTAGAAAAGGCCATTGAAGGGCAGCTGCGAACCTACACACGGCCCCTGGAGTGCCGAGCTGCAGGATCCAGCAAAGCGCTGCCATATTTCACTCCCTTGGGACCTGGCATCCCGCAGTGGTTATGATCTCCCCCTCCTGCTGTTAGGATGACGTTAATGCTTTTATAGGTACATTTTCCCTTACAGTCAAGGTGCCAGCTGTAGATATGCCTCACTTCAAGTGAGTCATTGCCCTTCTAGGATTTATTAATTAGCCTTATCCAAACATCCACCGCTTTAAATCCATTTTTCTTTTCCTGCTAGTATACAGAGGTCTGTTATCAACATACCACTATTTGGACTGAGACGCAGCCCTCTGCTCCGAAGTGGCCCTCTTAATAAAAGGAAGGGGAAGTGTGAGCAGAGAGTGCTATTTAAGAGGACGCTTGAGAGAGGTGATAAACAATTCACTCACTCCTCATGCTAGTTTTATTTAAAGTTTTACTTTCTACCAACACAAATGCCTCTGGCCAGGTATGGCTTTTATACCATATAGAGCTGCCTAGTGGGAGAGGATTGATGCTGTGGAGCTCATCAAGTGAACGGGGGCTCTTACTTCAATCCCTGCAGCTATTCCCTGTGCCTCACACGCAGCTTGACTAATAAACACAATGGATAAGACCTAGCCCGGGCATTTCTACTGAATCTTCTCTCTGAAGATCGCAAAGCACTTGACAAATATTCACAAATTTTTTAGTTTAACAGCTCTCCAAGGAAAGCATAAACATTTTAGCTCTTGCCTTCAGATGCAGAGAAACTTTGGAGTTTGGGATACAAGCACCGCAGTGCTCCCGTCTGGAAGGGTACCCCGATCCCTAGTCATTATGATACAGTGGTGGGCAGGTTAAGCCGGTTTCTGCCCCTGGGTTTCACCTGCCCTTTATCTGCTGTGTCTTTAATTAAAAAAAAAATAATTAATAACCTGCTGGTATAAACATGGCAGAAACAGGTGGCAGCATGTGTATTTAGTAGTCCAGAGGTCCTGCTATGCAAGAAGGATGTGGAAGGGAACCGAACCTCCCTAACAGAGTTGTGTACTGAGCATTGCAAGGAGAAAGAAAAGAAAAGGAAGGAGAAAAAAAAAAAAAGGAAAAAGGAAAAAGGCAACACTCCCCTTGTGCCATTAGAGCTATTCTAATTTTTCATGCATTGGAAAAAGGCTAGGTTAGGACACTCAGGCAGGAAAAACTAGCCCCCATAGTCCCCACTCCAGGCACTATTTTATATTTAAAAACCCTTGAAAGAAGGGGTAAACACCAATTGCTCATTTGTTTGGCCAGGCCCAGAACTACCTTCCCTTACTGTAAATTTCTTGGGGGAGAAGGGGGTTCCCTGCATGTTTTTATTAGGTTGCAAAACAGAAGGCTGCAAACAAGGCACTCATTCTTGGCATGACTGCATTCCTCTTAAGTTTCAAAGCTAAAATTGGGCTCCGTTAGGTTTTTTCCCAAAACACCCAGCTCAGGCTGCAGGTGGAAGAAATTCACACCATTTACTTTTGACACCTAAAAGCCAAATACATCACTCAGTCCTCCTCAGTTCCCTCTAGAGCTGTCTCTGAGCCACCGTGCCCCAAAGTCTGGCTCAGTTGTCCTTGGAAGAAATCTGACTTTCTCTTGCCATTGTCTATAGTGGAAGCCCAGGGACTTCTCTTTGACATCTCTCCCTTTACTATGAGATCTCACTGCAAACCATTCTGAGTGCCAGATGGCTTCAAGGACACTACTTCTCTGTAGAACAGCTGACTGCCTTGTCTGGATGACAGGGCCATGCATTTCAACAGGATCCTGCCTAAATGGCTTCGTTTCTTGCTTTTATGAAGTCACCAGGGAGAACACAAAAGCCCTGAGCATCACGAACTGGAACTTGAGATACTTGGAAGATTCTTAATAATTACGCAGTCACGAAAGCACAGCTTAAGCATGATTATATTCTGCCTTTTCTCTTTCCTTAAGACATAGCAAAGCACATTCCAGCCAGAAAAAAAAAAAAAAAGAAAGAGAAAAAGCTGAATTGGCGCATATCAGATGAGTTGGGTGTTTACACTTTGCTGAGAGGCATGCCCATCGCCAGTTTGGTGCAGAAGGCCAAAAGCTGCTGAAATAACACAGGCACCTCTCGGTCGCAGTCACCCAGGGCTCTATGAGGAATAGGGAACATTTCAATTAAAATACTGTTTAGGTGTTGTCATCCTCACAAAAAATTAATTGCAAAAACCATACAAATTGTAGTGGACCTCAAAGTACAAGAGCTTTGGAATTTAGAAAAGACCTACAAGAAAAGTGATTTCTAGAATCATGAACCCTTCTCTGTGCCATGCTACTCATCCAGAGTAAATTACCAAAACTAGGACCACATGAAATGATGTCTGAGCAGGACCTACATAGTTTAGGGCGCTCTAAGCACATATGCCTTAAATTCCAGTCACCAGTAGTCTGAACACTGTAGAGCACACTTCCAGTGATACTTTTGCGGAGGGTGCACCATGCAAAGATAGTAGGGTTTTTTAAACAAACGAACAAATTCTGCTGAAAAACATATGGAAGGCTTAGGGACTTGTAAAGAACATCTGGAGATGATCATGCCAGAACAGACCGCTCTGACAGAGACAGGTCTCAGCCCTCCAGCAGCCATAGGGTATCCCAGAAGAGGCACATTTGGTCACATTAGAAATTTTGACCAGGAGAAGACACCCTATTGCACAGTCTCCCCATCCCTCTCCCCTGCTCCAATTCCTCCATTAGCTTAATGAGACCTCGAGTGACCAGAGTCTACGAGCTTCCACCCCACAAATGTGTCTCTTTGTACACGAACTCTAAACAAAAGGAAGTTTTTGTCTCCTGCCCCATTATTACAGTTTCTCTCAGAAGCACAGGATTTAAAAAGTGCACAAAAGTTCCCCAAAGGCTCCAGTCTGTTCCCAAACTCCAAAACAACAGTATTCAGATAGTTTGATTCCATAAACCTATCTTGGCCCTTAAAAAAAGAGGCTTTGTTAGCCCTATTTAGACCTCATAAATTACAATGAATGCCAGAGTGAGTTTTAGGGTTGAAAGTAAAATTACCGTATAAGCAAAATAGTATTGTAGGTTGTAAGTTAAAATAAAAATGCATTAGCAGGGTGTGAAAACTCAGTTAAAGGACAATCAGGCTGTTCTCTCTTCCCTTTTCTGTTACCCTCGATGTTTTTCACCCAGGCAACACAGCAGATACAATTTCTCTTTGGTGCATAACTTGTAGGGCAAAAGCCTCTAGGAAAGCTAGAGCAGTTCCGATATCAAGGAGAGAAAGCTATTTTATCACTTCTGCAGGTCTCATGGAAAAAAAGCTCTGAAGACAACCAGCAGCAGGTGTGAACTTACAGCGTCAGAACTGGGTGGTTTTGAACCTAGATATAATTGGGCCTCTTTTCCCTCAACACCCGTGGTTTCCTTATAGGATAGCAGAGAGAATATTTATTAGAAGTATCAGAGGCATTTAGGAGCATGAGTTCCTTTGGACTTGCAAGAGTTTTATGCATTATATCCAAGCGGTGCTTTTGAAATACTTTCAAAAAAATTTTTGGGGAAAAAAATAAACAATCAGACTCCAGGGTTTTTGAATAGAAGTTTATGGACCAGGCATCATAGGCATGCATCATAGGCATTGTTGGTAGACTATTATTAGATCAAAAGAGTGGTCAGGGAGGTGCAGATATATGGTCCTTACCTTATTTTTGCTATTCAGAAGGATTTTCCCCCATTCAAGCAGCTGGAGCGGGGTATGTTCTTTGGTTAGAGGTTACGGTCCTTCACATGGCTATACAGGGGAGTCGTCTTTGTGGTGGGGGTCTCCTAAGTGCTGGCATGTGTCCTGGTTTGAGCGACACAGGACTAATTTCTTTTCTAATGCTTGGGAAAATTGTACTTTTGGAGGACTCTGGTGTCTGAATTTGTGAAAATATTTACTTTATAGCCAGCTATGGTGTGTGGGTGTCAAGGTCTCAGTGTTTTCAGGCTAGCCAGGTGCAGGGATGAGGAGGAGCAAGACCCGAGCACTTGACCCAAGCTGGCCAACAGGATTATTTCATACCATGAACGTCACATTCAATATAAATTAGAAAGTTTGCTGAGGAGGAAGGCTCTCCCTTGATGGCGGCGATCCAGAGAACTCCTTGCTCCGGTGCCGGATCCCTGAGGCCTTCCCTTCCTCCTGAAGCCGTAGCACTCGCAGTGTCCGACATTCAGTGTCCACTGCTGGGAGTGCACAGCTTCCTACTGATATAGTTGGCTGAGTATAATTCTTATATATATCTTTAGATTGGTATCGGGATCATTATTGGTTCTTTAGTGTTATTACTGTTAATTATTTAGTCTTATTCTATTAAATCTGTTTATATTTCAAACCCTGGGTTTCCTGGTTTTCTTCCCGATTCCCCCTTCCTGGGTGGGGAGGGGTCATCGGGTAATAGAATAATTGTCTAAACGACAATAAATTGTTGTGGATTTTCTCAAACCATAACAGCATGAAACAGCTGCATTACAGAGGCAGAAGAAATTGATGGTGTTTGTGCTGTTTGCAGATTGCCGCAGCCCTTGGAACAAGCATTACCTGGCAGAAGGCGCTGCAAGAATGGCCTCAAGTGCTTGGAAAGGAGAATCCATTCAACGACCAGATTGAAGCTATATTCAAAGATCAAGGCGGACACTGACTTCCAAACTGCTGGAGACCTGACAAGGTTTACAGTGATGCTTCCCAGTGCACTCCGTGAAGCAAGATGATTAAGGACACACACACACAAAGGGCGAGGGCAAGTTATCAGCGCCAGTAGCAGTGGACATAACACAACAGCATTCTTTTCAGTTTGTATCTCACCTGCACGAGTAGGCTATGCTTTTTCTGTGGGGCTACAAAAATAAAAATCAGAGGATATCTGCCAGCTAAACCACTTATTGTATTGGTTTGCAAGTCTCTGCATTTTTTTTATTTTTTTTTTCCCCAATATATATAGCAAACTCCTAGCCCTACTTCATATTTTTTTTTCCCCCCTTGCAGAACATTATTTCTGGGCTTTCCATTTGTACTGCTTCAGCCATTAAACTGATCCCAAAAGGTGGGGAGGAGAGGGGGGAGAAACCCCAAACTATAAGTTGTGTGTATGTAATTGTCCTGACTGTCAATACATTATTTAGCTGCTATTTGCTCATTAAAATGTGCCAGGAATAACAAGGCACTAGAATTTTGATTTGCCTGGCAGCATTAGTGCAGGCTGACTGAGCATAGGTTCTCTTCCCCCCCATTAACAAGACAGTAAACTTGACAGCCCTTCATGTATTTAAAGCAGGTTGCTTTTTCAAGCTTTAATAAATCTTTACTCTTTCGCTTCCTAACAAATACAGTACACCCAGTCCTGTATCTTTTACAGGCACCACGCAGGGAATCACTGAAGGTACTGGGCAGCCCTTACCTGCTCTACTTCATACAGACTCGAAGGTTGGGAATTACTAGTATTTTTTTTTTTTTCCCACCAGCTTATCCAATGATCTTAGCAAAATAAATAAATATTACAAAATTAGAGACAGCTCTACCCTACTCACAACTTTACCGGTGATGAAGGGATCAGACAGCATAAAATAGCATTAGTTACAGGTGGAAAAAACCTGTTAAATAGAAAGTGTTGACATGCCATGACGAAAACCCATCCAAATTAGCCGAAGCTCAAGTAAACTCGCTCTGCTCTTTGTTCTGAACACGTCCCTCGCGTGAGGCTGCGTCACCACGAGCCAGCTCTTCGGCTGCAGTCCAAACTAAAGGAGAGGGCCTGGCCTGGCTGCGTATGGACCTCAGCACACTGGCCGTGGCTGTGGGAGATGCATCTGCTCAGTATTTTGAATAGGCAGAGGATGACTTGGCTAATGCTATTTTGATTGAAGCACGTATTATTGCTACCCTAGATAGTCTTCCTTTTTTCTTCCCTTTTTTTTTTTTTTTTTTTTTTTTTTTTTTTAGAGTACAGTCAATGATGCGTCTTTTATTAAGACAGAAATTCCTTTGGGACAACTGCTAACATTTAAGTAGAATATTCAAGTCACCTACTTTAGGAAACCAAGGGGAATACATTCCTTAATTGAATGATACTTACTAATAAGGCCTCAATTCATCCAAGGCGTTTAGATGTTACCAAAATACCCAGTCTCCCAAGGAATCATTTCAACTCCACAGAGGCATGCCTGAGGAAGACTGTTTAGCACTAGAAGGAAAAGGAAATCTACCTGCTTCCTGTACAGATTCTATCCACCAAACAGCATAACATTCAAAGCACGCTGGCCAGCTAGAACACCTTTAACTATTTTTTGTTACTTATTCAGGCTTCCCATCTTTCATTAAGAAGAACACAAGGACAGAAACAAGTGCATCCACGTGTTTTTACTACAGATCAAGTACAGCACAGACAATAATTATAGAATATCAGATAATTTCCTCTACACCAAAACACAAAAATGTAGCAATTAAAAGGGGGAAGGGAACAATATGTGTTTAGAAGCCAAATTTTGAGACGATCTCATTGCAAATTGTATTTCATTTGAGGTTGAGATTTAATAATGCCAATTATAAGTTTTACAAGCTAGTAAAACTGAAATTTCCTCAACTAAAATAAGCTTCATTGCCCAGAGCAAAGCATTTTCCATTTATAGACTCTTATTAGTGAACATCTTGAGTTTCTGAACAATGGGAAAAAAGCTTTCTTATAAAATTAGAACAGCATCTTCTCAATCAAAGGCAACCCAAACCCCCCGTAACTGAATCCCAAAGCAAAGCTCTCAAATTTGCCCTGTATAATTACTCTGTGCTTGATACGGGGTCTCTGAGGGACCTCATGAGATGGGCTTGCCACTGGCTGAAGGAGCACTAACCAAACCCGAAGTCCTCTTGCCTCAGAGGCGAGCTCTGCAGTTCAGCATTAGAAGTAGGCTGTATGCAGCAACTTGATTTGTAACTAATGCAATAACTAATTGCAAATAAAGATGAATTTTGTGCCTGTTAAGCCATCAGCTTTTACAACCACTGTCTCTCCATTATTTCAAAGAATGCAAAACCCAGCTAAAGATTTGCACCCCCAACCATCAATCACTTACCAGTACCACTCTAAAAATAAATGTCCTATATTTAGAGAAATGCTTCTGAAAAACCTTACTTATTCTAAAGCAGTAATGAACTATGAATCCTGGTCTATTCCATTAGTTTAACTGTCTCCTGGTGCCTAGATTGGTTGAAGGTGGCAAATGCATGGGGAAGAGAGAACTAAACAGGAAAAACAAAAAAAGTTTCTCTTGGAAAGCTAAGTATAGTTCCATGAAATTCAAACTTTATAGCAGTACAGATTTCTAGAAGGAATGGTCTATCAAGGTCTTTTTTAGGGGAGAGTTAGAACATGTGAATATGGGGGGGGGATTATGTCACTGGCTAGTTTCAACGCACTGCAAATGGGAAGGGTTTTTTTGATGTCATTCTATTCATAAACTGTTTCTACAAAACTTCAAGCTTTCTTTGAAATCAGACAGTAGGACTATTTTTGAGGTATAGAACATCATAGCTACCTGAAGCTATTTAGATTCACGCAGCTTGGCCTTTTCAAAAAGGATCTGCCAGAAACATGAAAAAATGTTTGCCAACGTTTTTTAAAGGTGAGCTGTTTCAAAGAAAGTTTCAAAGAAAGGGGAATCACAGAATGGTTTGGGTTGGAAGGGACCTTAAAGATCATATAATTCCACATCCCTCCCTCCCCCCGCTATGGACAGGGACACCTTCCACCAGGTCACTAAAAGCCCCATCCAACCTGGCTTGAACACCTCTAGGGATGGGGCATCCACAACTTCTCTGGACAGCCTGTTCCAGTGCCTCACCACCCTCATAGCGAATGCAGGAGGGGAGGGCAAGTCAGTTAAGCTGTAAATGCAGGCTTGCTGCTAAGGTAGCATCACACACTTCTGCTGGCCGCAGTAGCGCATGTCATCATCACTGGCAGCTTGTGCCTAGAATCACCATCCAGGTCAGCTTTTCTAACTTGCATCACCTATTACACTTTATACCTTTCTTTGATGAGGGCAATTTTTCCATCTTGGGCAATGAACAAACACAGATTAGTTCCTACAATGGATAATAGCCTGATTAGACTAAATAAAAATAGGAAATTCCCTTAGATATATCTAGTTCCATTCTTAACACCTTTCCATGGACTTGTTTCATAATTTTATACCTAATGATTTTTATTAGCATCCACTTGGAAGTTTAAGTTGACAGCCTACCTTGGATCCACAGATGAAATTTGCTCTTCTACTGTCCACATTGTATTGTTGCTCTGCTGCCATCTCTACCACAAGAGAAAAGAACCACCTCTTCTCTCCACACTTGATGAGCTGCTGGCCTTTAGAAGCCTCTACATTCATGTCAGTTCCAACCAGTTCACAGTAACTGCCCACAGACAATCTGGCCTCCCACTACAAAATTTGGTGCTAACTACCCCTGCTGAGGCATCACATTATCTTCCCAAATCAAGTGGTATTTTGAGATATACATACTGAAAAGAATCCTTTCTTAAACATTGTGTGGAGTCCAGCTTTTCTTCTTCAGTCTACAAACTAGTATCTCAAATACATAGATGACGTTACAAAAAAAGCAAAGTGTTTTATTCTTTATTTTAAATGAATAAAATAGATCTCAATACATAGTTTGGAAATACTTAAAGACATCAGAAAACGAAGAATAGATTTAAAAGGAAAAGTACAAAAGTGGCAGGATGAAAACAGTATAATCTAACAGAATTTAGTGTTTCAAGTGTGAATATATAAGAGCAATAGCAATTTTAAGTATTCTACTATTGCTTTTGCAATAGTGAAATAATGAGATAGTAATTCACTAAGCCCAGTGAAAAGCTGTGAAAATTGCAAGTTTTAACTGAATAGTTTTGCCATTTTAATGATGGGTCTGAAGTACTGTATTTATCTGCATTTATGAACATGTCGGGGTGGGGTGGGAGGGAAGACCCATACTTTTGGCCAGCGGAGTATTAGTTGGTACATAGCAGCTTTGTAGTGTCTTATAAAAAAAAAAAAAAAGCACTTTAACAACCTATTCCTGGTTCTCAAATGGAGGAGAATTCTAGCTCGTACAAACCATGAGTCCCAGGAAATAACTAATGAATACAATCCTAAACCTAATTTTTTTTTTTTTTAAATATAGCAGTCCTAACAAAAATATTCAAGACCTTTCATTTCTATCAAAGTGCAATATACTGCATACATAATTCCATACCTGTAAACCACATAGGATACATGCCATGCACTTATCCATAGCAGTTTGTATGAGAAATTTCAAAAGAAGTATGCATATATTGTGCATGTCTTTTGTTCTGACCACAAGGACACTGTGCAAGCAAGAAATACCTATATTGCATGTTGTAGAACAAAATTTACTATAAAACTTCTATGCCTGATCATTACAAAAAAACAAACCAACAAACCCTCCAATATTAAATCTTGTGCTTCAGCACCATCCTTGTTAGAGAACTCTGAGCTATTGTTTCTTTCAGGAAGCTGAGTTATCTAGTAAGCTTGTTTTTTTCCACGAGCTTGCCCACCCCCCCCTTCTGCCCTGAAGTGTGATTTCCTGCAATAATTTAGTTGTTTAAAGAGAACGTACTTAGCTAAAAGATACTTCCAAAAAAGGAGTTACATAAATATTTAGCACATTTAGAAACAGCTAATTGCTTCCTACCATACTCAAAAGCTAGGAAGTAAAAAAGTTTTAAAATTCTTAAAATGAAATTAAAATACTGCATAACATAGTCCTGTATAATGTTAAATACTCTTTGAAATTTAAAGCATAAGTGACCCAGAGGACTTCCCACATTTTCATTTAAGTTCTTTTTTTTTTTTTTTGTATAGTTCACATGGGTTTTTGCATACGTATTTTTCTTCGTATTTCCCTTCCAGAGTTTAAAGCTTTCCAATAGGTTTGTAGCAGGCATCAGGCTGCCACATGCGAAGGTCAACAAGGACTTGGTTGAGCTTTTGCATCCAAAGGTTACGCTCTTCTTTAGTATCAGCGGATAGCCAGTTTCTAAAAGGCAAAGAACCCAATGGATTAGATAAGTCTTTCTCCACCTCCACTTAGTTATTCTGAAAAATGTCAAGTTGATTATCCACTGAAGCCCAAATAGCAGGGGAAAAAAGTGAAGTCAAATATTCCACAATCCTGCTACCAAGCTACCTGGCATTTCTGCTTCCAGAAAAGTTGAGTTCTTTGTCCTCAGAAGACTGAAATGGGACAGCAAGACAAAATAGGACTAAAAGTGAACCAAAAAGTTCAAGAGCCATCCCAAAGTCTTAGCATTTAAATGAGCTTTGCATCAGCATGTCAAAGTTGTAAAGCTCCTATGTTGTTAAAACTATCACTTGAGGCAAAACACCCCCTCCCACATACATCCCATATCCTCCCACGATCGTCGTGATTTTTTTCCACTCACTTTGTAACACAGAGCGTGTCTCTGCATTGGCTGACAAGAGTCTCTCTGTCATCTTCCCTCTGAGGACGGACAGTTATTAGTTCAAAAGTGTTGGGACGGGCACAGAACTCCCTGTTGGCAGGTTCAATCTGATGATTAGTGCAGTTAGCCAAGTTTATCCGGCCCAAAGGATGCTGAAAGTTAAGTTAGTTCATCAGTCAAGAATACTGCAGTCAGGAGTAATTCTGAACAACATATGCTTTGACAATTTTTGCTGTATGAAGTGAACCCCCTCCAAATCAATTACTCCATACAAACGAGGGATTCCACTTTTTGGATTTAAGAGCCATAGCTAAAGCAAGATAATCTAGACAATGGAACATGCCCTGCTCAGCCACATAAAATACAGCTAACAAACCCATCCCTTACCAAAGGCTTAGGCTCTAGAAATATATCCCTCTTTTCTTTTTTCCTTAAAAAAGCTTTTTAACTCTCAAATTCAAGAAAAATTAATAATAAAATCCAAACAGAGAATAGACCCTAAAGAAAACAAGCACTTTAGGCATGCTTGCATCATTGTTGTCAAAGCCTATAAAAGCATATGGATTCAGCTTCAAACATGCAACTAAGGCAACCTAAGCGCCAACTCCAGCTGCTTTAGCTCCCTCTATAGTCAGGAGCTAGACCCCTTCAAAGAGTACTTCAAATTTCAAGGCAGTTATCTCTTTCTGCTGACTATAGACAGAGGCTCAGCTGTATGCCTAAAGTTAGTTACAGACCTTGGCTCTGATTCCTCACACCTACAGAATACCTCATCAGGGAAACATCACAAGCTGCTCCTGCTTGGAGAAGAGTTTGCTATTTATTGGGCATGTTCACTATACTATTCCATAGATAGTTAACCTAAGTTACAAGAAAAAGGAGGATAGCTCCATTTCAAAGAATATTAAGAAACAGGTGGCATGTTGGGAATATACGTACAGCCATGGGAAAATTATTTTAAAAAAATTCCATGATTTAAAGCAATCATTGCCCAATACTGGTATTTCTGAGCTACATCTATCTCTGCATGATAGAACAGATACAGTGGGGGGAAAGAGGAGGCATTTAATAAGGACAGAGTTTAATATTGCTGTAGACTATAGTATATCAAAAAAAATATAGCTGACCCGTTCTCAGAATGACAGTGAAACAAGTCTAGAAGATTTTCAAGAACAGAATCTGGAAAACAAACCAAAGCTTCTATCTTGCAGACAAAAGCAAATAGGAACCTTTTTCTTGCTTAACTCAATTTTTTTGCCTATCTTCTATTACAGTAGGCAGAGATTTTTCCCCTCTCTCCTGGCAGGGAAAGAAAGTACATTGATATATTTTGGCAATGTCAACTATCAGCATATGGTCTTCCTCTGTTAGCAGGGAAGAAACTCAACTCAGGCATCTGGATTGGCATAGAAGACCCAAAAGGACCAGAGTTTGCCACAGAGTTTGGGAAAGAAAGTGTTCTGCCAACAAACAAGCAAGTGTTTAATGGTAAATTGCTTAAGTGAGTCAGAAAAACCCTCTTGAAAGCAGTCTTTAAAAGGACCTGGAAATATTTCAGTACATGCTGCAAGAACAGGCTAAGGAGACAAGGTTCACCTCAGTGACAGATGAACCTCTGATTTTGTCTCATTAGTCAGACAGTAACTTAGGTTTCTGTGAGAACCATTTAAAAAGCACCAGTTTCAGCTATAACATGCAGCTGCAAGAAAACAATGACTGCAAATAAAATAGTCCATAATTACAGCTATGCTTCTGCAATATAGAAGGACTGTCCACTCTAATTCTCTACCATATTAAGTGTTAGAGTCATTATTTTGTCTAAAAGTTAAGGCAACTAGATACAGTCTGCTTATTAAGCTGTACAAGTCTGATCAATTTCAAATAATTAGTCTTTTGACAAGTGCAGTGGAAAGCCTTAAGACTAAAGGGGACTGCTTTTCCCCTTTCCCACCAGATGAAGTGGCCTGTTTCTAAGTTTGCCCTGATTTGGGTCAGATTTACGAAGACAAGTCCTCCATTCCCCAAGGAAACCTTACGAGCTTGAATCTCATGCTTTGAATATACTTACCTGTTTTTAAGCCTAAACATTACTGTCAGGTACTGCATCAGGTACTACAGAACTTTAGACTTGAGCTTTATAAAACACCATTACCTTTCGTTTTTCATCATCTGGGTATGTCCAGTAAGATATACAGTTTCCAGACAGCACACACCAGCGCCTATGCCATGCTCCAAATCCACTAACATCTTCAAACATTGTCTTAAAAAATTAAAAAAAAAATATTAAAAAACAGAGTAACATTACACCTTGAGCTTTGCCTGTACTCAACTATTTTTTCTACCAGAAAGGTTCTGCACATACAACCCTTCATAGAAGTAATTATCAGAGAAAGATAAAATGCATACTGGGAAAGACTTCTATTAGTACAGTATATTTATTTTCCAGATAGCATAGAAAATAGGCTTACGCTATCATTCTCAAGCTTGCAGCCTTTTGCTCAAAATGCACTTATCACTGCTATTTCAAATTACCAGATTTTCATGTTGGCAGTGGTAAGCATTCCCATTATTTTAAGATAATGGAGGGTTATTTGTAGCAGATACAGGATGAGTGGTTCACAAAACATGTATTAGTATCATAATTTATTATGATTAGGTATTTAAGTCATCTTTGACTTACAATTCAGGATTACAAAATGTTTGGCTATTCTGCAGGCCACACTCAGGAGTAATCAGTTTAAAAGAAATTAGAAATTGATTTTTAAATGTTTGTGTTGGCAATTATTTTACTGGATGCAGGATTATAGCAATTTCAAGCCCCATTTCCTTAGTACTGGAATGGAAAGTTTAGTATCTGCTTTCTGTTTGTGATCCCTCGAACTTGTACAGAACTTTTTTCCTAATTAATTTGCATTGTGTTTTTCACTCTTCACAACGCAGATTATAATTTAACAGTGGAGAGTTTCCAAACCTGTACTCTGAAAAAACGTAATATGCATGTACACCATTCTTCAGGTTTTACATATTGTATAGTAGAAGTAAACAAGGACTTTCTTAAATTAGTACACAAAAACAAGGGACAGCAAATACCATAAGCATGTGAGATGTTTGCACCTAATGAAATATGTTCAACTTCAATTAAGTTGAAGTAAAGGGAAAGGAGACAGAAAGAACTGCTTGAAAAGAGTCTAAAGAAATTCTGATTTCTGAAAACAATAAAGTAACAGCAAATGTTAATGTTTTGCTGAAGTATTTTCATAGCACATTCACTGCCATCTGCTGGGCATAATCTCAACAGCTCCACCTATTAGGGTCAAGTATCAGCTGCCTTTTCCAGTTCCAGAAAGAGAACTGCTCAAGATGTTTCTCAAAAAATACTGTCAATTCCTTGTAAGTCTGTGAACACAGAAAAAAAAATACATCTTTTGCTAGGGAGAATTTGCTTTAACTAGACAAAAAATAAAAATCCAGTATGTCCTGTAAAAGTTTCTGGCAGAGAAGTTAGAATCTCATCTCACATAACAGATTATAGCAAGAGAAGGTTAACTGAAGTTCAGAATAACAAATGAACAGTGTTTAGAAGAAAAAGATCTACAAACTAAAAGGTAGCTTTAATGTAGGTATGTTTAGAAGGTAAACTAGGAAAGCATTAAGGTCTGGTTCAGGGAAGGGGGCGGGGGGGGAAATCAAGCCAGTTTTAAGGTTCACAATCACCACCAATACATGCGTGAAGTTAAAGTGACTACATTTAATAGGACCTGTAATTTCCAAAGAAGGAATCTGAAGTGAATGCCTTACCAAGAACCCTTTCTCCTCCACAGAAGAGTCCACTTGACATTTTAACTTTAGATATATATGACCTTCCAAAGGAGACAAAAAGGGAACCTGCAAAATGTAAAACCCAATTTATTTAAAATTAAATTTGTCATTTAATTTTGACACCTCTCAACTCTACCAGTTCAAGAAAGCCACCTGCACCAGGATGTTAGCACTGTCTCATTACTAGAATCTTCAGCCGGAAAGAAGTGATCAGTCTCAAGCAAGACAGTAATAATCACTTTTTGTTTCAAGTTCATTTAGAAGCTTTTCAAGACTTAGTTGCTTATTAGTTTGCTCAGGACATATGCACAAACATGCTTCTATGTAGAAAAACAGGCACTCCAAGCATGGTTAAAAACAACACAAGGCATCAGTCCACATCCTGCAAGCTCCTGCCTCAGTTTGACATTAAACTGCTTGGAAAATATCAAAGTGGGCTTAAACAGGGTTGATACTTGGACATTATAAGCATTTTTGGCAGATACTGATGTAACAGTGCCTACTTAGATAAATATTTGTATAAAAGAGCCTATAAGGGGAAAACTGGCACTCAAGGTGTTGAGACCTGTGTTAAGTAATTTCTAACAAAAGAGGTTCCAACCCCTATCTTCTACCACTGAAATAAAAAAAAAGAAATCACATCCATTCTTTTTTTCCACAGGGAAGCTAAAAGACAAATTGCTAATTCAACAAGCAAGTGATAATCTGCAGGGCATTCTACATACCATCTCTGAATAAGCAATACAGTAAGCATCTTGCAAAAAAAAAAAAAATCAGAAGTATCGGTGCTTTGTCTTACTAGAAAAAACAAAGGTTGACAGTGGTGCTCAAATACAAAGAAATAGTTTGCCAGGGAACAGGTTATGTGTACACAATAATGAAGTAGCTTTTAGAGCCATTGAATCAATGTCAATCAAACAGAATTAAATTTTGCTAGTAGTTAAGATGAACAAAAGTAACCCTCAGTAGTTAAAAACGTATATCTGTAGGCCTCAGTAAACCCTGCAGAACACCAAAATAGATGTTATGGTTAGAAATTGATCACCTTTGAATAGTAGGCATACAGCAGCTTCCTCCCAGACACATAATATACATGCACAGGTGATCAAATCATTTTTACATGTTAGGTCTACTCAACTAAGCATGCATAACTTGCTCATGTACTTGGCCCTACAGTATAGCACAGCATAATTTTGAGCACTAGGTAGGAGTCTGCATGACCATTTGAGGAGCAAAAATAGTAAAACATTTGCACATAATGGAAATAACTTGCATCAGTCCCAGGTTTTTATCAGCAAAGACAACTATAACCCTACATGCTACACCTGTGAACTTTTCCTTAGATCCTACCAAATCACAGTACAAACCATTTCTGAATGGGGGCCTCAAGGAAGTTTAGCCAGTTCCCTACTTCAAGTTTGTAGTTTTTGCATTCCTAATTTATGTCAGGACAGAAGAACCTACTTTGTTGATTATGACATTTACCAGTGAAGAGCTGTGTGACAGTAAAGCAAAAAAGACTGTATAACAAACAGAAAATATCCGTTATGCAGAGCCTACACCACCATTACTAATTACTAAAGCAGGTCTCAAAACACCCTCCTGTACACATAATGTTGACTGGAATGCAATATTTTCTCAATATATCCCTTTCAAAGGCAAGTCCACTGGAGGCGGTGGAAAGAAAGCAGTTTGTTGAATATCAAGCTAGATGAAGAGAAAACTAAAAACCATGACTAGGCTAGCTTGCACTGTTGTGTGGTCATTCAGATATCTACCATAAGAAGTTGGCTTACTGTCATAGAAGACTATCTGTAAAGATACTGAAGATAAAGCTCAAGAACATGCAAAAAATTGGTTTCTTAAGATACTTTGATTACAAACAGCAGATTATAGGTACTGAAATTATCACCTGCTTAATTTTGAGAGAAAACATACATAAAGTTATCTAAAACACTGTCTTCTGAGGGATCCAAGGTAACTATTAACTAAATAAAACTATTTTCAGAGATTAAAGATCAATTACTTCTTTTAAGGATATCAATTTACAGAATTGCTAAAGCAAAAAAATGTATATACCAAGCAAAATATATGTACACAAATGCTCAATTAAAATAAGAACCTCACATTTTGATGTGTTTAGTACCTTCATGATTGCTTTTTGCTTAAAAAACAAAGGTCTTGACAGAACAAGGTCTCGGTAGAACAAGAAACAAGCTATTTAGTTCCTGAGTGATTTTAACTTTTTTTCAGTGGCAAAAAGTTGAGTTAAATCAACATTTAGGCTACCAGTCATTTTTCCCTGGTCCTCTATCAGCAGAGTAGCTGGTTCTATGTTCTGTGTAGTTCATCAAGAAGTTGGCTTAAATTTCCTAACTACCAATCTTTAAGAGACACATCAACTTGTTTTGAAGTAAGAAACCCCTCCTCTACTGATCCAGGGAGACAAGAGACACATCCTAATTAAGGAAAAACTCTAGGTGGCCTAAATAACTATGAGTTGTATCAGTATGCTTATTACTGTAAGAGACAGGGAGTAGATTTCTGCAAGTCTTAAAGGCTCCTAACATCTTATGTTCAGTTAGTAAATCTTTGTAAGCATTTTTGTAGAAGAATTAAAAAAAAAAACAAACACCCCAAAACTGCAAAAAGGCCAGACAGAGCCAGACAGACATAAGCAACATGCACTAGGAAGCAGTTTCCTATTTTAAGTTACAAACTAAAGTATCATAGCAACCTTGTCCTGGAACATATAGCCCAACAGTTCTTTTTCCTCCCCTTCAAAATTTATCTAGGGAAAAAAGAAACATGCTTAAAGCAATTAGTGTAAAGTTAAGGTTTATAAAAAAAGGACACAGTTATACATGAGTACATTTTGGTCCTTTCTACACTGAGTTTTAACAGTGCATATAAAAGGGAGGAATGAAACACAACAAACCCCGCTGTGGCAGCAATTTGCTCCATGCATTTCTAATACGGAACAAGTTAAAAAGCAGCTGTTTGGTACAGCCACAGGCCAAGTCAAAACTGAAGCTCTACAGAGGTGATAATTCAACAACAACAACAAGTTATTTGACAAAAAGGGGAATTCTTATTCATAGCTGTTGAAGTTTGCACCTGGAAAAAATTAACCAAGTGATGGTTTCCCTGGAATTCTATTTGAACCTTGTGCTACAGTTTACTAGTCCAGTCCAGTGCCCTGTCCTAAAGGGTAAACTAAAGAAGTTCAGACACAAATTACTGAATATAATGTAAAAACTGATTCCCGTAAATCCAAGAACAAGGGACTGCCGATAATCAAGCCACACACAAAATAAGATAACCAGAACTGTGTATAGATAAGAGAAACGTCTATGCTGAAGAACCAAAGTTGGTACTTCTGAAGTTCACAGTCAGTAACAGCAGTGCAATTCCACTGTTCAGTTCTGCAAACTGTTTCAGTAAAGGAGTCTGCTTCTATCCACAAAAAATAAAACTTCTAAAAAGCAAGTTGGGATTATTGCAATATTTTGTTTTTAATCTTGTGCACAAACACAACCAGTACTTGTTATCTCATCTCTCATCAGAAGCTCTAATTGCAGTACTACTATCATCACAATAAGACTTAATTAGCCAAGAAGAAAATTTATTCTTATGTTGCTGTTTGGATAGATAAAGCTGTAATTTAGTACTACCATAAGCTGTAGTAACTTTTGAATTAATTGAAGTTAGCTTAGGATAGCTGCTGGCATAAACACCTATTTTAATAGGTTTTAGGTATAAGATATTACGAGGTTAGAGATGACAATGAATATAAGAACGTATTTTTTAACTTCTAATGGTAAGAGCCAAAAACCCCATACTCTGTCTAGACAAAGAACTAATGGTATAAAACTCAATAATAGCACTCTTTCAAAAAATAGTTTGCTTCTACAAGTTTAATTGAGATAAGAAAGGAAACTCATATTCCTAACTATATTCAAACAGTAATTTTTAAGTCAATTAAACACAGAAAGTTTCAAGTACTGCATTATCATTACAACACACTTAATGTCTTATTTAGTGATAACTGCAAGACTAAGAGCAACAAAAAATATGAAGATCATGCGCAGAGATGCCAACTGCATACATCAATTTTTTTGTCAGTGAAAGCAAATCAGTAACCAAATGTCTTCATTATCTTTGCAAAACCATACCTTAGATTGAGCTACAGAAAAGAAAGAACATCTGGCATAATAACATAAGTCATTCTGTTGTATCTCAAAATTACATTTCAGTCACATGGAATTAAAAATGAGTAACAGCTATACATAATTTTTTTTATATATATAAATAACATATAAATTTATGTTTCATTTCTGGGATGGTAATTTTGCCTGAAAACAGTAAATCCAGACTCATATTCATTTCTCTAGTAGTATGCAGTTACCTTTGGATTAGTAATCAATAGTTTCCATTACCTTGTCCAATGCAAATTTGGCGTTTCCTACAGAAGACAGCGATAGCTTGTGGGATCCAACAAGGATAAAATTAGTAGTGCGTACAGCATTAGGGCCACCTGGACTGGCCATGGCTGTGGAGAAAAGTTAAAGTCAATCATAACACAACACACAATCAGGATGCCGCAAGGCTTAAAAAGTCTTTATTTGTATGACTGAATGTGTGCCCCACTCAGTACTCCAGGAGAAGCACTCTTTGCAGTGCAGCCCAGCAGCACATTCAGTCAGGATCTTGGTGCACACCATTCCTCCTCAGCAGAGGTTTTCTTTCAGAAAGAAGTTTTGAAATATTCACAAAGAAGAAAACAAAGCACCTTAAGAAGTCTCGGGGACAGAGAACACTCTAGGGCACACTACAAAGCACATACGCCCTGCAGTAGGAGCTTGACTTTCAAATCTCTTAACTTCTTCTCAAGTGACACGCTGCAGTCTTCCAGAATTTGTATGCCTATGTTCCTCTTTGCACTTTTACCAATAGAAACAAGCACTATAGCTCAGGCACAGGAATCTGACTCGTCGCAGCAGCATAGTAGACATTCCAGAGTTAGTTCATGAGCACCTTATTGCTGCAATTTGTACTAAAGCTAGTTCAAGTATCTCATACTGCAGTCAGACAAATGTATAACACATTTTTACGTTGTTAGAAAAACACTCAGAGATGCTGTTCTTCTCTCCCAAGAGTCAGAAATATATAAGCACGTTGTTAAAAGCACTACATACAAGCAATACTTCAGAATCTATTCGTATTTTCAAGTTTTGCTCTGTATTACTTTGTTGACATCAGACTCTAGTTTAAAATCTTAAAATTTGTTTGAATTCACCTTTTCAGGAATGGATGTAAGCCACAGGCATCTGATACCAGACTAATCTTGATTTTGTGAAGAGATCTTCCATTAAACTTAACGGTAACTCAGATATAAACATAGGGCCAGTTTCTGGGTTGGCAAGCTGACATAATTCTGCATTTATTACTCTCAAATTATCACCTCTTACAAGTACTGTTTATTGATATACTGTTTTAGACAGCAAGTGTAGATTATTCGTCTTGGCATAAGATGTTTAGATTTTACTTACCTGGAGTAAGAAGGGCGCTTTTCTAGAAAGAGAGAGAAATAAAAGCTTAGTGGAAAAGCAATTTCTGACAATTTCTACAGAAGACTAAACTAGGTTAGAAAGAAACTAGATCTGCAGCTCTTTTAAAAAAAACAAACACACACACAACTTGAAAAGAAAATCCAAATAAATGAGTAGTAACTGCATATTTCCAGCATTACATATTTAGAGCTGTTACCGATTTCTTGAGCTGATGGCTGAAGAGTTTAGCAGAAAGCTTGACAGTTTATACAGTTTCAAGTATGGGACACAAAAAGCTTACTATGGGCACTATCCAGTGTGAGAATATGGCCTTTGGAAGTGGCCATAACCAGATATTGTTGCAATATTACATTCATACTTACAGAGGTAATAGACGTTAATAATCTCTTTGGAGTAATAACCTACAACAGAATACAAGACGATAAATGCATTTGCTACTGAATTTGTCCATCACATTAGCAGGATAATTAGACAGTGAAACTAATGAAGGCTTATCTAAATAAATTTTGAATGGATACTAGTTGTAATGAGTAAGTCTTCTTTGTCTGAATGTAACATTTCAATGGAAGGAATGCTACATATCAAAGAAATATTTACTGCAGAAAAGTTTAAGTATGCATTAGGTTGGGATGGACAGCATATGTTTGAGAAAACAGTCTTAGTAGACATTTTTCCTTCATGTAACAGGGCTTCAAAGTTACATTTGCTTATTAAGAGTTAACAACACAAGTACAGAGATGTCCAGTGTACTACTGTTGTACATTATCTATATTTTCAGGTGAAAATCTCAAAGTTTAAGTGAGACTGTATATTAAACATGAACTGGAGTTATGTATTCATCTATTCTTGAAGCTTGTCAAAAAGCAGATACAGATTGCCATCAGCAATCCTATAACTCCATATCAGCAACTTACCTACAGTGCCACAAAAACCTTCAGTTTTAAGTAAAGATTCCTCTAAACTACATCACAGGAGAGAAAGAAACCCTGGACTTCAAACTGGTCCTATTGGGGGATAGGTGGATGCATGCTTTCACTGTGCCAAATGAAAGTGAAGATTAAAGAAACTTCCTATTTGCAGAGACACAATTTAAGTACTCATTCCAACTGTTTTAATAAAAGCAAGAAACTTGAGTGTCCTTCAAGTGACAGGTACCTTGACAAGGACGGAATCAGACCTAAAATCATTAATAGACTGTATGCCCAGCTATTAGAATGACAAGAAGGAAAAAGTAAAAACAAAACAAACAAAAATAAAACACCAACACCTCCCCCCCCCTCCAGAAAGCCAATGGCTTCTTTGGGGTCACAAACCCTTAATAAAGCACAAACACTTTAAATGTGCACCCTATCCAAGCTGAAGTGTTTATGTCCAAGGAGTTATTAAAACAACATTTGCCTTAGAAAAAAAAAACATCTAGTGCTTTTACTTAACACTGGGAAGAAAGAAAAGTGTTGCAGTTGATCAATAGAACCTTTAAGACAAATCAAACTGCAAAGTAGGGCATATTGACTGGTGTAGTTTAAGTAAAGTGAAGAATGCGGGCAGTAAATCACCACCAGAGGCACCACACCTAATAAAAGTTTGCAAAGCATACCATTTTGCAGAACTACTAAGACTTCTTCTCCTTCCCCTCCAACGTATTTCAGGCTCAACCAAGTGCTGCAGGTCTAATCTACTAATAGCTGCGGACTCCATAACCCATCTGTCATTGCAGATGTTCCAAGAAAGAACAAGAAAAGTAAAAGCAAGCAACACATTGTCTAAGACTATTAGTCAGTTCTCCCTGAACACTGTAGTCTTCCTAGTGTACCTTCTGTTGAAATACAACTACAGATTTTCGTGTTTCATTTACCTTGGATTTATTTGCCTTTTTCCTTTTATCAGTGCTTGTAACTTCTTTTCTCTGTACCTGTAAGGCAAGAAGGTATTAAGAAAGTACAACACATCATTCTCCCTTACACATCCTCTTGACAGGAACTGATACATACCAAACTGTAAACTTCTATATTTATTTCAAAGTCATTTGACACATCGTGCCTAAAAGGGAGGAGGGGGGGGGAAAAAAAAAGTTAAACACAGACTGAACCAAAAGAGGTTTTTTGTTAGAGCTACTCTTTAGTTCTTCTCTCCTTCCACTCCTTAGAACTGTCTGGGGAGCAGCTACATTCTACGCAGGAGCAGCTTAAGCACAGTGCTGACTAATCTAATCTTTTATTAGTAAGTCACATCTTGTTCCTGCAGGCCAACAGGGCTATTTGAGATCCTTTCACTTCTACAATCATACTCTTCCGTGCAAGCAGCATTACTGTTTTTAAGACTTGAGTTTATTACTATTTCAAGATACTTTCTAGAGCTCAAAAGACAAAAGGGGAGAGAGGACAAGGGGCAGATAGAGTACATCTACCATTTCTCAGATTGCACCCTTCATTCCACTGCTGGCACACACTTCTAGAAACAGAGATTGGGGTTTTTTTGAATAAACAGCTTTAAGTGAAAATTCCAGTTGGGTTGGACTTTAAAAAGGGATTTTGCTTATTTATTTTGGAAGACTTTTGCTAGCAAACAGCCATTTGAACTCACAACACCTTTTTCACTATAATATGAGAGGTGAAGTTTTAGTTTTAAGAGTACTATTTTTCCAGATACGAAAGTCAAATAGCTATGTAAAATGGTAGTTGCTGCAAAAGAGAAAAACACATCAACTCCAATCCATCTGTCATTGCAGGTGTTCCAGGAAAGAACAAAAGTAGAAAAAGCAAGAGATAAATTAGCTGATGGATAGTAGAGTAAGTCTAGATTGCTCTTTTAAGGGAATTCCATTCCAGCTATTTCTGGAAGCAGGAAATAGTCATACAACAGGATCTCACCATATTTTTTTGGGGGGGAATATGACATCCTTATATAAAGATTTTAAATGTTTTTATGCATGCTCCACCATCAGAATTGAAACTGATTCCAAAACAGTTTCTTTATACTTACATAGTAAATGTCATACTAAAAGTAAGAGCATCTCCATTCAAGGAGCTGGCGGTACTTGCTAATGGAGTTGCAACCATGTTTTCTGCTCCAGATCTCAGTATTATTACATAGTAGTAATTTGCGGCTTCTGTAAATGCATATCAGATGGTTTTGTTAGCCAGAAGTGTCCAAGTATCTAAAAAACCCTCAAGTATTGCATTGCCATTAAACACGTCTCTGTTTCACCCCACTTAAACACTTTGTTACTGTCAAGACTTGTTTATAAACTTACTCTTAAAACAAGCTTTTTTCCTACTGTGTCCACTAGTAGGACTGTCTCCACAGGATTCACAACAACTGCATTACTGCCTCGGGCACCTCAGGCCAAACCTACACTACCAAGCACGTGAGAGGGGAGAGGGAGAAGGAGAACTTTCAGTCAGATACAGCAGTTAATCTTAGTTCCTTATACTCTGTTATTCTCTAGGCCTGCCAGCTTAACCATACATGAGCTTTCGCTACTGCCTGTTCTCATGCTTTTTTCAGTCCTATGAAGGAACTGGCTATCCAGGCAACTCATTTCCCAAACTTTTCACATAAGGGAAAAAAAGACAACTACAAGCACACATTTCAATAGTGTTGGGAGATAATTTGGAGTTTGTGCAGCAAACTGCTGAACAGTAAAGCAAGAGCATTGCATGACATTGTATCACATTAAAAACAAAAAAAAAACCCAAAAAGCCAAAATGAAAAGACAACCCAGTTTGACTGCTCTGTTGTATAGGATGTCACTGCTTTCAGAGCAACTATTGAAGAGTCCAGTAAGCACTGATTTGTACTCTTTATATTTGATGTTCTCTTCAGAGATGAAAGTGATTAATAGGGCTTCTGGTGCACAATGTATAGCAAATGTTGCACTTCCAGAATAAAGTTTTGACGACAAATAGTTCATAGTTGTTTGTTTAGACAATTTGGTTTTGAGAATTACTGATAGAAACTAAAATTATGTTTTTGTAACCATTAAAGAGGCTTTCCTACAACAGAGACTAATTGTCTCATGCGACAAAAACTGTAACATGTCCGGAGTGTGGTGGGGGTGCTAAATTAGGCCAGATATTTATATTTATATTCTTGGCTGTGGTTTTATTTGAAGAGATAAAAAACCCCCACACTTTACATTTCATAGGACAGTTAAACAAGAGAACAAGAAAGGCTACATATGAATTCATTAGTAGAAGTTTTGCAACCAATATTAAACAAGACTTTGTCCAATGCTTTTTGTCCTCGAGTTTTAGTGAGGCAAGACGTAGGAACCTGCCCAGCTACAATCATATTCTGTGGCATTATATAAAATAGCACTGGTTATTGTGGGCTTGCTGATTCTTTAAACAACTACATGACAGAAGTTTACTATGTTCCACGGTAAGTCTCTAAATCTACAGAGAGATATTGCCAGATATTCTTCTGGAACAAAAGAAGAAACAAATCCACATTTGTGGATTTAATGACTTTAATATTACAAGATAATGGTAGACTAGTCTTTGTAAATTAAGTACTTTGGGATGTTAACAGAAGGACTGAAAAAATTAGAGGCTTAATGAGCATTTCACACCACAGAGGTTACAACTTATGTAATGATATTTAGTACTAGACTTGCATCCATCAGAAAAAATCCAAGGCAGCAAGAGAGAAGACAACCTGAGATCCAAAACTCTACTTCCTCCCCAACAGGTTACAGAGGACCACAAAGATCCTTAAGACTGGTTGGGGAAGTCTTGAAAAGTTTCTTGAACCTGACAAACCAGAAAAGGATGCAACTAAAACAACCATGGAAAGTGTTGAAAACAGCCAAAAAAGCAGATCAATTAAATGTAATTGCTAAATTTTCATTGTCCCCAGAGGTCTGAGAAATACCAACACAGAAGACAAAAAGCCAAGAAGAACAAACTAGAAATATACACAGGGAGAACAGGGGAAGAGAAGGGGTAAAGCTTTCAGTGCTAGTTTTACCTGGCTTTTGAACTGTACCACATACAAAGTCTGCTTTTAGAGGTAGACGCATTTCTGAAATGGAAACAGATCCCCTGGATGGAGCAAATTCAGTGAATGTAGAAGCAGCTTTATTTCTTTTACTATGAGGTCCCTCACTCTTCAGTTTATTCAGTTCTTCCAATAAAGCAGTTCTCTTCTCAGCTGCATAGAGAAATTACAGTTGTAACAGAGGAAAAAGTAGTACTGAACAATTTTTTTTTCCTTTTGGCCGTAAGTATAGAAAATGCAACAGAAACGTTAATCATCTTCCAGAATAGTGGGAATATTGGGGACAAAAACAATACCAAAAATGTCCTCTTGCCTATAGAGGAAGCTGAGATAGAACAGATATTATCCTCTCCTGTTTTTCAGGTGAAGAACTATAAATAAGAGGCTACAAGGTAGCATAATAAATGCATTGCCAGAGTTCATCAATTCTTCCCAAAGCATTCATGACAAAGAATTAAACTTGAGTCTAAAAACCTACTTGCAAGGAGAAGTAGTCTCTCTGCCTCTGCTTCTTCTTGTGACCCTTTTCCATGTTCCTCATCAAAACAGCAGTTCAGAGCTTGACTGGCTTGATGAATCACTGTCTGCTGCATGTTGATCTCATTATTCAGCTCCTAGAGCAAAACAGTAGTAAAAATAATTAGCGAGAAGAGAGATATTTAGTGTTACATTCAAATAAGGAACTGTCTTGAGATTAGCATTTTTTTGGGCTATGCTTCAGAAAAATCAGACTGTTTAGATAGTAAACTACAAAAAATCTTGCAGTTTACAGTTACTTCTGCAAAAGAATATTGCAGCACAAGTTTCCCGCCACCCCCTGAGGTAATTTAAATATAGTGGGGAGTGCATTACTTCAATGTTTGTATGCTCCATAACCAGTCTAGTCTTCCCTTCACCAGGGGAAGCAGCAGTTAACCAGAAATTCAGCAACGTATGTGAACAAGGCACCAGTAAAGATCACAATATTGCCTACTGAAAGTATGTAGTTATGAATCTTGCCTAATTCAAAGGCAGTAGTAAGATATAGATTCCCCATCCCCTTCTCAAAACAATGGCTATTCTCTCCAGACTTATTCTGTAGCATGATCCTTCTAAGAGATGCATTAGCTGTCCAAATTGTGCAGTATCATTCCCTACCATTAGATATTTATGCTAAACAGCCTAATTTTGCAGTTGTAAGCCATATGTTAATGTCCTGGACATTCACAGGGGAAATGAAGGGAGGAAATAGTCAATTAGAAAAAGGATTTCAAGAAGTATGTTAGATACCTGCATTTTCTTTTTGATATTGACTTGATCAGATGGGCCATTCTTTTTCATTTCTAGTTTGGAAGCAACATCTTCTTTGCGAACAATGATTTGCTTTATTGAAGGACGATCGGTTTCTTTAAATCTTTGAGATCTATATGCATCAACGCTTTTAAAAAGAGGAAACCCCATTAAGTGTTTCAGAGGTGTGCCAAGCTTTTTTTTTTTTTTTAAATATGCATACATATGTATCAGGTATTGATGTTTTCCAGCTTACCTAAATGGCTTTTTAAAAAAAAGCATTCTATCAGCTCATTTTAAGTTTAAGCCATATAAAGACTACACAGAGACAATTTTTGATAAAGGCCGAGATTTTGGAAAAAACCTTCATTTGTAGTTTAAGCAGTATGCTTCATTAGAAGAGTTCATCAAAAGTCAGTGTATTAATTTGCACACTTACAGAATCAGCTGTGGGTTTTTGTGTTTATTACCTATATGGAAGGTTGCGATCTTCTGATATTGAGCCAATACTGTCTCCAGATTCTGCCCTGGGGACTTTAGTCCTTTGGAACTTTTCAGACTTCAGACTTACATCACTGATACTGCTGCCTTCACCAGTTGACTTACAAGGAGAAACAAAGGCCTGGGGAGAAGAAAAGGTTATATTACAGGTAACTGTCCACATTAATCATTATCTGTTTTCTCTCACCTTTACTGGTTTTGCATATAAACAGTAAATTTGGAGGCTGCTTAATACTACTTAACAGACATTTTATAAATATTTCCTTGCATGGAACAAGCTAGTTATTTATTTTAAAGACACCAACAGATCTTTGAACTCAAGGAGATTTCACTCTTAGTTTCCAAACTGTACACTTATATAATTAGTTCTCTTCAGATTTTCGTCAGTAACCACTTCACTGAATGCATGTATACCACTGGAAGTCCAGCACAAGTAATAGCTGTATATACTTAAGTTTGATTTAGCAGAATTTAAACCATTTGTTTAGCACAGTATCCAATATGCTATGCTATTTTCAGAGGAAAATAACTTTACCATTTTATGTTTTCATCAGCAAAATGTCATTTGTAACTTCGCTATTTGCCCAGGTATTACAGTACAACAAAATATCACTGCTCACAAGCAAATTGTACATCTCTGTGTGATAAAGAATACCTTCCCCACCTCTTAAGAACTCTCACCTCTGGACCAACAGATTCCACTAGAGGGGTTAACAGAGACATTGATGAAATATTGAGTGACTCTTCCTGCTCATCCTCATCACTTTCACCTTCCAGGCTCATGCTCATTTCTTTCTTCAACTTTTCTATGTCTGGACCATCCTCTTGAAGAACTTCAAAAATTTCATTTATCACTTTTGAGCTATTCATCTCATCATCTACGCTCATCTCGATTTCATATATTTTATCTGAAAGATGATGTTTTAAAAATATTAGTAGCACCAACACTAAACTCTTCGTTCTCATTAAACGAACAGAAAGTTGTTAACCGATAAGCCAACTATCTTTGCTTTTCGGGTAAGCTTGATTAAAAAGCACTTATTATAGACAGGCATATAGAACGCTAAAGTATACTTCCATCCTCATTTTAATATACCATTATCACATATACTGCATAATTGATACAGAGAGGGAATAAAAAGATGTACTTGTTAGACGAGTTTCAACTTTTTAGTTCAGATAGGTCTGAAACTTAACTGCAAGTCCCATAGTAGAGCAGTCATTTCTGTCCTTTCCCAATAAACTTTTAATATCAGCATTTTAATATTGCTTGAAGACTTGAATGTCAAGAGAGAAGGGTTATGATAAAAGAAGTTTCCTAATTTGTTTTATATAAACCTCATTACAAAACACAGATGAGTGTCAACAGATGTATGGTGAATTCATTGTTCAGACTTGAAGGACATTAACACTCTGCTGGACAAGTGGCAACAGACAGCTAAGTGCATTAATATACATCTACTCAATACAAACCTTTCGGTTTCTCAGCAAGTTGTTCCAGTTTTGAGACAGACATCGCTTTTACAGGGCTCTTTGGATCAGAGATCTTCAGAGGGCTGGGTTTATCAGTCTCTTCGCATTTAGAAGCGTCTAAGTAGTTTATAAAAAGGGTCACTGAAGATTATGTCTAGCCTTTGAATTTTTATTTTTTTTTAGTTATTGAATTTTGGAAGTTTGATAATATAGCTGACAACTTACAAAAAGCCCACTAGATAGAGTATTCCAGTTAGCTTGCGGTCATATAGAATACACACCCTCTACAACCTGTACAGCTAGACTTCTGTCTTATAATCAGAAAACTGACAGCACAAGAAACAATGCTGAAACCACAGTAGAGTGCAGCTACTCAAGAGCAAAAAGGGAAAATCTGAAAAAACAAACAAGAAAGCCACCACACAAAAAGCACCACACCCAAACGCAACCCAAGATATCATCCTGTTTTTTCTAGAAGCACATTTGATGGCCTGTTTGCCTGTAATGTTTATGAGAAGTGTTAACCGAGTTCACACTTTTTTCATAGAGAACTGGAGGCTCTTCCACTCAGTAAGTACCAGAAAGGATGTCACAAGCATTTCAGAATTCTTTTCACATCTCCTACTATAAGAATTAATATCATAAGGGGATACAGACAAGGAAGAGTTCTCTCCCATTAGATTGTGGAAATTTGGATACTCAGGTACAGTATAGATTCGATCTATAACTGACAATTTTCATTCACTCTCTCTACGCTTAACATACACGAAAGCATGAAACATAGGTAAATCCACTGAGAAAGGAAAAGGCAGTCCTGCCTTTCAAGTAGTATAGGAGTGCAGAGTATTATTATCATACGAGGGGATTTAGATAAATCAGTAACCAAGTAAGAGGTCCAGTTCTATATGTTAGTGTTACTTGCCTTTTTATCTGCTCATGAATGTCAAGGGCAGTGCTTCAGTACAGTATTAGCCACAGATGAACAGTGACAGTTCTTACCTGAAGACTCCATGCTGGGAGACTTTGCTGGCTTGTCACCTGCTGATGTGTCTTCTGCTGATCCAAAAGCAGTGGCATCTGAACTAGGAGAACGTTTTGGACTAGCCTGAGATTGGCTTTCCTAACAAAAATAAAAATATAGTACATTCAGGAGGTAATATTTAAAGTGACTGAAAAAACTGCCAGAAAGAAACACATTTTAACACCTTCTAGGAAAAAGAGGTTGCCTATCCAATATCAAGATCGATCCTATTTATGTAAGAAATTCAGCTGAAGTACTAAATACTAAATTAAGTGTTTGTGTGAGGAGCTTTGTTTTTAAAGCTATAGAATATAAGAGCCCCACACTTAACATCATCAAAAAAATAAATAAATCGATTGGCTCAAAGCAGTATCATTTGTCCCCTTAATTGATTCTGCAGGAGGAAAAAAAATCTCGACAAGTGGTCTTGCGCAGCCTGGGCATTCACAAAGCATAGGTTTTTATTTTTTATTTACATTTGCACATCCATCCCTGTGTTCAGAACGTGTTAAAGCAATTCACAGACTATCATCTTTTGGTACATGGGGTAACACATTACCATTTTAGCTTCTGGAAGTTTTCTCTTTGAACTTTCACTTTTCTCCGCACTCCACAGATTTCCCCTATCAAACCGGCCACGAAGGCATGCAAGTTCTCGTTCACGTTCCTAAGGAAATAAAGAGGAACAAGGGAAAAGCTGACAGCTTTAGTGTCAAAACATTTCAAATTCCTCAGGTAGGTGCAGAACAGTAAGAATCTTCCCCAAGCTTATAAACAAGTTATTAACATAGCAAGTCATACCTGCTTCAGCTGAAGCGCTAAACTGGCAGTAGAGGAATTTTCATTCTGTTTGAGAAGCCTTTCCTGGATTGTCCTTGTATTTGGGGTAACAATGGGTGTTCTGCACCCTGGAGTATTTGTAGCAGGACTTCGTGCACTACGCTCTTGACAGCGCTCCCCAAAGCGTTCCAGGAAGGGCTTAATTCCCGATCCCCCTACAAGAACAATTGTTTTACCTTGAAAGAAACTCTCAAAAACACAGAGGGAAATCACTGCAATTTTGCATCCTACTGAAAGTTCTCAGTGAAGCAATTAAGCTGTCTCCTTTGCAGCTCTTACCCCATTATACTTTACACAAACTAAACCTGAAGTGCAAATTGCCACAGTAACATAACACTGAAGTTAATAAAGCAGCAAATCAGAGCAAACAGATGTCCTTCTCTTACTAAAGTCCAGATGTGATCCTCCAGTTATTTAAACTAGTTTGCTTTTTCAACATTTCCTCTATAACCAGCCTCACCTGCATCCTTCATGTAAATGAGCATTCTAGTGCATAAGGTGGATACATTGTTTGGCATCCAACCCATTTTATTGAGCTTGTCTTTTATTGTCAGCATATCTAGAGACACACACTTGCTCTACTGACCATCATTTCAAAGAGTTCAAGCTGTTAGTCCAAGTTTCTGACCCAACAAGTAGTTGAATTTAAAACTGGGCATGATCACTTGTTTCAACATCAATGCTACCACTGAAAAGACGCTAGGCAAAGTTAGAGCATCTACGTGGCATTTAGCTTTGTTTTCTTCTAATGTATGCAGACTCTTTACCTTATACCGATTGGATACACATAGTATTCAACAATTTGAAAGCAGCTTTGAATAGTCTCAATTAACTGATGTTAACAGGATACATTTTTACATAGACAGTAGTTAGATTGATTTTGCTCTCAAGAGTTACTGAAACCATGTCCAAGAAAATACCCTTGCAAAATATGGAAGCTGTACAATTCATGATAATTATCACAGAACTCTTCAGGACTTTACTCAAGTTACAGCAGGAAATAGGCGTTATCTGACATTTTACCATAAATTCTTAACTAATATGTTGTTTTCAACACAGGACACAAGCCTAATTTGAATCAACATTTACTGAAGCTGAAAAACAGCTTACCTGGTGTTGTGGGTTTACCCTTAGGTTCAAGTTGCACATGTGTTCCTTTGACTGGCCCTTCTTTGGACTGAACTGGTTGAGGCAAAGTGGATTTTGCTGTTTGTGTGTGCTTTTCGGTTTTCTGAGGGCTGCAGGGGTTCTCTGTCAGCGGTTGTTGTAATTCAGATTCTTTAGAACAGGGAACAGTGACTCTTGAGGATTGTGTTAAATTGTTTGGATCCTTAACAAGGGAAAAAGGAATAACATGAAGATGAGACTGTACATTCTTGTTTTCTCAAGAGGAAAAAGAATGAAAGCATTCTGCATAGCATACTATAATATAACACACCTATTCCATCAACAATAGAAAAAGCTGAGAACAAGCGTTATAAGCTTTTTGTAGGTTGTTTTTTGTGGGTTTGGTTTTTTTTTCATATCCAGTGTTTCAAATAGTTTCAGTATTTGATTCCAGTTGCTTTAGGCAGCTATTTTAGGTATTTTCCCACATTTCCCTAAATAAGACTGCAGATGGCAGATATTGTCATTTCATAAATGGCATAAATTGAAGAATAGGTACCTGGTACTACTAATTTCAGCATTCTGATTGAATTTTCATACAGCAATAATATTTACAATCTAAGTCAATCAACTATACGATGTTACAGGGTGAAACCCAGTATCTCTGCAAGAAGCCCCCTTCTGATGGTCAGAAGAGCAGCAATCAATTACTTTGACATCAACTTTTAAAAGACTTCTAAGTACATTCATCTTCAAGTCCCAATAAAAGGGATTCTAAGCTGTTTCAGGTCTGCTATTAAAAAAAGGGCATGTGGGATTGCAATAAAGTAAAAGTTGTGACTAGACTAAGATTGCTCACACCAAATCTTTAAATTCAGATTAAATAGTTATGAGTTAACATTTGTCCCCCCAATACTCAAATCAATTTTTAATCAGCAACTAAATCAGACACTCACCGCTATCTTTGAGTTTGCTGGTTTATTAATAGAAGCCTCAACAAGCGTTTGAGAACAGGATGCAGCTTCCTGCTTTACACTGCTACTATTGATTCTAGCAGATGCTCCACTTGTAGTGGACAATTTGGATAAACAAGTAGTGCCAGGCTGTTCTTGTGCATTGTTTTGCTTTGCAGATGGATGACTTAGGTCATCTTCCCAGGAACCAATTGTAGCAGCAAGGTTAGCTAAACGGCCTCTTCTCCCAATAGGGGTATCACTTGCCAGGGCATTAGATGTCTGCTTAGGTGGAGAAACAGGCAGACCTTTTGACTGGAGGGGAGACAGAGGAACACATTCAGAGGTATCTGGAAAAAAGAAAACACATTTATTTTTGCTAATAAAAATATATTGAGATATACTTGCATCTTTTTCATTTTGCTATATATGATCAACAGTTAGATGTTCTTGCCATCAAGAGAATGAAGCTACTAGCTCTGAAGGCATTGAGACTAATCAAGTTAAATTAAAGCTCATTGTAAAGCCAACACATTTTTAACCAAGCAGTTCACTAGTTTTATGGCACTGTTATGATGAGCAAGGCATCACACTAGCAGGGAAAAAAATGTATAAAACTAAGCTGTAGTCAACAGTTTCGTTATTTTAGGACTTCCCCACTGCTTTCTAAAATTTCTTTATGAAAACCTTAGCATTTGCACACACAAAATTATCTCCTGCTAGCAAACATCATCATCAATGCAAACACTGAAAAACACAGCAGAATACTGCACAGCAAGTGAAACATACCCTCACTATCCCAGCAGCGTCGCTGCTCTGCCAATTTCTGCATACGCGTTTTGACTGAAAGGGCTGCAGGAGTTTCTGACTCTGTGTTTGTTTTTCCTTTCTCAAGAGGCTGAACCAATGAAGCCCTGTTAGAAGCAGTTACATGCAACTCTGAAGTCATCTCAGGAGAATGATGGTTTGTGGAACTTGAAGGTACTGGCTGCACGTTCTCCGAACTGGAAGCTTGAGTCTCCATATTGTCAGGGCAGAGCCTCTTTGATGGTGATGGCTTTGTACTAGGTTTCACTGTACAGGTCATAGTATTCAAGCAAATTAGCATTCAAACAAACTAAAACATTTTCAGAGAGAGTACAAAACTACAGTTTTGTAGTTTTATACGCAAATAAAGTTATGATTTATGAATATTCCGATACGCTTCCCAAAAAAACTGCCTTTTCCAAATTCTACCAAGCACAAGGCGCTATCTTTGACATTATACAATTCTTTTAAAATAGCTTACTAATTACTTGGAGCATCTGCTCTCAGATTAAGTTAAACATTAACTATATTCAGTCCCAGCGGTCAGGTAACTGCATCCATCGCTGTTTAGTTTACGATAAACACTAAGGGTTTTCACTTGTCCTTAGAAAAAAAGGAGATAGGACTTGTACCAAAAGACAATCTTTATTAAACTTGTTGCAAAATACCTTCTTCACCGGGAAGAGGTGCCTGGTTACCAGTTTCTAACAAAGGCTCTCTGACCCTCTTGGTCTGCATTGTGGGTCTCACTCCCATCTTGGGCCGCTCAGCCATTTTCTTCTTCAGGTTCTCTCGCCTGGCACGGGTTCTTTCAAGGAGTTTCTAAGTAGTCAATAAATCATGTGTTACTATACATTGCAATAAGTGTGTTAACTAGTAATAGCTCAAATTAAAAATGTTTGAATTTTATGTAGACTATACTAAGATTCACAATACCAGAAATTTATAGTGAAGGCTAACTAATCTACTATAATGCAACGTGATAGAAATATTCACAGTCTGGTTTTCTGGCAGGCTATCCTCTCCTGAAAGCAGAACAAACAAAATAAGTTATCTACACTGCCAAATATGTGTTTTTTCTGTCTACCTTCTTTTTCTCACTGTGATAACCCCTGATCTCCATACTTCGATTTCACCATTGCAATACCCACAGCTTCTCCCATTTTCAGCAAGTATCTATTAGATAAAAGGTAGCCCACGCTGTAGCCCATTCCAAGCTACCTTCTGGCTATCTGGCCAGTCAGTACACAATTGCAGATTATCTGAAGTTCTTCAGCCTACCAGACAGACAACAGCTGCAGCATTTTCTCTGCAGAGGCAACGGTTTGGGTCTCTTCACCTAGCCACAAACTTTCATGAAAATTGCAGAAGCAGTTAAGTTTGAGACACATACTCTTTTCTTAAAAAGAGGGGAAGCTAGCCAGTAGGTTCCAAAGTCCTGGTGATTAAATCTACTAGTGTCTCCTATTAGCTTGGCTTTCCAAGGAAAACAGGCTAAACAGACACAAGCAATGGCAAAATTTAAAAAAAAAAAAAAGGCTTCTATGGAGCTTGAAGTAGTCAGAAATGTTTGAAAGTAATTACTTTTTTTACTGGATTACCACATGACAGTCTTGACATGTCAAGTCCTGCTAGTAAATTTTTTTGACATGTTGCTAAAGGATATGGTGAAGTCACCTGATTGGCACTAACCCGTCAACAAAATAAACAGGATTGAAGTGGTTGCCAAGTGGTCATAAAAAATTCAACAAATCAAATGCGTGGCTGTTAATATTAGAAAAAAATTGTTGCTATTACACTTCCTAAATGAAAAGGTGAATTTCTCATCCTCAAGCTTAAATTTTAAGAACAGTAGACTGATATTATAAATAGTTGTCTTAATAAACAGGCTATTTATCAAAATATGTCTGTATACAGAAGAACATATAAAGAGATACCAATTAAGCTACCTAACAACATTCTCTGTCATTCCCTATCCATTAGAAATTTGAGTACTATGATTATATTCCATACAAAATAGCCATTTTAGCAAGTGTTCCACACTAGCAGAAAGTGATTCCTTATAGCATCCAAGTTTGAAATAGGTTGTTTGGTAGTTTTGTGGTTGGGTTTTTGTTTGGGTTGGGTTTTTTTTGGTTTTTTGTTTGTTTTGTTTGTTGTTGTTTTTTAAATATTGCATTCATAAATCATTATCACTCAGTTTGATCACATCTGAAGGATAATTAATTACTCCTTTGATCAAGCTTTAAGGTACTTTGAGACAAGAAATTGTGTGATCGAACTAATGGCCTTTAAAGGGAAGCATATAAACCGCACTTGTTTGGTGGCACATAAATTATTGTGAGAACCATGCCAGCCATTATCTGTCCTGTTGCACAGCAATTAAATACACATTTCACATTTTTAACTGTCTAAGGCTGAAGTCTCAAACAATGTTCCATTGTAGGGAAACACAGGACAAATAGAATGTTGATCTCAACAGTTTTTTGTGAAAGCAAAGATCAGCTTCTTTAACTTCCAAACTTCCACAGAAGATAAGGGTTTTTTTTTTTTTTTTTTTTGTGGGGGGGGGGGGGGAGGACACACAAAATTCCAGGAGTGCCTTTCAGTGCAAGTTGTGTCCACAAGTCAAGTTTCCTTATTTCAACCTCCAAAAGGCAGAGCTACAAAGTGCAGGTAATACCCACATAAATAAAATCTTCAAGGTTGTATAAATTAACTATCCTTCTTGCACAGAGTTGAGTGTAACTTCCACAACAGTATTCCTACAGTTCTGTTCAAATGCAGTCACATTCCTTTCTGTTTTGTTAGTTCAGTTAAAATGGAGTTTCAGTTATTACAAATAGGATGTCACTTCCCAAGAATGCAGGCCTCTGTTGTTGAACTCCAGCTCCTATTGGCTTTTTGTATCTCAAGTTTTCCATCCAATTGCTGTAATTCAAACTCTGCTATTACACATGATGAGTAAGCCAGTCACCAGAACTTGAGACTTACTTTTCAAGTTCATCAACAGGGTATTTGCTACAGGTACATTCTCCAAGTGTTCTGATGACAGCCAAAGTTTCACAGTAGGACATACCTATTTCATTATATCTAGGAATCTGAGAACCACTAAGTCACAGGTAAAGGATCACGGTTTGCTTTGCAAAAGCAGCCTCTAAAAATCAGAAAAGGCATTCCCACTTCGTCCCACTGTTGATGGGCAATCTTTCTTTTAAAAAAGTATGTTTTAAAGTACATATTTAGCAGCATTAGAGAAGATACTCAGGCCCACATGCAATTACAAGAATTTGTTCTAACTACCCTGCTTTACTAGCAGAATGCAGCAGAGGGAGAAAATTTATCCATGTCATTGAAGGAACAGTTAACTTCAAACTTCACATATGCAAATTTTCCTCTTTGATCATCCTCCATGCTAGGAAACCATATTTTGCTCTATGAATGTTAACAAGTACTTTAAAGTACAAAATAACCTGGACTATTTTTAACATTCTGTAGCATGAAACATAAAGCCTTTTGTCTGTTCATTGCAATCCTAAAAAAAATACCCATTGCACCATCTCCTCAGTGCATTCTGTATTAATAATTTGGTTGAGATTCAGAAGGTTATTAGTTTTTGCTTGTAAGATCAATCAAAAGAAACATTTCAGAACTGTCTAATTTGAAAGCATTCCACTGAGTCTTACACCAAGATTTATTTGAGCTTAAATTCAGTAAGACCAGGACAAAATTTTTTACCGTAAAGTCATCAGCAAACACTGAATTAACAGCATGCTTTGGCCAATTAAGGCTTGAATTATGCTGCTTTACATACTCAACACTTAAAATGCCTCACCAGTTACCTGCAAGTAACAGAGCACGGTAATTTGTAGACAAAGATTATCTGAAAATAGTTAAGCTAAGGAAAGGTTATATTGAAATTAAAAAAACCCAACAGAACATAAACACTTCATAGTAGGTGGTAAAAAGCTTCCATTTCAGAAAACTTTTTTTGAGAAAAGTTATATTGGTCAGATTTTTACAGGACCGTAGAATGTCCTCCACAGCATAAACATTCTTGACCTGTCTTCCCATTACAGAGAAAGAGGCTCTCTACAGCAACATTCTAGGCACTTCACAACACTAACATTTGAATGAAGTTTATTCTGAGGAGTGGCCCCACAGTTGGTCATAGCTTTTCAAAGTCAGTTATCTACAAGAAGGGCGTGTTGAGGTTGGAATATCTCCCAGTATGCAAAACCATTTTAAACTTGATTCAGTAGTCTGTACTTGAAGTTTATTTAAGACTAGTTGGATCATGTCACTTGCTACCAATTAAGGAAGGACAGTTTTAGATGTTTACATTTAGCAAGCCTTTACATTGGAGTAGGGTAAATCTGCCTTGGCATAACACATTTAGTAAATATGCTCAGATCAATGCCTTTTGCTCAGCTTTTTTTAATCAGATCTGTGCAGTCACCTTTTTTGGGCACTCAATTTATTTGAAGTATGTCAATTTGAGATACAGATTGTTTTCAAGGGGAGATTTCACCAATGTATTCGACTTGGATTTTTTTTAAAGAAGTTTAGGTTTTTGCTTAGGCAGGCTGTGGATTGAAGGCCATTTTTACTGCAATATTTCTCAAAGCATTCACAAGACAGCTCCACAGTTTTACATCTGTCACACATAAAATCAGAATACAGTACAGCATCTTTAAGAAACCTCCAACCTTCATACAGATTCAAATCGGTCAATTCCACATATTTTGTTACAATTTTGCCTCTATAAAACTCAAACACACAGAGGCAAATCCACCCTAACAACTGACTTCTTTTTTTTAAAAAAAAAAGAGGAACTGTGCCTGCCAATGAAAACGACCAATCCCAGGTAGCAATAACTTCAAATAGGACGCATTTTTAATCAGACGGTCACTACTTTGGGCAAACTTTCACGCTCGACCTTTAGATATGGCAAGCACGATGTGAGTCAATACCACTCCCATTAGCTTCCAGCCGAAAATCTTATCTGCCAGGCGCACATGAAAGGCCAACAGTAAAGCGCTAGGAAATGCAGTCAAGTATCAGCCCAGTTTAGAAAAGGTCCTCTCCTTCGCAAACCCTTGCACGAATAACCTCTGTCCTCTCCTGGACGAGAGCTGACGCCCCACAAATAGCTGGGCGGCTGCAATGTTGGAGGTAAGAGCAAGACGAGGGGACAGAGAGAGGTGGCAGGGAGACCTGTCTTCCCGTTACAGAGAAAGAGGCTCTCTACAAGCCCACGAACGCCCAGAATAATATAAGGAGGGACAGGGGGCGCTGACAGGCCTGAGCCAGAAGCCGGGGCTGAGAGAAACTATGCCGCCCCAAGAGGGTGGGCACAAGGAGCAGCTCCCCTGCGGCCCCCGACCGGCCTCTGCTGCCCTCGGTCGCTACGGCCCCTGCCACTGACAACTCGCCCCTTCCACAGCTCACGACGCGGGGGCCTGCCCACACCGTGCCCTCACCTCAGTGAACGGGTCCATCGCTGCTGCTGCTGCTGCTGCTGCTGCTGCTGCTGCCGCCGCCGCCGCCGCCCGCGCTCCGTCCGCTCCCTCAGGCAGAGCAGCAGAACCACCACCCCAACCGCTCCTCAGATTTGAATTTCAGCGCCCGTCTCAGCTGCGCATGCGTGTGGATGCGTGGACGCGTGGTCACGTGACACTCGGGGCGTGCGCCCCGCCCCTGTCCGAGGCGGACACCGACGGGGCGGGGGGGGTGGGAGGCGCGCGCGTGCGCACAACCTCCCGCCCCGTGGCTGGTGTTGATTGACAGGAGTGCTATCCAATCCGGCAGCAGCCTGCCCTGCTCTCACTCCCCTCACGGGCTGCCTGCCCTGTGAAGGAGGGAGCGGGGAGGGGGAAGGCGCTGTGGGGGTCTGATCTGGGCCGTACCGCTGCAGGGCTTCCCGGTGCGGTGCTCCGGGCCGGCTGTCCCTTTCCCGATTCCGGGAGCAGGCCTGGCTTCGGGTGCTGCACCCCCGAGCTCTGGGTCTGACCCCTGCCCGTGGTCGCGCTGCCCAGGGTTTCCGTGTGTTGGCGTGCAGGGAGCGCTTCCAGCCATGGTGGCCGTGGCACTTTCCCTTCCTCCTCCTCCTCCTCCTTCTCCTCCTCCTCCTCCTCAGCCCGGCCGGGCGCAAACTGTGATTTTTTTTTTAAAGAACATTGAAGCTTTTGCCTCCCTTGCAGGCAAGTAAAGCAATACTGCCTGGTTGACTCTCCTTGCTGCAGCTGCTGAGTAGGAGTGTCCCCTGAGCCCGTTTCATTTGAAGCTTCATTGTTCAGATGGCATTGACAGGAAAAATGTGATTTTAATGTTACTTTGCGAAGGGAGAGGATAGTTACCCCAGTGCAGGTGTGAAAGTCGCAGCCCCTTCTCATGGCTTTTATGTTTCTCCTTGGGTTACAGCCCATGGTCTCATCAAACCTCACCCACCAGTTGCTCCCCCTGTCCCCTCTCCATTTGACTTAATGTGCAAGTCCTAGTGATGCTGAACGGGCAGAGACCCATCGGGTACTCAGATCCAGTCCTTGCTATCCCAGCACCATCTCAAACTCCCTTCCCGTAAATGTGTTGAATGCAATCACAAATAGATCTGCTTTTTTTGTCTGCTGTTCCCTCCAGGAGGCTCCTATAGGCCTGACTGCCCAAATGACTAAACCTTGTCAAATTTGCAGTCTATCTATACATATTGGCACCCCTTTGTATCTTTTTCCTTGTATGCAAATAGGGTTTGTTATCTTGCATGAATGCCCTTCTTCCCTAGTGCTGTGCTTCTTGCCTCTTGGAATATTTATAGGCAGCAATCATTTCTTCTGACCTTTGCTTTGCCTTCCTAAACAAACCACGCTCTTCTAATTGTCTCTCATTAGAAAAATATTTCCAATGCCTTATTTGCAAACAGCATGGCATTAGCATGCAGCAGAACCTAAAAAATACAATCTCAAATAAACCTTTTCTGAAGAAATCATCAAGATTGGACACCCTGGCCAACAAATGTCTCTGCACTGTTCTCAGATAAACATGGGTTGGAGCAGCCTGAGGTCCAGTGTCAGAACTTGCTCACGCACCAGGCTGAAAATTGGGACTTGGCAGATGAGACTCATCACTCATTCATAATCTATGAGCCAGCCTGTACAGTGATAAGAAAGGACAGGCTTTATTTCCTTCAAGAGAAACTAGGTATAGCTATCACTGGGAAATAACAGAAACTTTCCTTTAATGGAGCCGTAGAGAATCAATGCAGGCAAATACCAGAAGATGAAACAGCCAATATGGAGCTCAAAGACATCAGCAGAAAATTAAAATAGAGAATTACCATTAAGTTTTTTCTTTCTCCTCCACTCTAAAAGAAGTCATGCACAATTTGAGCCCTTTCAATGTAACAGCAATTTAAACATACTTTCTGCTTTACGTGTGGATCTGTGAGATTTATACAGTGCAGCTCCAGCTGTCGGTGGTGCATTTCCAAACGTGGCTGTGTCCACTGCTGTGGTCATTCAAATGATATGGCATAGCGAATGATGCTTAGCCTGGGGCCCAGCCCCAATGGTGTTAGCTGCACTGCTCATATACATAATAATCTCATCTGCTATTTAATATTAAAAAAGAGGGAAATAATCATGCTTTATTCTGTAAAATAAATTTCTTGTAAAAAATATTTCTATAAAGTATATTCTGAAAAATGAAATTGAGATTCCTAGGAGGGTGTAACTGCTTAAAACATCAATGCAATGTGCATGTGACAAATGTCCATTCCTTTTGGTCTCTACAAAGCCAGTAATTTCTTCATCATCTTGATCCAGACTCAATGGGTCCCTGCTAAAAATAGATAGAATTCTTAGTTTCTTATCTTCTCAAGGGCCTTCCAGAAGAGCAATGAACAGTAAATGTATCTTATCGTTATATTGCTCCAAAGAGCCAAAGAAAGTCAGTCTTTTTCAGGAATGGTGCTATAAAATGGCTACAAGATACATTGCCTGTGTAATGGTGGGGGGTATGGCCTGTAGCAATGAAGTTTCCAGTCAGGGTTATTTTTTTCTTCATAAATTAATAAAACTATTTGGAACTTATGGAAAAAATCAACTGATGTTTCACAATCTGAAGGCATAAAAAAGAGAGGGAAAGAAAGGAATGCCATGTTGAAACCAGTCAAACAATGAGCCCGCTCTGCCCGCTGAACAGCGTTATATTTTATGCCAGCCTTTTGCATTCAAAAATTATGAATCATACCCTTCAGTGTCTCCTCACCCCACGTGATATGGTTTAAGATTTCTTCTTGCTAGGGGTAAGCTGATGAAAAGTAATCCCTTCTGTAACAATAAATAACAAAATACAAAGCACTTGGAGAATGGTTTTTGCTGGCTTGCAGTTTTCATGGGAATTGAGAGCATGGACACGTAAGCCAGTCATTTGTCTTTCAACCTGGCAAGAAAAACTTTTTTACTTTCCCAAGTTTTCCTTCAAAAAATTTTAAAGTATATTGACTGTTTTCAGGGGTTTATTTTCATTTTCAGAAGGTTATAGAAGTTTGCATTAGCACTTTAATGAGAGTGGAACACTTTTTAACTAATAAGGAGAGCACTAGCCAAAGCTTTTGTAGCTCTGGCTTCCTTACAATACCAATACAATGATAAATGTAAAATATTAAAGGTGAAAATGCTGATCCCAGTGTAGTCCACTACATAGCTCCATTCTGTAAGCCTCAGAGAATATTTCCTAAAACTTTATTTCTGCTGAGAAATTGAGTTCACAATTCTGATTCCAAAGGAAAGATGAGCAAGATGCTTCCTTAGATTCAAAGAAAAATCTCAGTAATTTAAATCTGTCATTTAGAGAAAAATACTATTTTCCAACTTGTAACTTCCTTATATTCACAGTTAAATAAATCTAAGTGAAAGTTGATGCTTGCCTGTCTTGCCCTTGCAAGCAGATTCAATCTACTGCGTGGTAATACAGTGCATTATAGTACAGTACATTGTAGTATTCCTTGTAGTTTAGGTTTACCTTCAAAAAGGCATGTTTTACCAGAAAATTCACTCTTCTGCTGATCAGTTGGAGAGCTGTCATGATTCTGATACTCATTTCACACTGGTGTGTATGATTGCACAGGATGCCATAGAGAGTCGAATCAACTGTACAGTCTAGTACACAGTGTTGTGCATCGTTATTTCTGGACTATCATCCCATTAGATTTAATTCTTCACAGTGACTTCAGACAAAGTGTTTAACTTGGGGGAAGAGGCAAGGAGACAGCCCTTGCAGAGCTTCTTGAGGACTGTGCCACCAGCACGGACATCCCTCTCCCCTAGCCTGCCATCTTTTTGCCCCCAGTGCATCCTGGAGGATGTATCGTGGCCGGTCTGACTCTCCATGCCTCAGTGCCTAAGATGAAGCCAGGCTGTAAGAGATGCCCTTCTTCACAAGCACCACACCAGGACCCATGTATAAGGGAATCCTGTACTACAGAAGAGCAGTAAGAATATATTATCCATCCTTTCCTCAGTAATGCTGAAATGAAGACCCTATTGTGCCCTCTGATCCCCTTGAATATCGTAGCATGTCAAGAGAAACTTGGCCGCAGAAAAGGCAATTTCATCCCCAGACAATGAATAGAAAGGCTGGCCCATAATAGGGCAAAACACAGCAGGTTTGATTAATCTGTATTTTCTGTTGCAAATACTACATAATCAGAAACATTTTGATGGGCAGCATTTAGGACCTGTTCTCTGTGGCAAGCCAAAGGTGATTATACTGCTTTTGTCAGCTCCTATGATAATCACAGAGGAAACTTAGGCTGACATTATCCAGTAAAGGAACATATTTATGTCAGGAATAAGACAGGTTTTGTGAGTAACTCAATGCGTGACATGGATTCGAATTAGCAATGCTCAGAGTGCAAGTCTCTCTTCTAGTTGCTCGAGTAGGAAATTGATAACCAGCTCAACCAGACTAAAGGAATGTGAGACCCCATAGCCATTACAGACCAACTTTCAGCTGGGACTGTGCTTTACCATACCAAAAGGCTGCATTTATTAATCTGCCTTGGTAACTGTTGTTGTGGGGAAAATCCCATAAACTGGACATTTGCTGGGGGAAAATATGCTACATTTTCAGAAGGTACAGAATGAATTTCAAATGGTGTGAATTTTATTTATTCTCTCCCTTGTCCTTTGCAAAATATGGGAGGTTCTCAAGAAAACACTGGCTCACTGAAGACACCATTTATATTAAAGGCTGGAAAAGCACACCATCATTTATATTCTACTCTAAATTAACACATCATGACACTGATGGATTAGTGTTAACTGTTGTCAGAGCTGACATGCACCATCTCATATGAGGAGCAACTGAGGGAAAATAACACAGAAATCAAAGCTGGAGGGAAAAGTAAAAACATTATGGAGAAAAAGAATGAAAAAAAGAGAAGAACAGAGAATGGCAGTTTATAAGGGAGAATAACAAAGAAAACAGGTGAAAAACGAGAAAATACATTAAAATGGAAAAATAGTGAAACAGGGAATGAGACAAAACTCATATCTCATTAACAAGAGACAGTTGTCAAGTGGACTCAGTTTCAGAAAAAATCTCTGGGTGGTTGAACTCTGCATTTTAACAAGGCTGTGGGAGTTAAGAAACATTTGCCTGTCATGCACTCTGAAAAGATTTATTGTGTTCACAGTTTTCTTATTATAATATTGCATTTGTATCACTAAATCATGGAAAGTTTCTCAGGACCTTTCATTTAGGTCTCCTGACTGATTTACACAAGAGAAAGGGAATTAAACTTCTTTCTTTTGTGTCTCAGTTATAAAATACCCTCTTTTCTTTCTTTATCCATATAGTACAGCTGTACCATTTGCTGACACAAAAATTCTGAAATGAAGCAAAGGGCCTGAGAGTACTTAAATGCCATTATGTTAATTTAGACCATAATGTTAATTTACAGTACCTGAGACTTGCTTGCAACTCTGCAGTGTAATACAAATGGAGTAATTGCATAATCACATCAGCAATTTCACCAGCCAAATAGCATCACATTTTATATTCTTGAAATAATTTTCTGAAAGATGGAAAAAGTAGGAGATTCTTGTTGAAAAAAACATTTTTCACCAAAAAAAAAGTTCTATCAGTTGTGGTTCCTTTTTTTGAAGACTCAGTATGCTGTGAGCTCAACAGGTGAGAGTTTTCTGACATCAATCTTGCCATCTTGTTCTCATATTTTAAATAAATAAATGAAACTATAGGACACATAAAATAAATCATAAATGATGCATAAGGAAGGCCAAGAATGTTACCTACAATATTACCTTGAAGTTTTTAAAACTAAAGTATGTGCTCCAAGTTTAGCATAGCCTATATGCTTTGCTAAACAAGGAAGGACCTAAGGATATGAAATGGGTTTTGCATGCGTTCATGAATATTTTTTTCCTCTTTACTTTCCATGTGATTCCTCTGAAAGAAATATGTAACGTGAAATCTTTTCTGCAATAGTGCCATGTCTACACTAGAGGGTGCTACTGAGACAGGAGTTAGGCTGATCAGTGTTTTGCTTTGGAAATCTCTTTTTCAGTATTTGCAAAAAAATGCACATCTGAATTAAGAAGAAGCTGTTTTTAGAGGAAGAAATTCTACTGAAATTTGAACAAACACAATTAAAATGTAACAGTGATGATATTTTCCACACACGTACCCATAAGGTACACTGGTAGTACAGTCATCTTCAGTAGAAACTACATATATAATTACACTGAGGCTGTGTTAGAGGTGAGTAAATATCCCTAATATTTCAGTCTGCTTTTGCTTAAAAAACTATTATGACATGGAAAAAGATTAACTAAAGGAATATGAAAATAAGATCATGGCTCATTGTTAATGAGAGGGACAGAAACCTCTGATGGAGTAAAACATAAAGTAGCAGTCTACAATACAAATACAGTCCCACTGAACATCTCGGTGTGATATGATGGAAGGTTGCCTCACCTTGCAATAAAACACAAAAGAAGGCAAAGGGAATGGAAATGGCCAAGAGATTATTTTAAATAATTCTTCCCTCATTCTTCCAGTGGTGGTGAGGATTGTCAGAGCCCTGAACATGTCGCTTCACATCTCCAGGGCCTTTGGCTGCCTGGAGTCAGAGCCCACATGGAGATGGTGGAGGTCTTGGGCCTGGAGAGAGCTGCTGCTCTCTGACAATGGTTTGCAAGTGGCTTGGTATGGACAGCTTGTCTTCTTAAATGTCTAATCCAAAAATCTCTTTTGAACTCAGCAGATCTGTAAGAAGGCAGATGGTGTGTGCCCTGCACTATTCCCCACTAGGGGACTCTGGAGCGCCAACTCTGTGACTCTAGTAGCACCGTGATAAAGTGGTACCCAGGGAATCTCCAAAACCAGACATGAGATGGAGGACAATAAATTGTGAAAAGAACTCTGTCTTGGCTTATGCATCTCCCAAGCTTGAACACTATTTCCATCAGCCGAATATGTCACTGGTACCACTTGAAGGGGATTATTCACCATGGAGTAAATAAAATAGCCCCAGCTGTTTTATAGCCCCATGTAACCCTACAAACTATGCAGGAACCTGCAAGGTAAAGCTAGATAGCAGCACCAGGCATGTACTTGGAAAGTGGAAAAAGAGAGTGGGCTTACACCTTGGGTTCTGCACCTCATTGAGTCCAGTGCTTCTCCTTGAGAACGGGACTTATCAGAAGACCACCTTTTCCAGGCCAGGCAAAGCCCCTTCTGCTCTACAGACCCTGTCCGAAGTGAGAGGATCTGGATGTGCCATGAAATGAAATGCTTTGATGAAGAAGTAAATCGTCACTCTTTCCCCAGCTGTTGGGTCTTTGCCCACTGAGGTCAACTGCGAAGGGTCCCCTGCTCCCAGCGCTGGGGCTCCAGTTCTAGGAGAGCACTGGCCCCAGCGTGAGCGTGAAGTCTCTTTCTCGAAAGCACGATGTAGTCATACCTGTTAGTGCACAAGCTGCATCTTGTAAAATGCTGCTAAGACGGTGTTTTGTGTTGCTTGGATATCCCCTTTTCATTTTTTAAGTCTGTTGTACAGCCTGGACCAGGGGATCGGGTAGGGAGTGTGGAAGAGGAAGGGATAAGGAAATGAATGGCAGTAGGGAGAAGAACATTGTGCTCTTCTCAGGTTGATTAAGAAACAAGTAAAGTCCCCACCTGATCAGCCAAAAGGGGCAATGCATTACTATGAAAACATTTGCTTTTCATCTGAAATTATCCCAGCACCACAGGAGAGCTGGCAGACTTCAAAAGGCCCAAAGACAAAGTACTAACATTTTAAAAATTCTTATCGTTTGGGGGGAGATTGTCGTTAGCCCTGTGCTGCCTGGCCGGTATTTGTGTTGCCACAGCAAAGTATCTGTGACTCATCTGCAGGTGTTTGCGGTTCGGCAGGCAGCCTGCGCCTGGGCTGCCTGCCAGTCCTGCCTGCCAGTCCTGCCTGCCACCGCCAAAGGCAACATCCTGCCTTTCTCAGAGGGACCCCTGTAGTGACAAGGCATTGCTGCCGAAGTGGGCAGATGGTTAAAGAGGAAAGGTCACGAGGGGTGTATTGATCCTCCAGTCCATCCTATCAGCGGGTGCATGCTTGACTGCGGCTAATGTTTGTCTACAACCCAGTACTCTGCCATAGGAAAGCAGCCTGGTTTTTTCTTAGTGGGTATAAGTGCATTTGTGAGTGTACAATAGACATCTCTGATTTTTTTCCCCCATACGATACCAGGACAAGAGTCAGCTATGTTTGTAGGTTCACATCACGAGGATCTTACGTTGCTTTCACTTCTCTGAACTTTACTGCAAGGTTTGCCTGCATTTTGTTTCCCCTTGTTGGGCTGGGTTTACGGTATTGAGCCTTGTTAGCATAAAGTGGGAACAACTTCAATGGATAAATCAATCCAAATACTGGAGCTGTATCAAGTTGTGCTCTTCAAGGCATCTTAAAATAGCAGTCCCATTGAATAAGACTGTGTGAGTAAGCAGCTCCCACAGGCGTGTGCTGCCTTTGCTGTGTACTAGAAACGTAGGACCCAGCTGGAATCAGACAGCAACGTTAGGCATTTCAGAAGGAGTTTCTAGAAAGAAAATGTCTGGAAGGATGGTCAGTTGGAGTCACTTGGTCAATTAAAATTGTTCACTCAGAAGATATTCAGCCAGCTAAGAGTCATTAAGTCGGGGAGGGGAGGCTAACCTTGCTGCTCTGGTGGCCCTGAAGCTGTGCATAGTTAGTTAAGGATTCTCATTCTGAGCTTTCCTAGTTCCTCAGGGATTCTCTCTTGTCACCACAGAGAAATGGAAGAAAGATGTTGGTGCGGATATGGGGGAGGAACCAAATAAAACTGACAGTAAAACGAGTGTGTGTACAATATGTATATGCATATTTAAAATCCAAATGCACATATATACATATATACTTATATATACACGTGTGTTTGAATTTTGCAGTGTAGCATGTGACAGATATAAAGATCAATAAGATGTATCACTGCTCCAGACTGTACATGCTGCAGAGCTTATTGATGCTAATATTCCTGTAAAGATACTCTCATGTATGCAAGACATTGCATTATTTTTGAGCGGGTGAATATGAAATTATCTCTGAAGGCATGACCAGGTAAATCTGAAATTATGTCTGGAAGTAATGTTATGTTGAAGCTGAAATAGAAGATGCGTGTCAGCTTTAATTCTGTCTCCTAATAATGGATAAGTGATACTAAGATATAGATCTATTTATATTGTGGAACTGTATTATTTAAGCTGTATTCCACAGTGTGGCTCATGTAAACCTTACCAGTTGTCCCCGTGTCCTCTCACCTCACTACAATGTGATCCGTGCCAGCTGCACTGACAGCCTCCAGGAATTTTTTTATGACGGAGTAGCTTGGCTTTTTCCCACTGTCCATCCAGACAGACTTGCAAGCTAAGACACCTTTGAGTTCAGAACTGTTAGATGTACATTAAATAAATATATAGTATTTTTTATATAAGCATTGAGATGCTTAGTAATGTTTTTCTTGACTGAGCTTTCCATGTGATGCTTTTAATCAACAAATGTGACAAAGCTTGCTGAGAGCCAAAGCAGAAAATGGGCAGGTGGCCTTTCAGCATCCCTCCTCTATGCCTTCTGCTATTGCCTTTGGTGTCCTCCTGCTACAGCCAGGAGCTAACATGACCTAATAAAACCTTCAAGCCACCCTGCAAAGGAAAGAGGCTAGCAGGAAAAGACAAAAAAAGGTGGAGGCATCAGATTCAGAGGTGACTGAATGTCCAAGCGCTGGGTGAAAAAGGACCCACAGACACCAGGGAGAAGAGGGCAGGAGATGAGGAACGTGGAGAGGAGGCATCCATGGGAGGGAGCACGGAGAGGGGGATAGATGGGTAAAATACACATCAAAAGCTGGAGTTACCTATTCCATTGCTATGGCTTCCAAGCATATATAAAGTATCATCTCTAAGAAGAGAATTTAGGGTCTACAGAGCAAAACCATTGGGGTGTTACAGTAAAATGGTACACTGACTTTAAATTTGTAGCATTGTAGCAGCCATCTATCATTTCTTCATCTGCTGTGCTAATTGTTTGCAGTACTTGAACCGACTCACTGTTTTGTTTTTTGTTTTTTTCTATAATTACCATGTATCACAAGCAAACTAACCCATTAGTCATAGCTTTGTCTTTCTAAATTTAAATGTTTATTCAGTTCCTGCAATTTGAGATTTGGAGACAAGCCTGCGGGTTCTAGATACAACAGAGTTAGCCAAGTACTTTAGAGGGTATTTTACGTTAAACTTAGACATGTTGACAGAGCATATCTTCTCTGTTCCTCAAAGAATTCAAGTTAAAAGGGACATCAAATTTGTCAGCTAGGTAGAAGTGTGTTTCAGCACTAGCTTTTCATTAGCAGACCAAGAAAAATGACACCTCAGTCTTTTCATAGCTGGTCTTAAGAGTGCCTGTCTTTGTGTGTAAGACAGTAGTAAATAAAATGAAAATATGTGCTTTAAACTCCTTTTTTTTTTTTTAAATTATTGCCTCTGAAGAGTGATATGAAAGCAGACAGCACTATGTGATCAGCATCTGCTCAGTCGTATGACTACATCCATGCAAGTCTCTGTAAGAAAGATTCATGAAGTTCAATAAAACTTTTCCAGGTAGGACACAGAAGGGGGTTCTCAGAAGCATCAACGAGCTGTGATCTGTGGACTTGCCATCCCTGACACGTGATGATACAGACAGATATACCTTATAGGATGATGTTACGGAGAAATCTATGTGTACAGTGCATTGCAGGTATGAATTTATTGATGGGAAGGAACGCGGCAGACATTTAAGCTATTCAACCTAAGCAGCGCGCAGCTTGCCAACTCTCCTCTCTCTGGCAGATCACTACATTCACATAGAATCATAGAGGCTGGAAGAGACCTTAAAGATCATCAAGTCCAAGCGTTAACCTAGCACTGCCAAGTTATCACTAAACCATGTCCCTCAGCCCCACATCTACAGGCGTTTGGAATCCCTCCAGGGATGGTGACTCAACCGCTTCCCTGGGCAGCTTGTTCCAGTGCTTGATAATCCTTTCAGTGAAGAAATGTTTCCTCATATCCAATCTAAACTTCTCCTGGCACAACTCAAGGCCGTTTCCTTGTGTCCTATCTGTTGTTACTTGGGAGAAGAGACCGACCCCCACCTCTCTACAACCTCCTTAATGTATGTTGAGCACTATTGTGCTGTTGAGTCTATAAAGTCTATCTTCCACTTTAAATTCTATTTATCGCTTATCAAGCACAATTCTTGATTACTAAAACCAGTTATTGACCCAAACTGTTGCTCTGATGGAATTCCTCCACTCTCTTTAGCAAGAAGCGACAGCTCCTCGTCGTGCTCTCCCAGGGTGGCACATACCCTGCTGGGCACCCTCGTCCCATGCAGCCCTTTCTCTGCCTGCCTCAGGCCCAGCTGGCGATTATCAATCATACCAATTATTACCAGTTACAGCAACGATGACAGTCCGTCACTATCCGTGTACTGCAACACAGTGGCTGGATTCAGTGCAGGTTACTCCTGCTAGACTCCTGCAAAGCATGATGCTGAAAACCCGTCGATGTTGCCGGCGTCTCACGCCAAGCCGTGCCGGTGTGACAAAGCGGGCGATGTTTTTGGCTGCAGCTGGGCGCCCGCCCCGCCGGCCGCCATCCCAGGACACCGGCAGGGCCGCCCCGCCACCGCCCCGCTCCCCGTACTACAGCTCCCAGGATGCACCTCGTCCCCCCGCCCTGGCCGCGCCAGCGCTCGGGCGCCGCAAGGCATGCCGGGACTTGTAGTCTGCAGGGCCGGGCGGGCGCCCCGCTCCTGCCTGCCGGGCCGGGGCCAGCCGGGCTCCCTCGGCCGCGGCGGGGCCGGGCTGGCTTCGGTGAGGCGTCGAGGCCGGCGCAGCCCGCGCCGCGCCCGGCGTCGGTCGCTGCCCGCCTGCCTCCCTCTCCGCCTCCCCTCAGGGCTCCCCGCCCAGGAGGCGGGAGCCCGCCGCCCGCCCCGACCGAGCCCGCCGCGCAGGGGGGAAGCCAGCGGGGCAGAGCGGCGGGGCTGCCCGGCGCAGCACCATGCTGGAGTCCATCCGTGTCACCGGTGAGTACCGCCCCGGGCCCCCAGCCGCTCCTGGGGCGGCAGCCTGAGGCGGGGCCGGGCTCCGGCTGCGCCTCCGGGGCGGCTGGGGCGTTACCGGCTTGGCGAGGGGCGGCGGGAGGAGGGAAAGGTGGCGCCGCTTTTCCCGCGGCCCCCCGGCGCTCTCCACAGCGCCCAGGCAGCGCCCGCGGCTCCGGCTCCCACAGCTGCTACCGCGCGGGAAAAAAATCACCCGAGGAGGCGCCGAGGGGTTTCCATGAGCGTACCTGCTCCGTGGGGACGAGGGGAAGGTGCTTCGCACCTGCCTGTCTTGAGGAAAGGTGGGGAAGCAGGAATCCCGTCGGCGGGTACATGTCCCCTTCCAGTGACACTGGGGAGTGGGGAGGTGACACCTGCCCGCCTTTCAATAGAGCGAGGGACAGGAGGTGCAAACAAAAATGCTAATAAAAATATTGCTGATTACGTCTGTGTCTTTCAGTCTTTGGCTCTCCTCTTTGCCGTATTTTCAGAGAACTTTACAAATCTTTATAATATGTGTATAATATATGGGAGTTATGCTTTTTAGAACAGCATCTCCAGGAGAACCAAGGAACACAGATTGACATGGAACTGACAGAGGTCCAACAGCATGAAATATGTTGTCATGGTGCTTATGTTGGGAGGAAAACCTAATTTTACTGTGAAAATGAAGCTGAAATTAAACTACTATCAATATCTATATATGGCAACAAATCTGGTGAGGGGTCTGGAGAACATGTCTTATGAGGAGCAGCTGAAAGAATTAGGATTGTTTAGTCTGGAGAAGAGAAGGTTGAGCAGAGACCTTATTGCCCTCTACAACTACCTGAAAGGAGGTTGTAGTGAGATGGGAGCTGGTCTCTTCTCCCAAGTAACTAGCGATAGGACAAGAGGAAATGGATTCAAGTTGCACCAGGGGAGGTTTAGGCTGGACATTAGGAAAAAATTTTTCACTGAAAAAGTTATCAAACATTGGAACAGGCTGCCCAGGGAGGTGGTTTGAGTCACCATCCCTAGATGCGTTTAAAAGTCGTGTAGATGTGGTGCTCAGAGACATGGTTTAGTGGCAGACCTGGTAGAGTAGGGTCAATGGTTGGACTAGATGATCTTAAAGGTCTTTTCCAACCTAAATGATTCTATGACTCTAGAACAACCTGTAGTATGACTATATAACCATAATGTGGAATGGTTTTGTGTGGTATCAAAAAGTTTTACCGTCAGTGTGGTATGTAGGAAAACCTGCAATACGGTTGCTTCTGCAAAAGAAATTTTTCACTAATATGTTTTCCTCGTTTAAATTTGATGTCATTTCATGTGTCATTTCTTCAGCTGCTTCAAGCCAATGTCATTTTGTCATGGGGAAATCTGTCTAGAATAGATCTGGCGGAGATGTCTTAGTGTCCCCTCATACAATACTGCTACAATCATAATTAAGATTTCTTACAGCTACTCCTCTGTGTAGTGTATGTGCCATTCCATCTGTGCATGGATAGGAGTAGGGTGTTACTTCTGGTAACGTGTATAGAAATAAAGTTCATGGATCTAGACAGAGATGTACAACAGCAACTGTAATGTCAAAGGATTAAGATTTCTTAGAAGAAAGATAGTTATTTTGGGTCCATAGCCCTCAATCAACTATTCCTGAACACACCTGTGCTGCAGCAGAGCGAGCTAGACATCTGCTTGGGTGGAAGTTTCATCCTGTGCAGGCCTGTCTATAAATCAGTTGTGTGATTATATCCTGAGTCTATTAAATCAATGGGAGTTTTTTACTTGATTTCATTAGGGCCAAGTCTTCACTTTTACTGATTATTACTGTGCTCATATAATTTAATTTGAAGAACCTAAATTTGGAGTCAGTTACATAATACCATATTTCAGTGTAGAAACATGCATTCAAGAAACTGCTTGCAAGTCAGTTCATACTTTTTTTTTAAGGTAGAAAGACTACATCTTAAGTATCATTGCAATTTTAAAGAAGAACAACTTCATAGTCTAAAATCATGCCAATGAATCCTGTAAATGCTGGATATATAGGAGAGTTATTTACAAACACTGGCGGTTAATGAATCAGACATACAAGTGGGCTCTTGGTTTTGGAGCTCAGAATTAAAATTGAATGACAGATACGCTATTACAGGAGGAAAGCAAATGCATGGATATTTTGGAAGAAAAAAATTCTTAGGTTACATGTCAAACTTCCCAACATCATATGGGCTCTAGTTAATTACGAACTTGCTGTGAAAATAGAAAATAGCTGAGCACCACTCTTTTTACAGGAGTACACTGACTAATTCTACAGCAGTCATTATAGACAGGGCTTCTAGTGCTGTTTAGTTCAAGTTGCCTGACACTTTGGGTTCAAAACTTGAGTGTTTGTAAAACTTAGAGGTGTTTATAGTGGTGATGAAATATACTACAGGATTCTGCTCAGATTCTGTTACTCCACAAACATACGCCTGTAGGTATTTGAGAGGCAGTGGAACATTACAGATTCATACATAACGCTCTGCATTGCCCGCTTGTTGCAGAATTTTCTTTCTACGACCCTTTCAGAGGGCTAGAGCTCATAAACTACAAATAGTTGTTAATCTACTCATATTACCCGATTATGGAAGATAAAAAATTTCTTTGTAATGTAGTTGTACATTTGCAAAATGTGTCAGAGGAGGACTCTTGTCACATCCATACATTTTCTTCTCATCTTTCAGTTTCAAACATCACTGTTTTCTTATTACTTGTAGACAGATCACATACATTATTTGCATTTCTACAAATCTGAAAATTCAAGTCAAGCTATTTGTTTCTGATTTTGAACAAATTCAAGTGTATTCTAAGATGGTAATGCTCAACGGAAAACCAAAAGCAGTGGCTCAGATCATTACATTCCTAGGATAAGAGAAACTGCTCCAAGAACATCTTTGCTAAGCACCTTAAGAATAGTACATACAGTTCAGAAAGGGTTTGTCCATTATGCATATATAACCTGAGTGACAGCTGCTCAAAAACCACAGGAGCTCTCTGCTTTTTTAGAGCAAGGTTAGCTGGGCAGAGAGAGATCTGTACCCACAAATATCTATCATTATTAGCCTCATTCCACCTACGGAACAGGTATTTAAGAAGCTGCTTGGATAGTAGCTACCGAATAGCCTAGAGGAAGATTTTTCTACAACACTCCCCAAAGTCTGGAAAAATTCTTACATTGGGCTTTTACTACACGTATTATTAATATAATAAAAGATTTGCTCAATAAATCAGTTTCTAAAGGATGGAAACCAATAATGTAACCTAGTTCCCAAATTTAACATAAAATCTAATATTTTTTTCTAACGAATAACCTCTGACAAGATTAGGCAATGTCTGCGATGCTACAAGATTCAAAGCTAGCAACTGGGGTACAACTTAGACATGGAAAGTATTTTGTGTGGAATTATAATAAGATTTGTGGTTCCCACATATCCTCTGTTAGCAGTTTTGGGGTGCATTCCTTCTCCAGTACTGCTGTGACACGGGACTAGCTGCATGTATATAAATAAAGTTACACAGGAGTAAAACTCCTCTGTTGACAAAATCGAGCCTGTAGTATTTTGTATTGTTCTGTGACGCATGGTATGTTTGTATCTGTAGAAAGAAGTAAGTCCAGTATTGCAGATACCTTGAAAACAATTGGATTTTGGCTAGTGCATGACCCTCTTTGTCTCATGGGAGATCCTTTATGCAGATGGGGGCAGTTGCCTCTGTCTGTCTGCTCTGCAAACCCACCTGATGGGGTAGCAGAAACCAAACACAGTGACTCCAAAGAGGGGCAGAACTCTACTCTCCCCCAAGACAGATGAAATTTCCATTGAACAGGAGGGTTTTCTATCCTTTGGTGCCCTAATGATGCCAAAATGGGGACAGGCAGCTCTTCTGCCCCCTCATCATCACCTTCCACTCCAAACCTGGCAGATTGTTTCATTTAGTAATTCAGCAGTGTCTCTACAACCTATGTTTTTATTACCGTGTTGTTGCAGAGAGGAACACAATATAAATAAAGGGAAGTAAACATGATGGGAAATCTTTTGGGCAGAGACTATGCTAGTTTTCTTGTGTGGTTTTTTTTTGTTTTTTTGGTTTTATTTTTTAATTGTTGAAGGACTTGGGGCTTTGTGATTTTGAGTGTGTGGAAGCGAGAGCAATGAAGAGAATCGTACATAAATTACATTTTGAGGGAGGTTCTTAAAGGTAACTGGAGGCTTGGGCATGTGTTCTTTGACAGTTTTCTGTCTTCTGCAAAAACTGAAATATGTAAAGTCAGGAAATTCAGATTTGTACTTCTCAGAACACACGTAACATGGATGAGATACAAAAGATAAAACCTATATTATATGTAGCGTGATATGCAGGATACACTTATGCCCCAGTACTGGGATTTTTAATTTGCCTTTTTCAGACCGTTTAGAAGTAATCTGTTGACATCTGTCCTAGGGTATCCAGAGTTTAAAAGCTGGAAATCACTGGTAGCCAATCTCTGGAATTAATGTGGGTTGATAATCCATTCTCTGACTGGCTACTTTACAGCAATATGATATCTTGGTACTTTTTGAAACACTGAAACGTGTTTTCAGAACACTGACTGTGCAATGAATTGGTTTTATATTCAGAGTACTAGACCTCTGTTTCAACTACCAGGCATTGCTAATCCTTGGAAGCTCTTAGATATAGTTTAGTAAACGGAGTTTCCTAGAAGACAGCATATTTTTAGTTTGGTTGATGCTGTCTGACTTACAGATGTTAATGAGTTTAAAATATCTATTACAGATTAAACAAACGTACTGGAGAAAGAACTTTAAAATTTGATATTTTGCAACATGATTTTGATGTCTCAAATATTATTTTCTAGTTTATTTTGTAAAATAATGATGTTCAGAAGACCAACCCAGAAATTTAGAACGGCAGTTAAATGACTTTCGTGAAAACTACAGTGTTACCTAATATAATCTTTCAAATCTGCTGGATTATCTGTTGACTCTAGGTTTCCAGCACACATATGCATCTAACAGTACCCTTCTTTAGTCAGAAGAAAATTAAGGACATCCACACTTAGTTTGGCAGCTGAAAAATCACTTTGCTATGAGATTGCATGTGTAAAGTAACTACAGATTTGGGGACAACTATTTTTGATATCAGCCATGTGCATTTGAAACCTGCCAGTGCATGTTCGGCACTCAACCACCATTTGTGACACTTGCAGGGGAATTATGACTTGTGATGTTCAGAAGTTATCTAGTTATGAATGCATTTATTACTGGCCAGCTATGAAAGCTTACTGTCATGAGTTTTTGGTATTGGATCGACAGGCGAGCTTGTGGGGGATTTTTTTTTTTTTAAGGTCATTTTGAGTTGTTTCTTTGAATGCTGTTTGTTTTGTTTTCTTTTCTGTTTATCAGTTCTTAGATACACATATGGTATTAATTCAAAGTATTCCCTGTGTAGGAGCAATTTAATGCTTCTCTGCTCTTTGTGGCTTTTGAGAATTGATTAGTAGAGAAGGTGAAGCATTACCACCGCTAGCATTACGTTATTGTCTCTTGTGTGTATTTTAAGAAGTAGTTCTTGCATTTCCAACTTCAATTTTGTCTACACAAGGAAACTCATATGCTTAGAAATGTAATATTTCTGTGTTCAGACATTCTGGAAACCTTGCTTTTCATTTATCCTTCTTAAAAGTAAGGATTCTCATACTTTAACACTTGGTACAGGCCTGAAGTCAGTCTTAAATACTTGCCAGGAAATATGTGCGAGCTGTCATCTTATTCTGTTGTGCAAAAAACATGCCTCATTTTATAGCAGTTGTTTGTAGATAGCTACACACATAAATGAACGCCCACTGCACAGTATCCTGGCTGCACATCTGATGTTGTTTTCCTTGTGATGGCAGCTGTGGTTCCTCAAAACTACAGCTCATGGTAAAGCAAGAAGATAAGCCAGGTAGGCAGGCTGTCACCTGTGTGATGAGAATGGTCTGACAGAATGTGAACAAGAATGCCAAGGAGGGTGTCGCTGCACCAAGCATAGAAAGAAGATTGGCTGGCTTGGTGCACAACAAAACTGAGCATGCATAAGGTACGCATGCTTTAGTGGAGGAGAATAGTGCTTCTACCTCTCTCTTTCCAGTGAAGAAAACACCCGGGCTGCAGATTTCCCATCGTATGTTCATGCAAATAGGACCTCTGTCTTTTTTGCTTTTTAGAACAGCAGCTCCAGGAGAGCCAAGGAACACAGATTGACATGGAACTGACAGAGGTCCAACAGCATGAAATATGTTGTCATGGTGCTTATGTTGGGAGGAAAACCTAATTTTACTGTGAAAATGAAGCTGAAATTAAACTATCAATTTTTTTCCCCTTGGAGGCATTTAATGATCTCTTGCTAATGTTCCATTCAGAGTATAATTACTGTATGTAAAGTAATTACTGCTCAGCTATGTATAACTGTGGGATGAAGCACAAATCCCCTTTGCCGGCTTTAACCAAGCTCCGGCCACATCTCCTGTTCATTTTAGGTGCAGAAGTAGAAAGCATTTCTCTGTGGTGGGATTTATTTGTCCCCTTACTTTTGGCTCACCTAATGTTCTAGGATGAACTGGTTTGCGAGAGAAGGGGATCGTTAGAGCCAGTGGAGAGGTCACTTCTCTCTACCAAGTCAGCACAAATGTTAAATAGTTTTAATTCTCAATGGTTTTTCCATGCGGCTGCTCTGCACCAGGGACCTGTCTCCCCTGAAGACTATACCAGGGGTCAGAGCAAGGAAGGAGGGTTCCTTCACTAAAGGAACCTTACTCACTTTTTGCATTCAGTTTAGTTTACAATGTTTCTTCTTAAGTGTTTCCTTAAAGCCAGCTGTTACTGTAGAACAATTTTGAATAGATCAAATGACAGTGTTGTCTGAAGGATTCTGAGGGGTGTGTTTGTAACCAGCTGATCTCTCTTCTCTCTCCTCTTTAAATATAGCTTACCGTCTGTGTTAAAAAGGAATATGTGAAACTGAAGTCTTCTAAACTTACATTACTATTCATACGGTGTTGTAAATTGTTGACAGTGGCTGGCCCATTCCAATGTTCTCATCCTTTCCAAGAGTAAATTCTGCAAGTCAGATTTTGCAGATGAGACCACACCAGATTGCTTATATCACTGTGGGATCCCTGTGGGACTTCACTGTAAATACTGCTCATATACTTCTATACAAGTTTCCTATTTTCTAAGTTATTCTTTATCCATACAGAAAGCCTTCCTTGCATGATAAAGATCAATCAGATTTTGTTAAAAAATAAAAAATTGTTAATGTAAACATTCATAAAGTCCTGCACAGAGTCTTGTTTTAAAAAAGTTAGTCCTTAGCTGCAAACAGTGCACTCGTGCATGGAAATGCAACCATAAAATACTTGTTTAGCTGGATCTTACAAGTCACAGTCTAATTGTTCAAAAGCAATACACACACACAATTCTCCCATATGTTGAGAAGTCAAGATTAACTTGATGTGACTGTAATTAAGGCAAGTTCTGTGTTTCGTTTCTGTTGCAGTTTTGAGTCCTTAAGGTTAGTATTGCTGTGTGAAACAATCAAATTTATCCTCAGCTTTTTTTTTTCCCCCCTCCTCAATGCAGAAAAACTTCACTGGCCTAAGACAGAGCTTTCTAAGAAATCAGTCCTGAGTCCGGAAGAACATAAGCTGAACATTAATAACGAAAACAGCCTCCAGCACCCACCTTCTGGGATCCTTAAGGACATTTTCACAACAGGAACCAGTAGCTATAATGTCCTTCTGCAGAGCAAAGAGGAGAAAAAACACCATGCTCAAAAGCAGTCATCTGCTCACCACAAGAAACACAGAAAAACTGCAAAGTGTTCTACCACCTTGCGAAACAATGAGCACCGCAAAATCAAAGTCTCGCTACCCTTGCTCAGCAGTGGATGGTACTGCACAAACAGACAGCCCTCCATCATTGTCACTAGCCCAGTGTCTACTAGCATGAAGTTTACAAACAGTATTTCAGTTGCAGGGAGCAGCATAGGACTGCCATCTCGACCCAGAAGTAGAACTAAGAGGCATTTTAATCTAACAAAGCCAAAACAATCCCAGTCCTCAAAAAGCCATGGAGAAGAAGGTGATGTCTCTGGCCGAAAACTCTGTTTACTGACTGCAATCAAGCCTTCCAATGTGGAGAAAGAGAAGATGAAATTCTTCAATTCAGATTTCACATACAATCCTCAGTTTGAATATGCAAACCCTGCTCTGCCAAACGTGTTAGCTAAGCACAGCCATGCATCTGACAGATTTCTTAAGCAGGTATAGTTACTTTTTTCCTACATCTATTAAGGTGGTATTTGGCTTTGTTTGTAGCAAGCTGTTTCTCCTTATCATGCTTCCCTACTGTTTGAAAAATGCAAAGATGAGAATACAACAGTAGAACTGAAAGAAAATCCTTTTTGATTAAAAAGTGAAATCCTTCCTAGTATTTACAGGATTCTATAGGATAAATGCACAGTTCCTTACAGATGGGTTTACACGAAACATAATTTAAGGCAAGAAAGCTTTTTAGGTAATGAAGCAGAGTCCAATACAGGAAAAATACAATGCCTAAATAGGCTTTAATAAACAGACAAAAAAAAACGAGTGTAGAAATCCCACCAATCCTCTTGATGACACAGGGAGTGGGAGGAGATAGCAATTATTTGAGGTCATGGTTATTGGATAAGCATATGTTGATGTTCCTTGTTTTAATCAACTTTGCAAGGATATTTGCATATACATTAGGCTCAGTTAAGCAGCAGACAAATTCCATTCCAGAGAGGGGCAAAATTTAAGAAGAC